>OX387422.1:75442496-76042496 GCA_947563755.1 Lochmaea crataegi | reverse complement strand
CAAAAATAGTCAGATAATGTGATATAAAAATGCATTAAATTAAAAGAAAATAATCTTTTCTCAGACCTATTGTCATTTACTTACAACATCTTACGAGATTCAATAGAAAAAATCGAAATACCTCTTACTGCTATAGCCCGTTCAGTATAAAAACCGTTGTGGATGACGTCTGTCATAACTGGACTATGTTGCCAAGCACTTGAAATAGTATGAGAATCTAGTATATGTCAAATGAAGTTTATCAATTATTCTAGGTTAGGTTTAGTTATTGATGGTTATTGTGTGCAAACAAACTTCGACTTATTTCAGTTACATATAAAACTTTTATTTGTATGTTAACAGTACAGCACTAACTAAGAAATTCTTACGTTGAAATTATGGAATTATTTCTAGCACCAAAAAGGTAGGTATGGAATAGTTAACACTTTTATTTGTATGTTTATAGCACACACTTAATTAGTTAGAAGTTATGGAACTATTCTAGTATTTAAAATATATGTATATATAGTATCAAGGAAAAAATATCTAATATAATTTTTAGGCTACAATAGCAATTGCCTACATGTTGGCTTCTAGAATGTTGTCACTACAATATGAAAGATTGATGTAAGGTTTACAGACATCCTATAAATAAAGAAAGTTCTGATAACCTGGATCTCTTTTTTAAGGTAGTCAATTTTGTTTTATATTTTGGTGAAATAAATCTTGAAAATTTTGTAGTTAAGCCGGGACGCGAAGCTTGAGTGTGTAGGTCATTTTCAACAAGAAAAATCATCCTGAGATATATGATCATTGATCATAGCAAAAGAAAATTGTGCACCAAGCACCACCACATCTCAGAAAAGGAGAGCAAATCCATTCTATTCTCCGAATGAAAGTATATGCGAATGATTGACTAAATTGTAGCACAAATCAATACATATTATAACTATCAGTATATTGGTGACTTATTTATCTCTCCATCATCTTCTAATCAATCCAAATTTATATTTACCATTTTGTTTTAGCTCGCCAACATCTACCGCAGCTAAAAGTATTGCTAATAAAACGATTGATCAAATGAGACCTTTCAATTAAAAAAAAAAACTATTAAATTAATTCTTTGTAGTTTTGATAAAACTTTGTGATACTTATTTTGAATGTCATGATTAAAATAAAATAATAAATAATGCCACCCCAATTTTTATGGAATTGTTTTATTAAAAAGAAACATTGCAAATTTATAAATTAGTTGCTACACCGAAAATATTGAAATACTATTTTTTTAAATAAGGTAGAACAGTAATTGTCAAGTAGAAATCTTTCAAAATTCTGAGGTTCGCAGACAAACCAATTCTAACACGCAACTTCTAGAATGCATCTATCGGCTTGTTTGGCATTACCCTGTATTAACTCAATAGGATTTTTAAAAAGATAGTAGGTAATACTTTGTGACTATACTGTTCTATCAAATCCACAATGTATTTTCTTGGGGGTTTGTTTCTGAAAAAACATTTATTGAAAGGGTAGTAGGTATTCAAATAACACATTCATTTCTTTTCAAATATACCTATATTATTATTTTTGTAAAAATAAAAGTAAAACAACATTTATTGACTATTACAT
This sequence comes from Lochmaea crataegi, assembly GCA_947563755.1. NCBI lineage: Eukaryota > Metazoa > Arthropoda > Insecta > Coleoptera > Chrysomelidae > Lochmaea > Lochmaea crataegi. The sequence continues at coordinate 76,040,891 of OX387422.1, read as the reverse complement.
ATAATTTGAAGTAAAAATTTTAAATGTATTAAACTAGTTGTGTAGTCTTTTGAATTCTAACATATAATTTGCTATATCACTGTTAGTATCTACTTACTAGGCTACAATATAAATAAGCTCAGCTTCAACATTTGTTGATACTGTGACGCATTAACCTAATATTATCGAGAAGCATTGCCCATAATTTATTGAAAAACCACTTAAAAACATGTTCTTCATTCATTTACCCATGATAATCACTCGACTGAGATTCATATAAAAATATACTTTCTGCTCCATCAATACAACCAACTTGATTCTCAGCATGAAATACAAAATATCTAGAATAAAAACAATTTTGCATATTAAAATTGGGTCCGGTAAGGTTTGCGACCCTCGGAATTTTGCAACGATTTTTTTCTTATTAGAAAGCCCTATTTCTATAGAACATTTTAAAAGAAAAAAATTCTTGGATCATGTACTTTTGAAAGAGAAAATGCTATGCTATGTTATACTCTTTAGTATGTCATTTGTCATTTGAAAATTTTTCGACTTTGTCAAAAGAGAAAATGTATAAAATTGCCAGATATGAAGATGGGCTGGTAATAAATATTCAAAACAAAGAAAAGTATGTAACGCTTTATTCAAATATTTTAATAATAAACACAATTTATTTGTAGTTTTAACCTCAAACAGTTTTCAATAAACTAATCAATAAACTAAATCGAGAAATTTTAATAGATAATAACTCGACAATTGGTTTTTTATTTAAATTTAAACCCAATGACGTTTCATTTGTTCTAGTTGTTGGGCAACGTTCATCTTGGTATCGTCTGATATTTCGCCAATTTCATTAATTAAGGTTGGTATTATTGTTAGCCGTTCGTAGGAATCCCTTAATTTTTCAGAGAAACCTCTCTGTAATTCGTTACTCAATTTATCTTCCGTTTCTCTAGAAATTCGTAACTCTTCCAATACCTCACCGATTTGGTTAACAAGCACATCTTCTTCCTGAAATGTGAGACTTTTAAACGTTTGTTGTTTAATTGCAATCGTCAAAACACTCAAGCTCCAACAATTTTACACACACACCAAATAATCATTTTTTAATTTCCTAAGTAGGTATTCCAACCAAAAATTTATTGTATAGTTTGTACAAAAGCCAGTTGGAAACAACCCATAGACTTATAAATACTTATGGAACGTCCCAAACAATTCCAAACGGTGCTTTTGGCGGTCGACAAGCGGTCCTTTGGAATTTTTTTAAGGTTTTTCAGACGGCTCAAAAACCAAAGGATTTGCAGGACTCTACTCCAGATCACTAAGCCTAAGAATTAAGTGAGGAATGGGAAAAAATACCAGCGTGGTTCAAACAGAACTGGCCGGTATCTCAATTGCCACAAAAGAACTAACCAGAAAAGGAATTTCTGGCAAAAACATAATAGTGTGCACTGACAGCACACAAGCCCTATTAGACTTGAACAGACGTGTTACATCAAGATTTAGCTAACGCCTCGGTAGATAACAATATTATCCTGAGGTGGATTAAAGGGTACGACAGGAGTAAAAGTATCCGCATTGCAGATTCTTTAGCCAGGGAAGCGGCGGGATTAAGACTTTTAGAACCCAGTGACACCTGCGGCCTGATGACTTCGGTAATTGCGGAACTAGCTAAACGTTACACACATGCTCAATCCCTAAAGAGATGGGGTTAAATCAAGGGATGCAGTCTTGCCGGGATCACCCTGGGAAGCTGGCATCGAAGAAATATTTGATGGCGATGACCAGGAAAAACTTCCATTCCACTCCACTGTCAGCTAAGCAAACTCCTTCATACAATGGGACTATTGGAGACACCTCTATGCAGAATGTGTGAACAGGAAGACGAAACTGTCAGGCATGTCTTATGCGAGTGCCCGGAGTTATTGTCAATGAGAGAGTGTGTGTTCGGTGAGTCTTGGCCTACACCTGCCTATATAAAGGAGATGTCTCCTAGTGACCTGTCCACCTTCCTGGAGAGGACAGGATGAACGATGACCTAGGAGGACAACTGCTTGGGAGGACGTACAATGGGTCACATGTGGCCTAAGTGCTGTGGGCCTAAGCTCACCCTCCCTACTCTACAGATACAGATAAGATACGATTTTTTTCCATCTCTATGAAACTTTTTGAAAAACACTGTATATTAATTCAGTTTAAGGCACGCATAATAGTTGATTAATGTTTTTTTAACGACTCACGCGTTAAAAACAGCAACATGAATGCATTTGGAAAACAAACCCATTCTTTTGTTATTTTTGAATTTTTAACAAATTGTTAAGTTAGAATTATTAGTTTTATTCTAGTTACCTACATCGAACATAGTATCAAGGTAAGAATAGAATTAAATAATGCTTTCATATACTCACAAATTGAGAATATATATTTTGCAAAGATTTTTCAAGTTTTGTCGATTCCTTTTCAAATTCATTACTGAAACATAAAAAAAATATAATAAAGTTTATGCTTTGGAGGTTAAAATTGTTCCTATATAGGCTATTTCACGAATATACGCCTATTTCGGATTATAGGCGATAACAAATATTTAGCTGGGCATACTTATAACTACATTTAGTGACGAGGGCCTAGCTGCAGAAAGGCTCCCACCAACCAGAGTATATATATATTTTGTGCAATTTAAATTGCATAAATCAAGAAGTTAAAATATGATATTTATTCCCTTCCCCTTCTCGAAAAAATAGCAAAGTATTTGTTTTCCACATGAAGTTTTCCAAAAGGGGGAATTTTTGCCTAGGCAAAGTCCGCATTGCCCTTTTCCCTTCCCGTTTTTGGAAAACTTCATGTGGAATACAAATTCTTTGATATTTTTTCGAGAAGGGGAAGGGAATAAATATTATATTTTAATTCTTGATTTATGCAATTTAAATTGCAAAAAATATATATACACTCTGATTGGTGGGAGCCTTTTTGCAGCTAGGCCCTCGTCATTTAGTGTGATGCGCTGTGTTTTGGTGAAATAAATAGTGCGAAAAATATAAACTCCTCCAACATATCCGAAGATTGTCAATTTTCCTGAAGTTCACAAATTTGATAATGGGTGAGTTCCAAGAGCCACAACCGTTGAGACTGCTGAGTAAGTGTAGAAACGTTTCAAATGCCACAACACCCCTAACGCTCAGTCTCAGCGGCTGGCTATATTGCTGATCCAAGAAATTTTACGTTCACCGCCGTCGAAACGGCAACAGACAAGTAAAAGCGAAAATTGCGTTCCAAGTGCTCGCAACTGTTGCGTGTAAGCCTTTTTCTGCTTAATTCAGCAGCTCTGCTACTTGGAACACGCCCATTGTTGACACTATACAGAGACTCTCCTGCCACACGCAAACTACCAGATAGTAGATAGACGATGACGCTGTTTAAGTCAGTTTTAGTTTTACTTGGTACATTATAATAACATGGCTCTGATAAATTGTTAACTACAAACCCGCGTTTTTTTAAATACCATCATAAGCGTACACGTGCCTGAAAAAAATTTGGTTCGTAATATTGACGAACACTGTTGGTTAACTGTTTTTTCGTTGACTCAATAAATAATTCGTTGTATTTACAAACAAAACGTTAAATTATTTTTGTTCCGTTAATAAGACGTAAAACTATTCGTTAATTTTTGAATGTATTATTTACCTTGATTAATGAAACGTTCATTGTTAAGACGTATTTTTTTCGTCAAATAATGAAAAATTTCGTTAGGATGACATAACTTGATTTTTAAATTTCAACCTAACGAACGATATAGATCTATACAACGAACAGTACGTTGATAAGTATAAATACATATATTTCATTGGTTAACAACTTTTATTCGTTAATACAACGTATAATTTCTTGAATTAATTACATAAATATAACGAGCTTTTTCGTTGTATTAACGTATTGTAACGTTGCTTTACGAAACGCGTTCGTTGTTTTAACTACCAGGTTCGTCGGGAATGTCGGGATAACGTATGTATGTTGTTTTGTAAATAGTTGGGCGGGGGAGAAAGATCTAACTTGTGCAGACTTGCGTTTTTCTATATTCTATGTTCTTTTATATTTCGTGTGTGTCCTTGTAATGTGAAAAAGAGCTATTGGTGAGTATAATAAGTTTGTTTTTCAAATTCTGATTCAGTGTGAGAAATGTCCATTTGTTGATTACAGGTTATATCTATGTAGAAGGAGTATTTTCTGTTTACGTTTAATTGTTACAGGTACATAAAAATGCTATTCTTTATTTGTAAAAAAAAACATTTAAATCGTTAAAAATTATTATTTAACATTTTAGGAGAACTCATAAACTTACACACTAATTCCTTATTTCGATGTTGTGAACATAATTGTGGACAAACTTTTCAGCACATTAGTAGTTTTAAAAAACATGTAAATAGAAAACATATATCTTGCATATCGTATGATGGCTACACTATAATATTGTGAATGTTCCTGAACCAAAATCCAAAAGGGCAAATGTTGGCAGAGTATCTAAAGTATCTAAATATTCAAAATTTAACAAAGAACATGCCTAATAAACAGCCTTGCACAGTTTTTTGAAGAAAAAGACGTTGCCATCAACTTAGGTCGCAGTTTTCGGCTAGAAAAAGAAATTTTAGAACGGTTTCCTAGTGAAAAACTGGCATGTTTATAATATATAAATGGACTATAGAAACTGTTGAATATTTTTGTAATAAATTCAAGGGATGATACGACAGAGAAAGCATATCTAAAAATTCAAATTGTGGTCTAAAGTTTGTGCGAAAAATTAATAGTCTGCTATTTTAGGAATATTATAGGACCAAAAAACGAGGGAAGCTTTATAATAAATATTGTAATTTGGAAAAAAAATTAAGGCTGTTACTCAGAAGATTACAAATCCCCAAAAAGCTGTCGCCCAAAACATTTATTCAAGATTGAATAATGATATAGGTCAAAATATATTTTATAATTCAAGATGTGACTTATTTTTATTTTTTTGAAATATTCTTGTTCTCTCATCTATTTACATTTTTTTATTTCAGTTGCAGAAACGGATGCAGAAAGTTGTCTGCGGAGTTTGAAATTTGACAATTTAACTGCAGAACAATTCGATAGTTGCTGTCAAGCCTGTAATAAATATAGGTTAGTAGTGATCAAGGATAGTGCTAACTTGGCAGACCTATTTAAAAAGTGACCTATGTATACCACTCCAACAGGATTTCGATTGGAAAATTTTTAACACTTCAAGTAGATAGATCTGAGTTACTATTTCAAATTGAAATTTTATAGATTGATATGGATTTCAATACTGCCTTTGAGAGGGGGAATGGCTTACTAGACAATTGGGTGCCATGTATTCCTAAAATTGTATCCTTCCTAAAATCAAACAGCAATATTAAAGATAAATCAATAAAGGGCCTTCTGACCAATTTGAACGACTCTTATTTAGAAAGTGAGTAAAAATAACCTACTTATTTTATTGAAGCATTTAATATTTTGATGTGGTTATCTGGATGTCTATTCATTTTGATATTTATATTGCATTTTTATTTTTTAGATAGTCGAGATGCAACAATAATGTTTTGTCTTCACGGGTACTTTGTACCCACTGACAAAATGTACAAAAAGGACAAAGATGGCAAAAAAAGTTTAGTTAAATTTACATTAAAAGATTCCCAGGAGTCATTTTTATTTTTGGGTAAAAATACTCAGGAAGTGGGGGACTACTTACCATTTTTACAACAAAAAGAAGAAAGCATCTAACCCTTTATAATATGCATAGGGGAAAGCCTTGCAGAGTTGAAAAAATGTATTTATATTTTGACAATATAAAATACAAATTTTTGAGAGCAGTGGATATATGTTTAAAAAATTTCTTTGTTTTCAATTTAAAATTTCCACCTCAATGCAATATGTTTTGGAATTTCATCGAATCATACTTTTTTAAAAGAACTGATGGAGAAAAATCCTATTCTAAAGTTCACATTTTGTCAGAATTTTTAGATTAGTTTTCAAGTTTATGTTGATTTGTAGTTACCTATGTATTTTTAAACAGAGTGTATGTTTATTTTTTGTTTTTTTGGAATAAATCTTTCATTTCTATTCATTTCTTGTATTATTCTTAACACATATACCTACACCTGTTGAATAACGTAACAAAAAATGGACAACCTGTATATTTGTATTGTTTAACGAATATTAACGAATGCAGATCGTTGGTTTGACAATTTGAGTTAATAATATTAATACAATTTGTCGTTGAATTAACGAACGAGGTTCATGTTATTAACCAATATAGATCGTTAGTTAACGAAATATTCGTAATAGATATTAGTAAATTCTACTCGTTAACTAACAAACCCAGTTAAGTAATATTAACGAAGAGCAGATTCGTTGATCAGTAAACGAAATACGTTGTTACAATAACGATCGTTGATTAGCAAGTGCTCCGTTATTCGACGAACAGTCTTTCGTTGTAATAACAAATATCTACGTTGGACCAAATTTAACGTATTTTTAACTTCCCGCTAAAAAAAATCAATGATTCTTCCCAATGATTTTCGAAAAATCGAGAAGTTATTGTTTTTATCCCGTTTTTCAAAAATCGAGGTTTCAACAAATCTCGACGGTTTGAATCCCTAAGAAGCTTTCCTGACTATTTTTACGATGATGTCCGTACGTCTGTATGTATGTATGTATGTATGTATGTATGTATGTATGTATGCATGTATGTATGCATGTATGTATGCATGTATGTATGCATGTATGCATGTATGCATGTATGCATGTATGCATGTATGCATGTATGCATGTATGCATGTATGTATGTATGCATGTATGTATGCATGTATGTATGCATGTATGTATGCATGTATGTATGCATGTATGTGTGCATGTATGTATGTATGTATGTGCATGTATGTATGTATGCATGTATGCATGTATGCATGTATGCATGTATGCATGTATGCATGTATGCATGTATGCATGTATGCATGTATGCATGTATGTATGTATGAATGTATGAATGTATGAATGTATGAATGTATGAATGTATGAATGTATGAATGTATGAATGTATGAATGTATGAATGTATGAATGTATGAATGTATGAATGTATGAATGTATGAATGTATGAATGTATGAATGTATGTATGTATGTATGTATGCATGTATGTATATGTATGTATGCATATATGTATGTATGTATGCATATATGTATGTATGTATGCATGTATGCATGTATGCATGTATGCATGTATGCATGTATGCATGTATGCATGTATGCATGTATGCATGTATGTATGCATGTATGTATGCATGTATGTATGCATGTACGTATACATGTATGTATGCATGTATGTATACATGTATGTATACATGTATGTATGCATGTATGTATGCATGTATGCAAGTATGCATGTATGTATGCATGTGTGTCTGTATGTGTGTGTGTGTGCTCGAAGAGCTCAAAAGCATCGAATAGCTTTATCTTTGAGCTCAAAATAACATGAAAATTAAATTTTTTAGCTCGAAGAGCTCAAAAACATCGCAACTAGCGACAAAATCGCATGCGTTTGAAAATTGAATTTAGCGGGAAGTTGCAGGGATTGCCTTTAGGGTTAACTGATTTCCAGATAATTTTGTTATTTACACGAACTATTTCATTGTATTTACGTACTTTTTTGGCTCAGTGCATGGAAGGGGCAAGGAGTAAACTTGGTTAAATTTTTTTATAGTATATATATATAGTATTAGTATGTTTCGAGATATGGGCGCCCCATGTAAATTTATTTGATTTTTTTAATCCAAAACCGTTCGTCTAACGAAAAAAAGTCAGTGGGTTTTTTTGTTAGCAACTAATAAGTGATTACGAAAATGATTTTTATTTTGATAAAAAGCAGTGGCGTGCCATTTTTTAATGTAATAAAATTATATTTTGTTCAATAACAACGGTTCAAAAAAAGGTAGATGATTAATATTTTTCATTAAATTATAGAAAAATGTATCCTCTTTTAAAATATGTAAAAATGAATATACCATTACATTTGTTTTTTTTTGAAAAAAACTCAAAAATTTGCTACCATTTCAGTTAACGCCATCTAGCGGCGAAGACGAAAGTCAAAAAGTCAAAACCAAGTGAGCGTTTTGTAGTGTAAATTATGCAATTTCCTATGAGCCCAAATTTGTTAAAATCGGTCAAGCGAAACGGGAGAAATCTTGGTTTGTTTAAAAAAACAATGAACTTCCCCCACCGCTTTATTTTGATAGATAGAACAAAACATTTTAGTCAAAAAGTGTAGGTGAATAGTCAGTAAATATGAAAATGATATCGATATACTTTCATTAGGCAAAATTCTATAAAAATCCCATTTTTCTACTTAGTGTTGGTTGTTACGCCCTCTAGCGGACGTTTGACAAACTCGAAAATAATTTCCAGCAATTTCTCTTGGCGACTTTTATCTTGAATTTTTTCTTTCTAAATCTATATGACTAATATCTTATGAGATATGGCCGCTCGCTACCCTTAACTGATCACCCGGTATTACATTGCTTACTTAGGTAGGTAGTAATTATTTTATATTTATGATTAAAAACATCACTTATCCATTTAATATTTAATTTGACAATTAATAACTAAGTTTAAGTTAAAAGTTGAACACTAATGTAAAGAATGAAAAACTCTTGACTTGAGGAGAATGAGTAATTTGTAAAGATTGATATATTTAATTAGAATTTAACTTTTAATTACTTACTGTGTACTTACATTCAATTGTTTATAATATAGATAATAAAACAAATCTAAATGTTGGAAATAACTATTTACAAGACACTGGACGTGATGCCTGGATTTAATTGAACAGTCCATGTGGACATGGTCCAAGTAGGTTGAACAACCGAGATGACGTACCTGGAATTAGATAGAAAAACACTCTGAGTATTCAATTTGCCATAAATAATGATTAATTATTTAACTAACGATTAGTATAGTTGAAATCCCCAAAATTAATGAAAGTATTAATAATATACAAGGTGCATCTTATGTGTTTGAACTGTGATTATGCATATCAGTACTAAAGTAAAGTTAAAACTTCACTTGATCAAAAATAAATGCCTAATAGTAAGGATTTAGGGTTATTAGGAAAGGTGCAAGGGGCGCAAACTCTCCCCAGTGCATGTAAGGAATATGTGGCACAAACTCTCCACAAACAATATTATAACTACTGCAAGTGGCACAAACTCTCCACAGTACAGCAAAATAATAATACACTGCAAGTGGCACAAACTCTCCACAGTACAGCAAAATAATAATACACTGCAAGTGGCACAAACTCTCCACAGTACAGCTAAATAAGGTTACACTGCAAGTGGCTCAAACTCTCCACAATACAGGGGGGTGGAAGGAGATATGGGTGGCGTGAGAAGTCACCCTGTATCAGGAATGGACAAACCGCAAGTGGCGCAAACTCTCCACAGTACAGTATAGGTATATGAGTTAGACTGCAAGTGGCACAAACTCTCCACAGTACAGCTAAATAAGGTTACACTGCAAGTGGCTCAAGCTCTCCACAATACAGGGGGGTGGAAGGAGATAAAGGTGACGTGAGAAGTCACCCTGTATCAGGAATGGACAAACCGCAAGTGGCGCAAACTCTCCACAATACAGTATAGGTATGTGAGTTAAACTGCAAGTGGCACAAACTCTCCACAGTACAGTAGGATTGGATGAATAGGAAATGCAACAATAAATTAATGTTCTTGATAACGTTGAATATTAAAGAACTTTAAACAAAGTTATTATTAAAAATAATTAGCAAATATACATACCCTATGTGATAAAATATCTTTTAAATTCAAATATCAAATAACAGGCAAAAATGAATTACTCTGTGAGGTAGACTCACCTATTTAATTTCTGACATGCACCACAATACACACTATATTTTATATATTTAAATTTATCCGACTCAAGTGAACACTTTAGTTATCTTCTAGCAACTAAAACCCAAATCGTTCTTAAAACCTTTCTTTCCCCTTTCGTGACCTCGAAGGCTACGTGACAATATGTTGTTTTACTTATCTATTTCAGATAACTGTCGAGAAATGCATTTCTGAAATATTAGGGTGTATCCATGATTTAATTTATTTTACTTGAAACGAAAACTATTTTAAGAATAACAGGGTGAGAAAAAAAAAATGTCTTACAGTCGGCCATCCTGCGAGCATCTCGTCCCGAGATATCTACTGGTTCTGTTCCCATCCTGACTGGTTATTTTTTTTTTGACTGGACTGAAAATGGATTTCAGAAATCTTTGACATGTTTACCAATGAACTAAACTATCCATACAAGCTTTCAGTAGACATATGATTCCCTGCTGTGGCTCCTGTCTTTACTACTGTGTCGAAAATTAAATCCACAAAATTGCCAATTCTTCAGGCGTGAAGACACTTATTTAGAGCACAATTTGTCTAGTGAGGGAGTACTCCCCTATAAAGTAAAATGTTTAGTCATTGAACAATATCCAGTGCCCAAAAACTCGGAAGAAACTAAAAGGTTCGTAGCATTCTGTAATGATTACAGACGTTTCATTCGGAACTTCGCTGAAATATGCATACCTCTCGAAAAATTATCCAGGAAACATGTAAAATTCGAGTGGTCGGAAGACTCCGAAAAATTATCCCAAATATTAAAAACAACATCAATAGAGCCACCTTTATTAAAATATCCTGATTTCAGTAAACAATTTATACTGACTACAGATGCTTCAAATTACGCGTGGTCTGCATGCAATTCTTAGAAATACGAAGGTATAGATTTACCTATATCTTATGCATCGCAAAGTTTTAAGAAAAGTGAAATAAACAAACCTATAATTATGGAAGAATTGTTAGCTATCCATTGGAGAATTATTGACTTCAAGAGTTACTTGTATGGTTCTCCACAGTTTATAGTAAAAAAACGGATCATAAGCCGTAAACACATCTATCTCAATGACAGAACCCACTTCAGAACTCACAAGAATTAGACTAGACAGAAGAATATAATTTTGAAATACAGTATATGGAAGGAAATTCAAATTATGCAGACAGTATTTCAAGGATATCCATAAATGAATTAAAAGACTTGTACATAGATAATTTTCACGTCTTAGCTATAACGAGGTCAAAAACTCGACAAAATAAAACTCAACCTATAGAAGAAAATAAAATAGTTTCTGCAAAAGTAAAAACAGATGTTCGCAAACCATCAGTATTTAAGTACTGAATAATTTAGAGGCGCATAAATTGGATATCGAAAAATAAATATATATATTCAACGCTTTACAACTAAGTTTTGAAAAACATTTTTCAAAAACAGTGACCGTGCAACTAAGATGAAACAACTACTTCCCGGGCTATCTGCCTCGACATACATTGAATTACACTCCTAAGTCAAACGGGGTTGGTATATCTACAAGATTTAACCAGCCATTACCAATACTGCAATTTGAAAATAACCGTGTTTCGCTAAGGATGAACATACGGATCAAAAACAGAACATTAGAATTAAAATTGGGTACACTTATTATTTCCCAAAGCTGAATACGATTTTGAATTGGGACAGCATATACTGACAATTTTAAGTAGCCCTAAAAACAAAAATCGCACGAAATGAAATCGAGTAATCTTGCAGGCCAATTGACTGGCCCTCGCCCTCGAATACATCGATTCCTGTACGAACTGTGAGTATATTGACGAACTACTCGACTAAAATGAACAGGAGAACCATCGCGCATGAACCAGAAATTTTGCCGTGCCATTAGGGAACGTAATCCATTATTAAATCAGGTATATTATTTCGCAAATCAACAATTAAGCAGTACGAGTTTTATGTACCATTGCGAGAAGTGACTACTCAAGAATTTCTCTATGGCAAGATTTGACAATATCGGAACTGTTCATTTTCTTTTGGACTTACCTTACATACAGGTACTTTAAAGTTACCTACCTTGCAGGACTATTGAGAAAAAAAAAACATAAGACTATTCTCCAGCTGTTTCTCACATTTAATGGGTCGCTACTTGCTAATAATGAGATGCCCATATGTTCCTGAAGTTAAAACCAATGAGCTGTCCCCAGATGATCGAAATCAGGCCTATACTGGATCATTTTACTAATAAAATGAAGATAATATATTACCCATAAAAAAAAACTTATCCGTGGATGAATCTATGGTCTTGTGAAAAGGGGGACTTTACTTCAAGCAATATCTACCAAAGAAGCGGCAGAAATATGGGATAAAGTTGTATATGGTAATAGAAGGGGACGGAACAATTTTAGATATGATGGTACATACTGGCTCGAGCGATATAACTGGCGGAAAAGATCATGCACAAAAGATAGTGATGTATCTGATGCGCGAATGTCTGAATAACGGACATAGCTTATACATGGACAACTTTGACAATAGTTATTCATTGGCAAAAAAAAAGTTTCTTGATCAAATACCTTTTGTACAGGTACTCTCAGAAAAGCCGAAAAGATTTCCCCAAAAACGTTGTAGCTACAAAATTAAGAAAAGGTGAGACCAAAGCTATGTATAACTGCAATATGATGATTGGCAAGTGGACCGATAAAAGAGACGTCTTAGACATATCTACTGAATAATAAAAAAAAATGAAGTGGTAACTAAAAGCAAAAGTCAAGTATAATAAATAGTGGAATAGACATAAGGCATTCGTGATCAAATGATGGCTTATTATCCAACGGCACGCCGAACGTTACGTTGATATTAGAAAATTATAATACATGTGATCCAGTTGTATTTGCACAATGCCCATAAACTTTATAATAAGTACTCTGGTTAGAAAATGATATTTTACAACTTTCGAATGTCCGTATTAGAAAAACTATTGCCAAAACAGTCGCAATAAGCAGATGTACCTGTAAATGTAAACCATTTACCTGTAGAAATCGAAATTCTCAATTAACTTGGACAAACGCTTAGAAAATAAAATGTAGGGTTTGAGCTATGGACAAAGAATACGGAAAGATACTGTGTACCACTGCACAGCTTGTCCCGAGATGCCCGGCCTCTGCATATGAAATTGTCTTAGAGAATACCACTCATTGGAGACATAAGATTCTAGGGCTATAGTACCCAAGGAAGGATTTCTCTGAGGAGAATATTGTGGAAATATTATTAAGCATAATAAGGGCAACTAATCTCTTCACATAAACAGAGCAGCCAAGAGCAAAAAAAACAAAAAAAAAACCTAAAAGCTGAGGTGCCTTGGACTTGACACATTAGCAAACTCTTATAACAAACCATTGCCAACCTTCGGAGCTTTGTAGTAGCGTAATAGATAGTGGCTTCCCCTAAACATCGAAAAATATCACGAAGTTCATCGACCTTTTGAAGCCAAACCGAAATCGATTGCACCCTATCCTCGAGGTCAAATACAGGTACGGTACCACATCCCCTCGGACCGTCTTGCTAGGCCGTTCTCGTTCGGCAGTATTTTCGAGAAAAGTGGTCATTACAGTGGTCAATCGTTCAATTCGGTGTCAAAGAATCAATACGGTTTCTTCTTGGGGTAACAGATTCACTCGAACCCGAAGCCCGAAGCCTCTTGGGTTTCAATTGGTAGCGGTATTTTATTGCGTCGTTGGGGACCCATTTCAGTTGATTATTAATACTTTTGTGATTTATGGTAGAAATACGGTAAATAAATATTTGATTAAAAAAAAAGACACAAAGCTAGAATAACATTTAAAAAAAAATAGTGTCATCTCGGCATTGTAATTTTATGCCATTGAATTAATAAATCCAGGTCATCTCTATCCCACTTCTGATAAATTGTAAGGAATAAAAAAAACTTGACTTGAGGAGAATGAGTAATTTGTAAAGATTGATATATTTAATTAGAATTTAACTTTTAATTACTTACTGTGTACTTACATTCAATTGTTTATAATATAGATAATAAAACAAATCTAAATGTTGAAAATAACTATTTACAAGACACTGGACGTGATGCCTGGATTTAATTGAACAGTCCATGTGGACATGGTCCAAGTAGGTTGAACAACCGAGATGACGTACCTGGAATTAGATAGAAAAACACTCTGAGTATTCAATTTGCCATAAATAATGATTAATTATTTAACTAACGATTAGTATAGTTGAAATCCCCAAAATTAATGAAAGTATTAATAATATACAAGGTGCATCTTATGTGTTTGAACTGTGATTATGCATATCAGTACTAAAGTGAAGTTAAAACTTCACTTGATCAAAAATAAATGCCTAATAGTAAGGATTTAGGGTTATTAGGAAAGGTGCAAGGGGCGCAAACTCTCCCCAGTGCATGTAAGGAATATGTGGCACAAACTCTCCACAAACAATATTATAACTACTGCAAGTGGCACAAACTCTCCACAGTACAGCAAAATAATAATACACTGCAAGTGGCACAAACTCTCCACAGTACAGCAAAATAATAATACACTGCAAGTGGCACAAACTCTCCACAGTACAGCTAAATAAGGTTACACTGCAAGTGGCTCAAGCTCTCCACAATACAGGGGGGTGGAAGGAGATAAAGGTGACGTGAGAAGTCACCCTGTATCAGGAATGGACAAACCGCAAGTGGCGCAAACTCTCCACAATACAGTATAGGTATGTGAGTTAAACTGCAAGTGGCACAAACTCTCCACAGTACAGTAGGATTGGATGAATAGGAAATGCAACAATAAATTAATGTTCTTGATAACGTTGAATATTAAAGAACTTTAAACAAAGTTATTATTAAAAATAATTAGCAAATATACATACCCTATGTGATAAAATATCTTTTAAATTCAAATATCAAATAACAGGCAAAAATGAATTACTCTGTGAGGTAGACTCACCTATTTAATTTCTGACATGCACCACAATACACACTATATTTTATATATTTAAATTTATCCGACTCAAGTGAACACTTTAGTTATCTTCTAGCAACTAAAACCCAAATCGTTCTTAAAACCTTTCTTTCCCCTTTCGTGACCTCGAAGGCTACGTGACAATATGTTGTTTTACTTATCTATTTCAGATAACTGTCGAGAAATGCATTTCTGAAATATTAGGGTGTATCCATGATTTAATTTATTTTACTTGAAACGAAAACTATTTTAAGAATAACAGGGTGAGAAAAAAAAAATGTCTTACACTAATAAAAAAATATGTGATTGCTAGTAGTTGTTTCATTCAGTGCATATAACAATTAGGTACTGCATTATATATAGTCCTGTCTTAAATCCGAAATGTCCTGGTTTTTCTATATTCAAATCCTGGATTTCAAAGTTTGCAGATGGCAACCCTACTTTAAATGTATATATTTTATTAAATGGTCTTCCTGAAATGATATTAGAAAAACAAGTGATGATAGCAATATGGTGTTTATCCAATATGGAAAGTTTTCGGTAAAAACCACGTCATCAATTTATTCCTTACATTTTAATAATTATTATTATTTAGTTCAGTCGCAGATCGATTTGGAATAAGTAAGTCTACATGCTGGGAAGTCTTGTATAGAATGTGTAGAAAATTTCCAAGCAATCAATGGCTTTGAAGGTAAATTAACGAGGTATAACTACTTAATTTGTGGCAATTATTTTTTGTTTTTTTTAGGAGTAATCGGCTGCATAGATGGTAGTCACATAAAAATTCTACCTCCAATACAGCACCCAAATTCCTATTGTAATAGAAAAAATGTCCATTCTGTTCTGTTACAAGGGGTGTGTGATAACAGAAAATTATTTACGCATGTTTATACTGGAGAACCTGGTTCAATACATGACAGCCGTCTGTTTGAAAAATCAGACCTCTTTGAAGGTATTCGAACTGGAGAATTCCAGTTTCCTGAGAATAGCCACATGCTTGGTGATTTGGCATACAAATTATCAGATTATTTAATGGTTGGTTTTAAAAATCATGGAATTCTGTCAAACAGGCAGAAAAACTTTAATCCAAAGTTGTCACAAACACGAGTTGTGATTGAAAATAGTTTTGCATTACTAAAAGGTCGTTTTCGTCGACTAAAATTTATGGAAACAGTTAGATTGGACCTGATTTCTCTATTAATTGTTACTGCTTGCATTTTACATAACATTTGTTTATTAAATGGAGATGAGGCTGAGGATTTAATAGATCTCCAGCAAGAATTGGAGAATGAGAGATGTCAAAATCATGAAAATGATTTTGACCATTTTAATTTAAGGGGTAATCAGTTGGCTGCTGCCAAACGATTGCGAATAATGAATCAATTACAAATGAACTGATTTTTTTATGAGTTAATGTATCATCCATTGTCGAGTAATAAAATTTTCATGAAAATAAACAAATATTTTATTTAAACTGCAATAAAAATGTATACCTATCATAAACTGCATTATCATAAAAACGAAACAAAAACTGAACTAAACACAAAGATTAGAAAACAAATACTTAAAACTTAACAATAAATCACAATAATAGGAACATAAGATAAACATTTAGTACATACAGCAACAATCAGTACTACTATAATACCAATATTTTCATCAGAAATGACAAGTATGAACTAGAAACAGTCTTGATAGTAATTTCTATAATTATCACATAATTACCTAAACCTGATTCAACAAATATTTACCTAAATATCTTTAGAAAAATAAATAAACTTAAAAAGGCACACATAACAAAAACTAATTATCATGTATATTTGGCAAATTTACAACACTGGCTTCAATGGCAGTGGTTAAGCGACCTACTAAGTCTAAAAACTTATCTTGTCTAGCCATTTTTTCTTGGTGGCGTCTTTCAACTGCATTTTCTGCAGATTTTCTTTTCCTCGTAAATGAGGATTCATATTTTTTTTGTTTTGTTGTGACACCACTTCTGGAGTCTTCATTAGAATGATTGTCATCTGAAAATAGAAAAATGCAGGTATATACATTTTAATATTAAAAAAATTAATCATCCATTACAACCATCTATATTGGTTGTTACAATTTATTGATACTAATAATACAGTAAGGACTAATAAATTAGTGTTGTTTTTTCTATCCATATTCTCAAATTAAAATTTTTTTCCTCCAAAAGTGTTTTACTAGATTTTCATATATTTTTGCAATAGGTAAATAAAATACTTGAGTAAAAAACTCACTGTCTGTGTTTTGCTCATTATTTAGGCCTCTGACTATAAGTCCTTTCGCACTGGAACAAGTTGCAATTGGATTAATTTCTGGTTTGGAAAATAATACATTATCCAGTAAATCGTAGAACTTCCAGAATTTGAAATTATTTTCCGATTGCTCATTATGTTTTTTTACTGCTTTGTACATATTTTTAAGCCCCTTCCATTTGGTGTCACACTGCTGAGATGTGTACACCTGTTTATATTTTTCAGTAAGTTCTGCAGCAATTTTATTCCAGGTGTACTTTTTGATACCAGATGAAAAGTCTTTATCATATGTTTTACACAAATGTATCAAATATTTTACACTATCTTCACTCCAAAGTTTAGTGTTCTCTAAAACAATTAAATAAAAATATTTTCAAATGAATCGCATATTTTTTGAATATTTTACCTGAGATTTCACTGGTTTCTGACAGTAAGCTTTCTCCAGCGTTTACTAAAATTCATAAATAATTTCATTCATAAGTACATAGTTATGTGATATACAATAATGTAAGTGTACTGAAAACTAATTTATTTACATACCACATTCAATTACATGTGAGAGTGATGTTGAGGGTGAAGACTGAAATTTTGTGGATGCATTAGTACTTGTTGAGGCTGAAGAAGAGGGAAGAGCAGAATGTCGCATCAGATTAAAAGCTGCAGCAAAATTTTCTTTTTCCATTGTTTGTTTTTGGTGTATCTTGAGCAAAGTGGTAGCAAGAGTTAGGTCTGAAATAAAATCATGATAGATATTAAAACGTTAGGTACATACCAAGTTAAATCATTTCTACCTACTTTCATTCTCCACAATATCCTGATATTGCTCTTTTGATACCATTATTGAAATTTGCTTTTGTTCTTCAACATCAAAAAGATCAAGTTTTTCCATTATAAGAAAATACAAAATTAAGCTTAACCTCACAAATTCAGATTAATCGCTTTCATCTGCCAAAATTGTCAGAGTAAAAAGATCATCATCCGATTGCTCCGATTAAAATTGCCGAACGGTTAAGATTTATTTCCCCTACATCTAGACGTCATAAACGAACGATTCAGATGAATTAGATTGGTCTGGAGGTTAATACCGAACGCTACTATTAAAATTAATAGGGGACTTCGGCGCAAGTTGCCAACCCAAAAAATTTTATATTTTTCTACCACTGGGGAAAGGAAATTTCAGAACAAATTTTTCATGTAAAGGTTCGTATTATTTATAAATATCTGTAAACGGAGCCTCGGCTCTTCAAATTGGGTAAATTGATGCAAATATCGATATTTGTAAAAGTCATGTCTGATTGGCTGAAAGTTGTGTTGGAGCACCTGATTTCACGTCATTAATGTCATAAATGCGCCGTCCATTTTGTTATGTATCATTTTTATGTTGTTTATGTAAATGATTGTGCCCCATTGACTATTGAGTTTCGAAATTAGTTTTATCTGTTATTTTTTTGTGTTTATAGACCATTCAATTAGGATCACCAGAGCTTTGAGGTGAGGATTGCAAACACATTTTATGTAGGTATTTTGTTTATTGAAATATGTTTTTCTCGTTTCGTAGCATTTCAACTTGACTACTTTGCGACCAGAGGATATTCCCGTTACCGTAAAGTGTGAATAAAGATAATAGTTTGAAAGCCAACAATCATGACCAGGTGTTCCTACAAAAATTGTAAAAGTGATTCACGAAAAAATAAAAAAATCAAGTTTCGCCGGTTTCCCAAAAGAAACAATTTGTTAAAGTGCCTCAAATGGATAAAACTATGTGGCAATGAAAAATTAACTCCAGAAAGTATTGATAAAAATACATATATATGCAGTAAACACTTTTCTGGAAAATTCACCTATAAACTGAATCCAAATCCTTTTTCACAAGTACAGGTAGACTCTGATGAAAATAGTTTCGACTCAGGTGGCCAAACCAGCTCCAACCAAGACTTAGCTACTATCCCCCCAGATAATAATGAAGCGGATGTTGAAACTATTGTTAATAATGTAGCCACTCAGACTGTTGGAAGAAGTGATTTCATATTTTCGTATGTTAACCTCAAGAGAAATGAGAAACGATTCAAATATTTATTAGGATTATTTCCACTTCAGTTTGATGCATTATATAATTTTTTGGACCCTTTTGTGATGGACAAACTGAATTATTACCATAAATATGAAAATAAAAAAAATCGCTATAACACAAATAAATGCTGCCTATCTAACCGTGATAGATTGTGTTTAACATTGGTCAGACTAAGGCGAGGTTTTACTTTGAATGATATTTCCTTTTTAACTGATTTGAGTAGAAACAATATATCTGTAATATTTTATACTTGGATACAATTTATGTACTATCAGATTTCAAGCATTAGAGAAAACATGTTTCAGGCTGGTAGAAATATGAAGAACAAACCATACTGTTTCAAAAATTTTGAAGGTGACTCCATAACTGTAATTATTGATTGTACAGAAATACCAATGCAAATGCCATCAAACTTTCGTCAACAAGGTAATACATTCTCCAGTTACAAACACTCGAATACGGTTAAATTTCTATTGGGGATATGCCCATCTGGAGCAATCATATATGTCAGTGAAGGATTTGAGGGATCAATTTCTGACAAGGAGATTTTCGAGAAAAGTGATATTACAAACTTTTTGAAAGAAGGAGATGTTTTAATGGCAGATCGTGGTTTTTTAATTCAAGATATATGTGATCAAATGAAAATAAAATTATATACACCACCACTGTTAATGAAAAGGAAAAAATTAACAGGGGAAGAGGAGCTGATAACAAAAAAAAATTGCCAAAGCCAGGATACATGTTGAAAGAGCGATAGGTAGAATTAAATCCTACAGAATCCTTTCAAAAAAGTGTCCCATTCTTTTAAATCCTATCTTATCTAACATATTCAGTGTTGTTTCATTTCTGGTAAACTTCGAAGAACAGTTAGTGGAATGATAGTGACATTACTGGCTTGAAGCAATCAAGTTGGATGTACTGGAAAATCTACAAAATTGGTGTTTTTATTTTCATGGTTTAATCCAAATTTAGAAACCAAACAATAAATTTAGACTGGATTTGAAATAAAAATGATCTCTTAGTGGTTACCCAAACCCAATAATTGGAATTTCACCTAGATAAAAGAAATTAGGTATCATTATTTTTTAGAATGTGTTTTATCTGGTCTAAACCTTACATTATGTATTATTATATGTTACTCAAATGTATTTTACATAATAAAATAAACTTGCTTTGTATTGAATACATTTATTTTACCATTCTGTGTTACCAGAACATAATTTATGATAAAGTCTAATCAAGGCTTATTACATACCTTTGTGTATCCATTGGGATATGCAAGATTTTAAATTGGATAAAATAAATAAGATATTTGTGCCTTGGCCTCTTGTAATAAACTCTAGTCTAGTTAATTAAAACTAATACCTAAAATCCATTAAGGCAAAAGGAAAAAATTAAACAAACATACATAATAAATATTTAATGTCAAAAATTAAAACAAAATATACCTACTGTGGCTAATTCAGGTAATCTGACTAGACTACTTTTTGGTATTATTCAAAGGAAAAAAATAAAATATAAATATACCTACCTACTTGTAACTAAATATTGAATACAATAAAACGAAGGAATAAACTTTTTATACATTAAACAAAATATAGTAGGACTCCAATTATTTAATTAAAAAAAATGAAATATAAACACCTAACTATTTGTAACTAAATTTTAAATAAAACAAGGAGTTTTTTATATCGGTGAAATAAAATTACAAAAAAATAATGATGGAAAAATGACCAGGTTACTCCTTTTTGAGAAGAACTGGAGGTAAATCTCGAATAGTTCTCATTGCAAATATTTCAGGAACATACACATTTACATAAAAATCTGTATCATTTTTTAATATCGCACTAATAATTTGTGGATAATTGTTTTTATTTATTGGAACAGCCAACATATCTGCTGGATTCCAAACTATCAACATACATAAATCTTTTTCAAAAATTATGAGTGACATAATAATTTGGTAGAGATAAGGATGCAAACAATTTTCCAGTATTTTTGGGCATTTTATCTCTATAATATATTCTATAGAATCCCCAACCATCACAACTCCATCTGGGCTTGTTGAAAAATATGGGTATTTCTCATTAAACATGAGACCAGTTTAAGACACTACTTCATTTTTTTTAAGAAATGTCTGTGTGTCTCCTCGCTACGTCTTCATTTGTTTTTCCATATGCCATGGCTACTGTTGTGACTGGTTTGGTAACCATCCACAGGTTTTTTAATAAAAAGTTCTTCTTTGCAGTGTCTGATTTCAACTGAGTTGTAACAATCTTTGCATTTGAAGATGTGATAAAAAAATGATCTACATTTCAACCAACCTTCTGATCCTTGTGGATAGGTTCCAGGAACCTCAAATAGAGTTTTTCCTGTGTTTTGCTTTTTCATATAACTTCCCATGTTTTCAATAAATTGATTAGTTTGAAGCTGCAGAATATCTAGTTCATTTTGTGAATATTCGAAATCGATATAATTTAATTGGTAGATTGATTGAAACATAGAATCATTCTCCACTTTTTGCAAGTCAGTAACAAAACTGTTGATATCAAACACTTTCGTATATCCACTTTGTCTTGGATCAAAGTTAGCCCTGTTTAACGGTTTAAATCTTTTTATTGGGTATTCAACTGCTTTAATGGTAGATGGGTCACGTTTTTTTGATCCTACACCCCACTGGCGTGGTTTACTAGTAGCCGATATTCTTGAATACCCATATTTTTGGGTATAATCCCAAATTAAAATTAAGCATGCTGTTACATGGCTACATTTCCCTAGAGCTGACTGCTTGCACTCGCAAATACCTTTAATAATGGCTCCAGAGGTTTTATTCAAAATGACTTTTACATTATATTGTAAAGCCTTTTGAAAAGAAGAGAGACATTTGCACTTACAAAAATAAAAATTGTGTTGTTGACCATCTTCTACAAGGCTTATATGTTCACTACTGACATATTGATGACCCCTTCGAAATGGTTTAACAGTTGTAATTGATTGGTCTTCTGCTAATAATGTTGTCTCTGGGTCCTCATCTCCAACATCAGCACCAACTATATATGTATAAATGTGGCCCTTGTTGAAAAAGGAATGTCACAACTTGGAAACTTTCCCCAACTGACATTATCAAAAATACATTTCTCAGAGCTGGTGCTAGGTCCTTGATCGATGTTGCGTTTAGCATCGTACCATTTCCCTCCATCTATACCAATGAATATTTTATTCTCGTTCCCTGCCTCAATGCAATTTTTTATTCTGAAAATAAAGAGTACATACTGAGTTATTGAATAAACATGATTCATAAATACCTAACTAATAAGATGCAAAAATATGTCAATCGGGTACTCGGTTCGTCGGTTCGGTAAGAAAAATTATTGTGGGGTCACCAAAATATAATGCACTACCTTATAATAAGCTCTGCTTTGGATCCAGTTTTTTTCAATCCTCTGCATTCTAACCAGCGTTGTAATTTAAGAACAGAGTGATTTTCTAAAGGATGTTGATCCGGTAATACGGCACCAGGAACATCATCTGGACGCAAAGTCGTCATGTTGGAATGCTAGGAAACGGGAAAAATATATTTCAATAAAAAAAACATAAAATGTGTTTACAATCCTCACCTCAAAGCAGAAACACTAGTGATCCTAATTAAATTGTCTATAAACACAAAAAAATAACACAGATAAAACTAATTTCAAAACTCAATGGGGCACAATCATTTACATAAACAACAAACAACATACAAATGATACAATAACAAAATGGACGGCGCATTTATGACATTATTGACGTGAAATCAGGTGCTCCACCACAATTTTCAGCCAATCAGACATAACTTTTACAAATATCGATATTTGCATCAAATTACCCAACTTGAAGAGCCGAGGCTCCGTTTACAGATATTTATAAATAATACGAACCTTTACATGAAGAATTTGTTCTGAAATTTCCCTTCCCCAGTGGTAGAAAAATATGAAATTTTTTGGGTTGGCAACTTGCGCCGAAGTCCCCTATTACTGGTTCGTAACTAGACAGGCGCTCTAGACAATTCAGAGTTAATTCCGAATTAGTTCGGATTGTAAACCACGAACATAGCTATTGTGTATGCAGATAGAATGCAGGGTTTTTTACAAATAGATTAAAATAGTTCTATGAATAGCCAAAGTAACAATAAATGACAAATTACTTGATAGGATTATTGAGTAATACATTTAGTAATCATAGGCAGAAGTTGAGTAATATTTTTTTATCGGTTTCAGACTATTTGATAAAAGCTGGCTGCTAGACAAGTCATGACTTTATCTTTGCTGTAAGTATCTAAGCTAAAAATAATACATCACATATACAGGGTGATTCGTTAATACGTGTAAATATTTTATACAGAGAATCCTGAGCCTAGAATGTGAAGATTTAAACCATAACGTTCTCTCTATTCTGAGATACAGGGATGCACTTTAAGGAAAATTTAAATGTTACAAAAAAAGTTTCCACATAAAATATCGAAAATTTTCGGCATATGCTGATCAAAGGAAAGAGAAGGCAAGGGCAACGAACACATGTTTTAGCTTTTGCAATTGATTATGAATGAACTTTACGTATTGTATTGCACCAGAAGAAAGGAAATACGGGAAATAAAATAAATAAAAAAGAGAAATTAAAGAAATTCTACTTACTCTTGTTTTTTAATCGTATTCAACGCAGTTTCAATGTTTTCTTGTGCATTTCGAATCATTTTATTGACTTCGATTAGACTTCGGTCTGCAAAATCATTCTTTTTGATAAGTATCATTCCTTTTGATTGCGATTCTTCAAAATACGCATATCTTTTCCTCATTTCATCTTCTCGTTTTTCTATGTAATTATACATTTTTTGAAATTCTGATTGCATATCCTTTACTTCGTGCGATTCGTGCGACGTTTCCCTCTGAAAATTGGATAAACTTATATTATAAATTATTCATTTATTTACTAATAAATTCTGTTGAGTTTTTTTAATGTAATTTCAGTAAAGACCTTGCCAATTCAAGAGCAAAATAAAATTAACCCAATCCGATGAGAATTTACCGATATATTATAGTTAGAAAACCGCCAGATTTCGTCCATGCGTGAAGTTACATTATGTATACTCCAGTACTCTTTCCTCTATCTTGTAAAATAACCGGTAGGGGGTGAGTGGGAAAGCTGACTCTATAAAACTGTTATAACTTTTGAATTTTGACAAATTTAGTATCATTTGTGTTTGGTAGGTGATACGAGGCGAAGATATGCCTCGCGTCACTTGTCATCCATCATCCCACCTAATATGTCAGATGTCACAAACACATCATGTGAGATGCTATGGTTAGACATTCATTGTAAGTTTAGTAATAATAATAAAATATTAAAACCATCCTTCTTAATAATTACTAACCTGCCCATCAGATAATCACCTCAAACAATTTGAAAAGGAATTCAATGCCACTGGATTAATTAAAACGATGATATTTTATTAGGCATTGAATTCCCTTTCAAATGATACTAAGTATATCTACTACAGTGTAAGTATATCAAATACAGTAAATTCATCAACATAATTTTAAATAAACAGTTTAAAAACACAAAACCAAGATGAACATTCCTAAGAACTTAAATGGAAAAAAGGAGTTGAAGACGCTCTAGACGATCCATCGTTTTGATCAAAAGCTTGAGTCAATCGATTGTATCATTTGCGGCTAGCCGGAACGTTTAATTTTCGAACCCGCAGGCACGCATGCGCATTTCATGATCAGTTTGCCTCCTCCTAATTTATCGTGAAGGGCAAGGAAAATCATTGAAGAAGCTATACAGAAGGGAAAGGGTGAATGGAATGGTTATTTTTCCTTCCCCTTCTTCAAAAATTACCCATAGGTAGTTTGTGAAGTCGTGCACTGCTCCACTTCACGACTTCCTCTGATGAGGGGGTTTTGATCAAAATACTGAAAGGCTGATTGAGGTTGATTGAATAGATTGACTCAATCGTTTGATCAAGCAGATTGATAGTCTAGGGCCTCCTTAGACATAACAATCCTCTCTAATGATGGCGAAAAAAAAGTATGGTTTGAGTTAATGTTATTTTTTATGTTTGAACATTATGGCCAACAAATAACGGTGGATGATATTGAATAAGACATGACATTATGGGACACTGCTGGCCAAGAAGACTACGAAAGACTTCACTATCTTATCCGCATGTAAGATACATTAAACATTAAATTAGAGAGATATCGGTAACCCAAATAGCGTCAGGCCGTATAGGCGCATGTTATTTTGACATTTAACTTATGCGCGAGTCGATTCTTGAAACAACGTCCCTAAATAACGTTACCGCCAAGCGTAATATACGGAGCCTAACGACAGGCGGTATTTGAAATGATAACTAACATGCCGAGCATGCACAGAGTTTTTCTATGTTAAAGTTATTCATCAAAATAGCGGCTTCAATATCTTGATCATTTCCACCACCAATAATTATCGCTTCAAGATCTTCATCCATTGCAGAGTAAGAAAAAATAATTGTAGATAAAATGAATCTATAGATACACTATTGGGTACCTCAAAAAATAAATGTTCGTCTTTTATTTGAACGATATAATAATACAAAAAATACTGGATATGGCTAAGGCAAACACACAAATTTGATTAAAAACTTACAACACACAATAACAATAAAGCTAGGTTAAGTCACATTTTCGAATAGCGCGTGTTCAATAAAATTGAAATACCGCTTGACGTGAACCCAATACCGCAGGACGCTAATTACATTCACATGCGCTATTCATTTTACCGATATCTCTCTATTTTAATCGAATTAACAAAATTATTAGAGAATAGTGTATTCTGTAACAAGGTTAGAATGAAAATTCGATGTGATTGGAAAGTTCCGAGCGAGAGCCGAAGGTGAGCGTGAGGAACCACGAGCATCACGAATTTTCATTCTAACCGAGTAGCAGACCATACTGAGTAGCAGACCATACTTTCTCCGTGGTGTTGCTGAATATTTCTCCAATCTCAAGAGGGAGAATTCCAGCATTCTGTAATCAAATTTAATTTCAGAATTGGCAAATTCTGTGATGATCGTGGAGAAAATAGCTTCCACGTGCTTCGGTTTATTTGACAGTCCCTCTCCGGTACTAACTGGACTGAGTTCGAAAAGTACACTCGAGCGCGCTCGATTAACTGTAGCTGTTCGAATACTCTACGATGATCAGTCGAACGTTACACTATACAGTTCGAAAACTAGGTTTTCTCATCGCTCGAGCGTCACTTTTTCCAACCAAGTATTGTCAAAGTTAACATTCACCCGACATGCGCAGTGTTTTGTTATGTTTTATACTTTATTGTTACTTATACTTTTTGTGTGATTGCAAATTTGCCAAAGACGCAACCACTTTACGCTTCCGATTAATAATTTTCATAATACTCCAACTTGGATTAATTGTGTTTTGTTTACTTTTCGTCTTTTAGGTTAGGTTATTTAACTGTCACATTGAAGGTTAGTCCCCATGCCTCCGGCATTGCAAAATTCCGAAACTTTCCTATTGGCTGTGGTGTTTGAATTTTAATGGAGGGAAGTATTCGTACGAGTGTTTTAAGAAAATTGCGGCACCGCAAAATGTTGAAATAATTTTAAGATTTTGCAAATTTCGTGACGACAATCTTTGTCATTTGTCATCTAACTAGTTGTTTGTAACCTCAAAATTGAACAAAAGCCGTGTTTTTTTTTATTACTTTTTCGTAATTCCATACTGTTATTTTGATTTAACGGTATTCAGATGACAATTGAAAAGTTAATGTTGACAGCCTCCGTCCGTTAAGAGTTTTTAACGACCGGCGGCCGTTAATAAATCACTTGTTCTAATATCTTTTTCAAAACTTTATTCTGCTTACAATAACAATAATTATAATAATACTAACTATTTATAAATTTGATAAGTAATTTGACAATTGCTATTATTTGAAATTTCTATTCCATCGATGAGAGATTTACTATCTATAACACCAGTATTTGAACTTGTTTTCGGTGTGGCCTCATTACGAAAAGTCTTGAACGACACACGGCCGATACGCAAATAACGGATTCGGTTATTATAATCCTCGGATGCGCCTCGAATTACAATATTCAACCTCATCCGTTATTTGCTACATATCGGCCTTGTAACGTTAATAACTATTTTAATATTCGATTTTAATGATAATTTTTAATTTGGATACTTTTAAGTATTTTTTGTCTAATTGTTGTTAAAAAGATTGAATATTGACAATAACCAAATAAACAAAAATGTTCTTTGTACTTTCTATCTTATTTTGGTGAGAACGTAGTATTCTAAAACACATGTTTTTCGCTGAAGAATTCTGTTTTGTACAGAATTTACAACCTCTTGTGACGCTGACACAATTTACGACCCATTGTCTGTATCCTAAAAATCTTCGGCGTGAACCAATATGATCTATTGTAAAATATTCTCAGAATGTCGAAAATGTATTTCCTCTCATAAAAAATTCAAGATAAAGTATCTAAACAATTCTCCTATTGATGGCTCATCAAACCTTTTCCAGAAGGCTTCTGGAGTCATAATATATCCCTTCGTTTTCCAAGATCGTGTGAACATTGCCGAAATCAAGATTTTATGGGTGGTATGAAAGCTTTCTTACACAAAATATCAATTTTAAAATTCAGTTTGAATGATTCGTCAAGTGAATCGGTGATTATAATTTTAAGTTGTGACTAAAATGGGTGACTTTGAAGAAGAGAATGAATTCCAATCACAATATTCTCAATAACAAATTGAATATGAGATCGAGGTGGATGAATCATTGCCATAGCAGTAAGTCTGTTTAAAATCAGTACGTTTTTAAGACACGTGGATGAATCATTGCCAGAGCAGTAAGTTAGTTTAAAATCACTACGTTTTTAAGAATAATTGAAACTCCAATTTTAGATCTGTAGTATATAAAGTGGAGGAACTCTTGGCATCATTTTTGTCTGCACTATGGGAGTCTAGATTGCCACTAGTGTTGTAACCTGGTAGATTTAAACAATATTACTATCGATTTATTTCATAATTACAATATTATTATTAATGTACTATTCAGTTTTCGTTTCACTTATCTTTTTCAATTCTTGGTATTAAATCCAAATAAAAGTACACTATAGAAACATGAAACGTTCCCTTATCATTTTATAAAACCCTTTCAAGTCACGATTTGAATTTTAATATTACTTGTAATAGGGGAGACTAGGGAGGGTTGATACTATGGGAGGGATGATACGCTTTTAAATTTGCCGCTTAAAGCACTTGTTGCTTGGTAGATTTGGCAACAGTGGAACGTATCCATGTGATCAGCACATTTGATGCCCTGTTTGCTGTATTAGGAGGCGGTTTTAAGAAATCAGCGCAGAAAATTTGTTTTTACTGTATAAATTACAAAGTTTCGGAAGGTAAGTGTAAGCATTTTAGTAAAAACTGGTTGAGATTAACCTATTTATAAGTTTTTTATGATATAATCCGGTGTTTTAGACACAATTTGGTACTAAGTAGATGCCTGAATGTGGATTCTGTTCACAAATATTTCAAATTTTATAGAATAGGTCACGTACGGGAGTATTGATACATTCCATTTCGGGAAGACTTGATAGATGTTCAAACCTCCCACTCTCCCAGAATTCTAGGTTGTACCTACATAAAATGTTGTTTTTAATTACAGGATGCCTTTCAAATGGAAGAAAAAAACTAATAGAACACCGGCTTCACCTGAACGGATGGAGAAAGCCGTCCAGGAAGTTATAGACGGAGGTAAATTGAGAAGTACGGCTAATAAATATCTCTTAGACAAAATTACACTAAGAAGATATGTTGCCAAATACAAGGAAAAGGGAAAAGAAACGAAGTTTCTTCCAAATTTTGCGACTTCTCAAATATTTAATTCCGAAGAAGAAAAAAGTTTAGCTAAATATTCGCAAACTGCGGCTAAAATGAATTATGGGTTCACTTCGAAAGAGACGAGACAATTTGCATATTTGTATGCTTGGGAAAATAAAAAAAAGTCCCTTCAAATTGGCTAAAAAATGAAATGGCTTCCTATGAGTGGCTTAGAGGGTTTATGGAGAGAAACAATGAACTATCGCTTCGAAAACCAGAACCAACGAGCCTTTCTCGTGGAACAGCTTTTAACCAGCACACTGTAGGAGAATTTTACAATTTACTTGGCGAAGTACTTCGCCGAGATCAATTTGAACCAGATTCAATATACAACTGTGACGAGACTGGCGTCCAGACTGTCCACAAACCTAGCAATAGCATTTCAAAAAAAGGACAAAAACAAGTATCAAAAGTTACTTCAGGAGAACGAGGCCAGACAGTTACAGTGTTGTGTACCATAAGTGCCATAGGGAATTCTATTCCCCTTTTTTGTTTTCCCGCGTGTTCGTGAACAGGCCTATATGACCATTGGTGCACCACCAGGATCCAAAGCTGCTACTCATCCAAGCGGTTGGATGACATCTGAAAATTTCGAATTATAACTGTCACATTTCATGAAATTCGCAAAATGTAGCAAAGTTAAAAAATCCTTACTTATTTTGGATAATCACAACAGCCACATATCCTCTGGTGGTCTAGATATATGCAAGCAAAATGGCATCGTTTTATTAACCATACCGCCACACACAAGTCACCGCTTGTAACCACTTGATGTTGCGGTATATACGGTCCGTTCAAAACGTACTTCAATGAAGCTTGCGATGATTTATTGGTAAGAAATCCTGGCCAAACTATTTGTTTGAAAGATATTGCAGCGCTTGTTGATACTACATATCAGCGAGCTTTTACTCCACTGAATATTAGCAAAGGGTTTTCTAAAACTGGTATCTACCCATACAATTCCCACCAATTTAGTGATCACGACTTCCTCACTGCAAAGGTTACTGACCGGCCTGATCCTCATCAGTCACAAAGTGCTACAGTTAATGATACGCTGGCATTACCTGTCGGCAGAGAACATACCCCAGAATCTACTCCTAGGCCGAAGCCTGATCCTTCCTGCTCATACAAGACTCCCGAAGAAATAAAGCCATTGCCGCAGGCACCACCAAGAAAACAACAAACATCAGGAAGAAAAGCTACAAAAACAAAAGTTCTCACTGATACTCCAAATATGGAAGAAATAAAAAATGACTATGAAAAAATGCAAGAACAGAGAAACAGGGGTAAATTCAAAAGAAACCTTATGAGCACTAACAATGTTGTTAAAGTGAAGAAACAAAAAGCAATTGAAGAGGAATCTGAATCTGATAATTCTGTATTCGATCCATCATCATCGGATGAAATAACTGATATAGAAGACCAAATAGAAAATGAGAAAGAAGAATATTATTTTGCTAGAGGAGTAGTAAACTTGAAGGACTATGTTCTAGTAATATTTACAACAAAAAAGACGATAAAGCATTATGTTGGACAAGTTATAGAAAAAGTGGGAGATGAATATTTAATAAACTTTATGCGGCGGAAGAAGCCTGGATACCATTTCGTATACCCTGATGTGGAAGACCAAGGACTAGTTTCTGAAGAAGATGTTATGAAGCTACCGACACCAAATTTTGTAGGTGGGACTGCCAGATCCACAAGAAAATTATCATTTGCCGTCAAATTTAATAAATTTTACAATGTCAATTAATAATGAGTACTTTTAGGTCTAATAAATTTTATGGTTTGGCGTATTTTATGATTTATCTATTTTGTATGAAACCTCCTTTACACCGTATCAAAGCTCCCTTACCATGGGAGGGTTGATACACTTTACAGTTTTTTAAAAAATACCAGGTATCTCCTACCATAATCTAAACTGACATGTTTTAACTGCTCACAATTAATTGTAACTTAGTTGGCTATAAAAGGCCGCACAAACCGATTTCATTGAATGAAAACTTATGTCAATTTCCTAGGTCAAGGATTAGCAGTATCAACCCTCCCTAGTCTCCCCTAATATATTAAGTCTCCTTTTTGTCACATACTATTTAGTTCGCAGAATGCAGTTTCAGTATGTATTTTATAGAAACAAGTTTTGATTTGAGTTTTAAAAGTGCATTTAGTATTATTGTGGAGAACACATAATGATTGTAGACTTTTATTCTATACTTATTTCTTTTAATAAATGCAACTTCAGATGTACCTCCTGGATTGAAAAAGAAACAATTCTCAAACAAGACCTGAAAGCGGTAACATTGTACCTAATATTATAAATGTATTAACACCTACTATTTGTGTGAGTTTACAACACTAGCAATGAGGTCGAAGTCCTCGAGGGATGGATTGTGGTTGGAAATATTCGGAGAGTTTGGAGGTGAGTGCTTATTAGAATGTCTGTTTACTAATTTAATACAAATCAAACATTTTGTTTTTATAGAACAATATTCCATTGAATTTTTGCAAAAGAAATGGAGGAATCTACGGGACACTTTAATAAAAGTGAAGGGATAAATAAAAACTTATATACCTAGTGGCAGTGGTGCTAACAAGAAGATGAAGAAAGTTTGGAAATACTATGAGACACTTTTTTTTGTTAAAGACACAGTTGCAGCCAGAAAGTGAATAAATAAGAATTTACTGTTTGGACCCTCACTTTGTGGAATCTACTCATATTACTATTTTTAATGAAACTAACTGTTTCTAATTAATTTCATTATTCCACATATCAATATGCCCATATCGAAATAATTATGAATAATATTGTAGAATTTTCATCAACTAGAAACAGTTAGCTTCATTTGAAAGAAATATGATTAATTAAGATTAAAAAGCAGGAATATTTTAATTTCTGTTCTTTCATTATAGAACAACATACAGTGGTGGGGCTTTTTTGAACACCACTCCAAAAAGAATTTTGCCGGGCCCAAGTTCAGAGAGCCAAGTAGAAGCAGAACCTGTAGCTGAGTCAGACAGAAGGAATGCACCCAAATAAACACACACACGTGTAATATACGTTTATATGTGGTAGCTGACGTTGATTAAACGTTACCGGTTGAATTTCGCAACGTTACTTTCGGAACCACTACACAACCAAACGTTGATTCTACCTATAATTAACGTATATGACTCAACTCATTATTATTCACTACCGTTATGAAACGTGTCCACATCGTGCTTTCTCAACGTATATTCAATCAAAAGTAAAAAACATTACATACACGTTGAATATAAAGCTACTCAATAACTTTGAGCAACCTATATTCTACGTTTAAATAACTCTTTTTTTCTACGTTTATTAAACTTATTGGAAATTACGTTATTGATCCGTTGAATGAAGAATTTAATAACAACTACATCTTTCACGTTACCTTCAGACAACGTTTCTGATTGCATATTATTCAACGTTGTTAACTACCTCTCTTCACCACCATTATGAAACGTGTCCTCATCGTGCTTTCTCAACGTATATTAAATCAGAAGTGAGAACCATCACATAAACGTTGAATATAACACTACTCAGTAACTCGAAGCTTTGAGCAACCTATATTCTACGTTTAAATAACTCTTTTTTTTTTAAGTTCATTATACTTTATGAAAATTACATTTTTGATACGTTGAATGAAGAAGTGAATTACATAATAATTCACGTTCTCTTACGACCACGTCTTTTATTGCTCATTATTCAACGTTGTTTCAACTGATGGAAGAAATGTATTGGATACGTTTAAAACCGATTACCTTCTTCAGCAAGTTGTCGTCTGCAGTGATAGGTAGGTAGTTTTCATTTGACTTCTTCAACTTTAATTCAATCGAATACATAGGTACCTACATCGTGCCAAATACATTGATTATGAAATTTTTCATGAGACTCGTGTTCTACGTTTTAGCACACAATGGAAATGATCTACTGAAAATGTGAAAAAGCCTTATCAACATTATATTCTTTAAATTTGTGATGGGTTGTATATCTTCAACATATATTCATCCGGATCAAAGCAACGTTATTTCAATGTTTTTACTTCAACTTTTTACTCAATTAATGAAAGTAATATGTCATGTACCTAATTATCAATCAACCTCGTGTAAATCCTAACTTCTTCGTCACATCTGAAGATAATTTAATTCAATGAAAGTATGCAAATATTATATATTATTGAAAGTACATATGAGAGATCCGTTGAAAAGATATGGAACGTTTTCGCAGCTGGGTTGCCAAGTGTATTTCGTTGCATCGAGTATAATAATTTTGAAAATCTACAATAACTTATATTTTATATCTACACTTCATTTTCTTGTCCTCATTGGTTGAGTTATTTATCGTTTAAAAAATGAGGCCTATGATTATAACTATACAGAATACCTGTATCAATTATTCATGGAGGGACTTTATGGATATTCTTAATATATTCGATATTTATCACTCCTTGGCAATGCTGCACGGTCAGTATGGTGGAAGGATCTCGTTGAACCACCAACCGCCACTCGCCATAGGGTCCATTTTGCATTTGTCGAAGCTAAGCTTCAGTTCATGTGTTTGTTAGAATGATAATAATTTGGTAAGTACCTTCTAATGATTTGCTATATAACTGAATTCCGTATTGCACTAACTGAAAATATTTCCTTGTTAAAAACTTTTATCCATTCTCAATTTACGGGTAATTAAGGTAGGTAAGTGTTAATCTGTAATGTAGGTATAGTACAGTTGAAGACATAAGTGGATAAACGTGTCATGTCGCATTTTTAAAGTTTTGAGTAAATTCACAAAATGCGTTTTGTATTGGAACTTTTTTATTTTGCTTTTGAATTAAATGAGTAATACCTCATAAAATAGTTAATTTTAGGTTATTTTCTTTGGTTTATCATAATATTTTGAAAAAATAAAAAGGTGTCATGTATCAAAAAAGTAACATAACACATTTATCCGCTAAAAATATTCATTGTATGTTTGACATGGCACCTTTATCAACAATGTAATGCAGTATATCAATTAATTTTTGCAGTTGCCGTGAAAAAAGAATTTGGTTCAGCAACTGATATCCAGATAGCTGATGCCACAAAAGATTGGCTAAAGTTCGCCAAAAAAAGAATGAATGACGCTCTCAAGTCCAAGCAAAAAAGAAATCCTTGAATGGCACACATTTTTATATAATTAATTTTTATAAGTGTTTTAAGTTAAAAGAAATTCTGTTAGTTTATTTTATTTTATTTTTACAAATTTTTTATATTTTTTTATGTTTACCTTTTGTTATTATATTTCTTTAAAAATAATAACATTCGTTTTCATTTTCAGGTTTAGTACAAAATCCAGGAACACCAAAATATCTCGAGGAATACACATCGGGACGGAAATCGAAAAAAGGCCTTTTCGATTATTTTTCAAAAGCTATCCAATGACACCAAACTCGATTCCCCTCCACTTCCCCTGGGAGTGGGGCGGGTGCAACTTTTAAATGTTCCCCCACTTTTTATTACAGATTAGGATTCTCCAGAAAAAAAAAATTGCATTGATTTTATGTACCATAATCGACTCCCCTTTTCCTTAGGGAAGGCGGCATCAAATTTAAAACTTGATTTCAGACCAATTTTTATGAAGAATCGGTTCCTACGGTACAGTTTGTCTCTTTGAAATAATAATAAATTTTGCATCGGTTATTGTACAGTATACTGTTTTTAAAGAATATATTATTGTTTTGTTTTTAACTAGTTTCAGATGCGGAATACAACTGAACCGAACAATAACCTAATTGAAATTTATTATTATATCAAAATTGCAGACAATACCTACGTATTTTGTACCGTAGAAACCGAGTATGCTGAAAAAATAGATCTAATCAAGTTTTTAAATTTATCCCTCTCTTTTCTAGGGGTAGGGAAAGGGAATTATGGCACATGAAATCAATGTAATTTTTTATGGAGAATCAAAATCTGCAATACAAATGGGGTTCCTATTAATTAATTCAAAAGTTGCCCGCTACCCCACCTCCTGGAGATAGGGGAGCTGGGTCGAGTTTGGTGTCATTTGAGAGCTTTTGAAAAATAATTGAAAAGTCATTTTTCGATTTTCGTTCCTGTGTTTATTTCTCGTGATATTTCACCGTTTCAAGACTTTGTACTAACCCTGTATGAAACGTTTATAGAACGTTTTAGGATAGTAATGATGAAAGTTGAAATATAGTATTATAGGTACATGTGATCATCGTTCATTCAACCGGGAATATTAATATATTACTTGGATACTGGAATATTACTGGAATATTACTTGGATACTGGAATTTTACGTTTAATTTCGGTGTTATTCCAGTATCTTTTAGGGTCCCTACAAATCGAATATCAACGTTGAAAATTCGTATTTCTGCAACGTTACGTCGAAACCAAAAGATATCGTTATTGTGAAATAGAATTTCACCGGATAAATAACGTTGAAAACCCGTGAATAGGTAGAGTTACCTTGAAACCAAAATATAACGTTATGTTTCAGTAGAATTTATATTAAAATAAGTATGTTTGCAACGTGAACACAAATCGAACATCAACGTTGAGAATTCGTATATCTGCAACCTTACATCAAACCCAGAATATATCGTTGAACTGAAGTAGAATTTCAATGAATAAATAACGTTGAAAAGCCGTGAATAGGTAGTGTTACGTTGAAACCAAACTGCAACGTTATATTTTAGTAGAGTTCACATTATAATAAGTATATTTGCAACGAGGAAATAACATTGAATCAACGTAATAAAGTAGAGTTACCGTAAAACCAGAATGAAACGTATTGCCTGACGACATTTTGCCGTTTTTTCAACGATGTTTACTGGTGGCGTTACTTGAAAATTTCAACGTTTTTTTCACGTAACTGTGTTTATTGGGCAACAGGTATGCGAATTATAGATATGAAATTTTAGAATAAAATTTTTTTATATATCAATGTGCCACTATATTAAAATAAACATTTGTATGCAATTGATCTATTAGATAAGACATATAATGAAGTTTTTTGTCAATTATTCGAAAAAGAAGATAAAATCAAATCCAGATGTTAACGCATGTCAAAATTTTGAATAAACCAATAAAAATGATTAAAATTAGGAAAAATTTTAAAGCTATTTAAATCCGATGTAAAAATTTAACAATATTTGGGTCATTTGAAAAAAAATTGTGTTAAATTTAAAATAAAACGATTGGGGTGGGTGTAATATATTATAATTATAATAATAATTATAAAACAATACCTACTAATTCTTCATATCAACATTTAAATAGATCTTTTTTTAAATAAAGACCATTTGGTCCATTTGTAATGTAATTTCTCAAATGTAATAATATAATTCAGTTTAAAAAATTTTCTAGAATAGCAGAAACCTTTTGTACCACGACCTGAGAGGAGTTTTGGCAGGAGCGTATTAAAACTAAAAATATTGACTAAATTAAATTAAATATAGTAGGTATATCAATTTAACCTTTATGCCAAAATTGTTGATGATTATTTTATTTTAGCGAAAAGAAATGTGGATGAAGCCATCCTAAACATGATTGAAACAATCCCACAAAATAAACATTGTCCTCATTCCGCTATAACCCAATTTGCGTGAGGATATCAGAGTTACTGACGAAAATGCTCCAAAACGAACATTGGGACATTGCTGGAAATAATATTATTGTCAGAGGCCTATAAGGCTCGAAAAAATATTTATAACTTCTTAAAATAAATATTGATTGTATATTACAGAGTTTTAATTTACCAGAAACCCAGCAAACATAAAAATCATTTAAAACCAGTGTGATCATATTATCTCAATAGAAAACAATTATTATCTGCTAAAAGATTATTTTTGGGAAGTCAGACAGTTTCCAAATCCTGGGACAAGCCACAAAATTTTTGTTCGAGATATATGATGTATTAATAAATAAAACCAATTTAGTAAAAATCCACCCCTATTGAACATAACATCAAACACTAACATTTATAACATTAAAAACTTTGTATGTTGAATTCTGATACTCACAGCAATCATACTAATCATTAGTAATCGTCACCTACTTTCTACTCATCAGTCATTTAAACATTATTTATCAACATAAGTAATATGCAATTTATTTATTCAATTGAAATGGTATTGCTCCATCAAACATAAAATATGATGCCATCTCATCTCGAATCACACTGACATTTCTTGTATAGGTGTTTGTATCTGTCTGACCTAAACCTCCTAATGAATCTTCTTCTAGCCTCCATTCTCCTTCAATTACATTCCCAGTGTCATCTTCCCTATCTACAAAATTAACTAGGCAATATAAGTTTGTACTTTGTAACATAAGCCAATTGTGTAAACACACTATTGCTTGTGTAATTTTATCTATGGAATAAAGGCTTGCAATAATTGGTTTCCTGACAATTCTCCATCTTGCTGGAAGTACGGTATCCGCCAAAATAAACAGTACCGAAACAAAGAGTGCTGTGGAGTTGTTTATGTAATATGGATTTGTCATATTTGACTTAATTGTCATTAGTTGATATATTAATAGTACGCTGCAGTTAAATTTGATTTATAAATGGTTCTAACAACGGAAGAAAAAGTGTTTTTGGTAGAGCATTATTTTCGTTCATACGGAAAATAGAATAATTTCTCGGGGAACAGACTTCGAATATCCTTCTCATTCACCTGATCTGACGCCACCTGACGCATACATTTGGGGCATAATGAAGGACAAAATATTTCACTCGGAAAATCTGCCGGCGAATATTGCCGAACTACGGGAAAGAATACAAAATATTTTTCGGCAGTTACATCAACCACTTTTTATAAATATGTTTATTGACTTACAAAATCGATATGAAGCTTGTTTGCGTCGAAATGGTGAACATTTTGAACACTTACATTACAGAAATTAGAAATTAATTTTTATTTTTATTTTCGGTACTGTTTATTTTGGCGGATACTGTATTTCTACTACTACTACTACTACTCTCCTACCTCGACTTAGCCTAAAAACTATTATTTAGCCAATTGAAAAACATGTTCACTCATATATTTACCTGTAATTAAATATTCTTTTCTCTTGGGGCAAAAAGTGCCCTGGAAACGAAGGCATTATATTTTCCATCAGTATGGAAATGCCTCATCTCCCACTACAAAATATGGAAAATCTACTCCGCCATATTCAATAGCAGAAGGTGCAGGCTTTTGTTTATTAAATCATTTCCAAATTTGGATAAACGAAAAACCCCTCCTCCATCACCGACCTTGTGCTCCTATATCAATTAAAATGAATTGGTAAATGGCGTCACATAAGGCCATTAAAATGATGCTGTGGGTGTGTTCATAATTAAAATATTGGGATTCAGAGTTGGGGGGTGCCTGAAAATATATTTAATGTTATACATTCACAGAAATTAAACATACCATATTCATACCTGAATTATTATATGTTTCCCATCTAATGCACCAATACAATAAGGTATATGCCACTGTTTTTAGAAACCATCAGATATTTGCAACCATAGATTTTCTGATGGAGTTTTCAACACTTTTTCTTGGAACAAATTCCAGAGTGCATGGCAAGTTTCATTTATTTTAGAAACTGTATTTTTCCCTAACCTAAAGGCGTATGATATGGACACCATACTGTCCCCACTTGCTAAATATCGGAAGAGGATAGTTAAATGTGAACAAACTGCCTAATAACTATGAGTGCCCAAGCAAACCTTAATTTTAAAGCCAGCCTTTCTCCTGCAGATATTGGTTCACGAACACAAGATTGTTTTGTAATGTGAGGGGAAACAATACCTAAGAGCATGTCAAATTGCTGTGCAGTCATCCTAAAATAATTAAAATGCTTCTCTTTGTCCCCCAACCACATTTCTTGAATCAAATTGTTGTAGCCACCTTGTTGACGTTTTTTAAAAATATTTCTTACCCACATTTTACGCTGTGGTCTTCTCTTTTGGCGTTTGTAATATACTTAAAACAATCAATGATGATTTCCTCAGTAAATTATTATAATACCTAATTACTAATTATTATTATCTTCACATGCATGAAAAAGATCCATTTTAAATTCAAATGTCATATTATGTGATCATTACCAACGTGAATTTCGTTATAACAATAAAACTCCCTACAAAATGCGAAACTTCATGCGATTTTCGTGCGTATGGGGACGTTACAATTTTCCGTACGAATATTTTTTTGCAAATCGCAATTCGTACGCATGGGCACTAGTCTTAACAGTTCGAAAAGGAATCAAACGAATAAATAAATAAACTGAATCGCACAAATGTCACACCATGGAATGATCCATGAACTTTTCGAACTCAGCCCTGGTATTCGGTATTATTACATAGGTCTATGGAGAGGTCTCTATACCTACCCTATTTCCATTTCGAAAAAAAAAAACTTTATTATAAGTATCCAAATATACTTTTAGAATGTACAGTCTAAACCTATTATATTATTAATGAGAATAAAGAGGAATCGAGTTAAATTATTAGTTGAATATTTGATTAGTTTTACTAACCCCACGAATGGATCAATCGGAGAAAAAGTTATTTCTACAGCATTTGAAAATAATACATAACCTTATACCTGTATTGAATCAGTACACATTTTGTAAAATAATTCGTAATCGTTGATATCAATTCATTTAGCCATTTTTTGGTTGAATAATAACACAACAGTACAATAAAAAGTATGCTTTAACACAGCTAAATACCACATACAACTTTCTGACACTATTAGAGAAAGCGTCTCTGTTAAAGCACAGAATGCTGTGCTATTATTAATGTTCTTTCGTACTTAAAGAAGTGATCTATGTAACTAAAATCAGGTAGATCAGTTTAAAGCGATCGTTCTTTCGTTTTCAATCAGTTCCCCCTCTACACCTCAAAAGTGATCATAAGTGATTATTCTAAACGCGTAATTTATTGTATCAGTTAGATCACATTGGTAAAGTTAACCTCAAATTTTTAAGTTGGAAGTTTATAATATACATTTACGTTTTTACTGGTTTTTACAAAGATAACCCTCTTTGGTGGAAATCCTAATAATCAAAAACATAAATTGCACCTGAAGATGGCAAACCATACCTTTTCAATTATACTGGAGCTTAAAAATTGAATGGGGTTTACAAGGGAATCTAATATTGATTTTATTTCCATTTCGTTAGTTTTTCTTGTTCTACACTGCGTAACTCAATAAATTAATAAAAAATAAATAACCTCCAAATGACAAAACGACATGTGGACATAAACTCACGAAAACGTCTTTTTTGCGCTATCGATCTTTTTTGTTTATTTACAGCATCGGTTGTCAGGACGGTAGGTTGTGTTTACTGGTTTCCAAGTCCAACACGTCGGTAAGTGATTTACTTACCGTTCAGACGTCGGTAAGTAAATTACTTACCGACGTCTCAGCCCTACATACATTTAAGTGGTCCTAAATAATATATTACTTCATTCATTACATCTGGGATTATTGCTTCACATCCTATTTGCCACGCTTTTTCTACTTCACTATCACTCTCACTCATTTTATATTAGTAAATTAATCGAAGATTAAGAGGGCCCTCCGCGCAGGTGTATAAACCTTAAAACTTACACAAAACTTGTTTCTTATCTAGTAATTTTTTGGTTCAAAATATTTACGATAGATGTCGCTAGTAGTACCGAATCGGCTTTTATTTATGCAACTTATTTTCTCTCTCTCTTTTTGTCTTTCCACTCTTGACCATATAGGTATAAAGTATTGTATTTATCTAAGCTCTTCACGATTCAAACAAACTTCTCTCCGGATCAGCTGTTTCGATGTTTTGGTTTCAAACAAACACAATTTCTGCCAGCAAATATTTTTATTTTCAATCGCAATAGGTAAATTATGATTTCATGTATTTGCTATTTTTACTCAACAGCTAGTATGTTTATTTTACCTATAGGTATTCTCGTTACTTCTTTAATTTTTTTCTGTACTTTTATAGGTTAATTTTGAAATTAAAATAATATTCCAATCATTATCGTCGTTTCTCTATATTTTCAAGTTTTATAGGTATATCGAGATTTATAATTTCCATTCATTGAGAAGTAGTTAAATAAGGTACCTAATGATAAAATACAAAGCAAACCAAGCCAACCTAACAAAAATCCATTGGAATTATCTGAATGAAAAAACACTGCAAAAAGCTAATATTGTGAATATTTTCACGTGATAGGTTACCTATAGATATAATATATACAACATAACTTACAACCCATTATTAATTATTACGGACCATTTTTCATTTTTTTTAAATAATTTATTGAATACGAAATAAACTAGGTATAATATATACATTAGATATAAAAATTTAAATTAGATGTGATTTTTGCTCAAGAGTCTCAAGTAGGTAGGTACATTTATTTTGGACAATTTCAAAAATTATAAAGAAAAGATGTTTAGAATTAAAAATAACTTCCAAATATTTAACACATTGTTTTACATCAAAAATGTTTTTATTTCACAGAAAATATCGAAAAAATTATTTTTTTGATCTAAATAAACAATATTGAATACCTATTTGAAAGTTATTCTTAATTCTAAACATCTTTTCGTTTTTAAAAGATTACTTATTTTAAAATATATTTATACAAAAAGGAACTGAATTTGACCGAGCTTTTCGCTAAAACATTTTAGAAACTTTACGGACCTACCCTCATTTCAAAAATATTTGAAGCCACATAACTTTGTACCTACTGATAAGATAAGAAAACAGATTGAAGGGAAACATAAATAAAGCTCAGATATTTCAACTCTACCAAGTCGAAGAAGCGCTATTGCCATTTCTAGAGTAGGTAGACGAAATTAATTTTTTAGTCTTCCTTTGTTTTACAATATTTTTCTAATCAACAACTAACACTATTACTACGTCATCCTTTAATAATTATTATTTGGGTTCTTATTTTCTTTCGTTGTTTTAAATGCTTATATAATCAATTAATTTGCAAGGTAATTTCGACTAGGTATATTGACAAGACAAAGTTACCTACAAAACATTTATGCTTCGAAATTTTTTAAAATGAAATGTTACCTACCTCATTCATTAATTTTATTCAACAATTATTATTACCTATGGCAAGCTAAAAACTAGATAACCATCCTCATCTCTTTTTATCGTCGTAATGGAGAGGATTATTAAATTGTATCTAAGGATTTCTAGGGATAATTTTTACATTTGGCATCGAAGCTTTAAAATCCAAAAGAGCCAAGTAAAATCGTAAAATACAGAATGCTGCATTCACAACCGATGTTGCCATGTTATACGAAAATCCTCAAACAAGGAGAAATTTTTTTTAACAAGAAAATCTATGCACGTCATAAAAGATATTAGGTATATTTTTAGGAACTTGCAATATCTATATAGTGACCATTTGACCTGTATGTTAGGTTTCTTATGTTTTCAAAATTCGATATTCGACTTCGTACCTAGAGTGTATTCATAAGGCAAATTGTGATTAATTTTTGGGTTTCCAAAATAGAAATATATCAGGTAAGTATGTGCTTATATTTTGTTTTTGTTTCATTTCAGATAATTGTAGGTTTTTCATTATTATTTTCTCGTTACAATACCTAGGTAAGTAAATTCAACATTATTTTTATAGTTGTAGCAACTATGTAAATTCTAAACATTTACGTTTCATTGTGCAAAAAACGAACAAATTCGACTGGGTAGGGGTAGCGTGTGTTTTTAGATCCAGGGGCAATCGGCGGGCAATTGAATATAACCAGAATATAACCAAAGAAAACACCAAAATAACTAATAGTCACAACACAACGGGGTTGTGCTAATAGTAGCAGATGTTACTTTGTTGTGTATGTCTGCGATAATATAGATCTATATATACAGGAAATTGAGATAGATAGAAAAATATGGGCCGAAAAAATGCGTCTGAAACTGGAGCAATTCTATACAGAATGTATAGCTCCTGAAATAATCAGAAATCAAATAGGAAAAGGACAGAAATACATTGACCTCCCTTATATCAAGCAAGCAATATCAGAATATGAGAAAAAGAAGTCTGGCAAGACAGAATCCAGATAATTAGGGCAAAGATATGGATGCCGATACTAATGCGTAAGTAAAAACACTAACAAGACATTTTAAAATGAAGCCTGATGTAACTGCCCAGCACAGGTCCAAATAATATTCCATATAGCAGTGTTCGCTATAACTGTTCAGTAAGTAAAAAAAATTCAACACCTATTTAGAAGAAACATCTAATCTTTATATTTCATTTACAGTTCTGATTATGTAATTAAAATGAAGCCCGATGTAACTGCCCGCACAGGTCCAAATAATATTCCATATACCTAGCAGTGTTCGCTATAACTATTCAGTAAGTAAAAAAATGTCAACACCTATTTAGAAGAAACATCTAATCTTTATATTTCATTTACAGTTCTGATTATGTAATTAAAATGAAGCCTGATGTAACTGCCCGCACAGGTCCAAATAATATTCCATATAGCAGTGTTCGCTATAACTATTCAGTAAGTAAAAAAATGTCAACACCTACTTAGAAGAAGCATCTAATCTTTATATTTCATTTACAGTTCTGATTATGTAATTAAAATGAAGCCTGATGTAACTGCCCGCACAGGTCCAAATAATATTCCATATACCTAGCAGTGTTCGCTATAACTATTCAGTAAGTAAAAAAATGTCAACACCTATTTAGAAGAAACATCTAATCTTTATATTTCATTTACAGTTCTGATTATGTAATTACGAAGCCTGATGTAACTGCCCGCACAGGTCCAAATAATATTCCATATAGCAGTGTTCGCTATAACTATTCAGTAAGTAAAAAAATGTCAACACCTACTTAGAAGAAGCATCTAATCTTTATATTTCATTTACAGTTCTGATTATGTAATTAAAATGAAGCCTGATGTAACTGCCCGCACAGGTCCAAATAATATTCCATATACCTAGCAGTGTTCGCTATAACTATTCAGTAAGTAAAAAAATGTCAACACCTATTTAGAAGAAACATCTAATCTTCATATTTCATTTACAGTTCTGATTATGTAATTAAAACGAAGCCTGATGTAACTGCCCGCACAGGTCCAAATAATATTCCATATAGCAGTGTTCGCTATAACTATTCAGTAAGTAAAAAAATGTCAACACCTACTTAGAAGAAGCATCTAATCTTTATATTTCATTTACAGTTCTGATTATGTAATTAAAATGAAGCCTGATGTAACTGCCCGCACAGGTCCAAATAATATTCCATATACCTAGCAGTGTTCACTATAACCATTCAGT
Organism: Lochmaea crataegi; assembly: GCA_947563755.1. Lineage (NCBI taxonomy): Eukaryota > Metazoa > Arthropoda > Insecta > Coleoptera > Chrysomelidae > Lochmaea > Lochmaea crataegi. Next base: position 75,996,365 of record OX387422.1, on the reverse strand, counting down.
AAGTAAAAAAATGACAACACCTATTTAGAAGAAACATCTAATTTTTTATTTCATTTACAGTTCTGATAAAATGGATTGTTTAAAACTTTTGCTGAAATGAGTTTGAAATAATTTTGTTAGTAAAAATATTTATTTAGAATTAAATTGTTTTTTTTTCAGTCTTTATAACTATGTGGATCAAGACTTCAGTATGTCGATGGGTGTCACCACCCCTTTGTGAGTGTAGAATCGTAAAAAATGGATAATTTTATAAACTTTTAATTTTCTTTTTGTTCTGAGGAGAAATGGTAGAGAAAAATGGAAGATGAACTTCAGTTGCTATGTACTAATAAATATGAAGACAAATACATTAAACATAATGTAATAATAATTTTATTTATTTTTATAGAATATTTTTGATTTGCTTCTTTTCAACAAAAACATACATACACCTATTTTTGCTGTGATCATTTTTGAATAATTAATAATGTAAGGAGGGAAAACTTGACTTGAGGAGAATGAGTGATTTGTAAAGATTGATATATTTAATTAGAATTTAACTTTTAATTACTTACTGTGTACTTACATTATATTGTTTATAATATAGATAATAAAACAAATCTAAATGTTGAAATTAACTATTTACAAGACACTGGTCGTGATGCCTGGATTTAATTGAACAGTCCATGTGGACATGGTCCAAGTAGGTTGAACAACCGAGATGACGTACCTGGAATTAGATAGAAAAACACTCTGAGTATTCAATTTGCCATAAATAATGATTAATTATTTAACTAACGATTAGTATAGTTGAAATCCCCAAAATTAATGAAAGTATTAATAATATACAAGGTGCATCTTATGTGTTTGAACTGTGATTATGCATATCAGTACTAAAGTAAAGTTAAAACTTCACTTGATCGAAAATAAATGCCTAATAGTAAATATTTAGGGTTATTAGGAAAGGTGCCAGGGGCGCAAACTCTCCCCAATGCATGTAAGGAATAAGTGGCACAAACTCTCCACAGTAGAGCAAAATAATAATACACTGCAAGTGGCACAAACTCTCCACAGTACAGCAAAATAACAATACACTGCAAGTGGCACAAACTCTCCACAGTACAGCAAAATAATAATACACTGCAAGTGGCACAAACTCTCCACAGTACAGCTAAATAAGGTTACACTGCAAGTGGCGCAAACTCTCCACAATACAGTATAGGTATGTGAGTTAAACTGCAAGTGGCACAAACTCTCCACAGTGCAGTAGGATTGGATGAATAGGAAATGCAACAACAAATTAATGTTCTTAATAACGTTGAATATTAAAGAACTTTAAACAAAGTAATTATTAAAAATAATTAGCAAATATACTATACTCTATGTGATAAAATATCTTTTAAAATCAAATATCAAATAACAGGCAAAACTGAATTACTCTGTGAGATAGACTCACCTATTTAACTCCTGATATGCACCACAATACACACTATATTTTATATATTTAAATTTATCTGGCTCAAGTGAACACTTTAGTTATCTTCTAGCAACTAAAACCCAAATCGTTCTTAAAACCTTTCTTTCCCCTTTCGTGGCCTCGAAGGCTACGTGACATTATGATATTTTACTTATCTATTTCAGATAATTGTCGAGAAATGCATTTCTGAAATATTAGGGTGTACCCATGATTTAATTTATTTTACTTGAAACGAAAACTATTTTAAGAATAACAGGGTGAGAAAAAAAAATTGTCTTACAGTCGGCCATCCTGCGAGCATCTCGTCCCGAGATATCTACTAGTTCTGTTCCCATCCTGACTGGTTATTTTTTTTGACTGGACTGAAAATGGATTTCAGAAATCTTTGACATGTTTACCAATGAACTAAACTATCCATACAAGCTTTCAGTAGACATATGACTCCCTGCTGTGGCTCCTGTCTTTACTACTGTGACGAAAATTAAATCCACAAAATTGCCAATTCTTCAGGCGTGAAGACACTTATTTAGAGCACAATTTGTCTAGTGAGGGAGTACTCCCCTATAAAGTAAAATGTTTAGTCATTGAACAATATCCAGTGCCCAAAAACTCGGAAGAAACTAAAAGGTTCGTAGCATTCTGTAATGATTACAGACGTTTCATTCGGAACTTCGCTGAAATATGCATACCTCCCGAAAAATTATCCAGGAAACATGTAAAATTCGAGTGGTCGGAAGAGTCCTCATCCCAAATATTAAAAACAACATCAATAGAGCTACCTTTATTAAAATATCCTGATTTCAGTAAACAATTTATACTGACTACAGATGCTTCAAATTACGCGTGGTCTGCATGCAATTCTTTGCGATGCATAAGATATAGGTAAATCTATACCTTCGTATTTCTGCTGCAATCAATCCATCGTCAACGTAAATTGCCAAAATTAACATTCCATCTTTTCCGTTGCTAACAAAAACGCATGGATCGGATCCACTCTCTTTGAAACCAAAACTGTTAAGGAAAGAAGTAAGCTTCTTATTCCAACAGCGCGAAGCCTGCTTCAAACCATATAAACTTTTGTATAGTTTACACACTCGGCCACTGTTGTCATTATATCCAATTGGCTGGCTCATATAAACATTTTCTTCTAAATCGCCATTTAGAAAATCCGTTTTCACATCAAACTGTTTTAGTGTCATACGCTTTGCCGCAGCCAATGCTAGGATCGCTCTGATTGATGTAAACTTCACCACTGGACTAAATGTTTCCTGGTAATCGATTCCGTACTCTTGTGTAAAGCCTCGTACTACCAATCGTGCCTTATACCGATTAACACTCCCATCCGGATTTTCTTTGACCTCGTAGACCCAGCGATTGTCAATCACTTTTTGATCAACTGGCGCATCGACCAAAATCCAAGTATGATTTTTCATAAGTGAATCGTACTCTTCATCCATTGCTCGCTCCCACTGCTTGTAATCAATCGACTGAATTGCCTGCTCATACGTTCTTGGCTCATCACTGACTGCCAACATTGCAGAATGTTCACCAGTTACCAGATGTGTTAATGTGTTACGATCACGTAGACGCCTATTGACAATATTTCTGCTATCAAGATCGCAGGTCATACCACGATTTTTCTGTTGATCTAGTGACGCACATTCATTTGTGTCCTTATCTTCGTCATTTTCATTTTCTGCACCTTTGTCAATACCATAATTGTCTTCGTTTTCGTTATTTTCATTCTTACTGACTACACTAGCATTTTCTTCAACACAAATATCGAGTGTTCCCATTGAATTTTCTAACAAAAAAACGACGTCTCGTGAGATCTCGATTTTACTAGTTTTCGAATTCCAAACTCGATATCCCTTTGAATTATTGTCATAACCAACAAACATACATTTTTCTGCCGTCGCGTCGAGCTTCTGACGTTTTTCTTTTGGAATGTGAATAAATACTTCCGAACCAAAAATCCGTAAATGGTCTAGCTTCGCCTCCTTGTTATGCCATAATTCATACGGTGATTTGTTGTCAACTGTGCTTGTTCCAGTTTGATTTAGCACATGAACTGCTGTATTTACTGCTTCCGCCCAGAATTTCCTATCAATCTTCTTTGCCTCAAGCATTGTCCTTGCTGATTCAACTATAGTTCGTATTTCCCTTTCTGCACAACCATTCTGCTCTGGTGTATATGGCACAGTTCGTTGATGATGAATTCCAGCTGCTTCAAAGAAAACTTTCAGCTTTTCATTGACAAACTCTGTGCCGTTGTCAGATCTGATATTGCGAACACTGTGACCATGCTTCTTCTGAATCAGTTTAACACATTTTTCGATAATACTCGCTACTTCTGATTTTTGTTTCATGAAATATACGAAACGAAAATGAGAATAATCATCTTTGAGCAGCAAAAAATATCTGGATCCACCAATTGAATTCGTCTGAAACGGACCACACACGTCAGTATGAATGATTTCGCCACACATCTTTGACTTTTCTTCGCGACTCTTGAAACTGCTTCGATGATGCTTTCCATAGACACAAGCTTCACATGCAAATTCCTCATCAATGAAATCTATACCCCGACTTAGTAGGAACTTTTTCACGTGTGTCGAATTCTGATGTCCTAGACGTTCGTGCCATGAACGAAGTGTAGCGTTTTTGATTGCTACACTCGTTGTAGTTTCAATCTTTGATGGTTGTATTGTTCTGAACAACATTTGAAACAAACCTTTTCTGCGAATTCCCACTGCAACAATGTTTCCACCTTTCAGCAATTTGCAACCTTCGTTGTTCAAGTTCAATTGATGCCCGCGATCTAACACCTTTCCGAATGAAAACAAATTTTTCTTAAGTTCCGGCACGAACAAGACTCCCATGACTCGTTTGCGAATCCATTCATCTCCATTAAAAGCAAAAATGTTGATATCGCCTTTGCCCAGAGCCATTATCTTGTCACCATTACCAACTGTAATTGGTTCAGCTATTTCCGTATAGTTTTCGAACCATTCTCGGCGATGACTCATGTGATCAGTTGCACCTGAGTCCAAAATCCAAGTATCTTGGTCTCTATTTGTTGTTTTGTAACAAATAAAAGCATCATTTGAATTTTCTTCTTTTCTCCCGTTGAAGTTAGTCTTCTTTTCCGAGCATTCCCTTTTCCAGTGGCCCTTTTTTCCACATTTGAAGCATTTGCCTTTCGGTTTGTCATTTTTATCTGTCGCTTTGTTATTATTCGATGAATTTCCTTTCTTGTAATTATTGATTTGTTTCTTCGAGAAGATTCTCTTAGCCATTAGCGCCTCTACTTCTTGAACTTGACCCTGCGACTTCAAACGAAGTTCTTCTGCCATCAAACGAGCCCGCAAATTTGCCAAAGTTTGACTATCTGCGTTTGCAGATTCCCATGCACTATGGAAATGATTAAACTCGGACGGTAGTGACATTAAAATCTTCGAAATTACCATGGACTCAGAAATAATTTCTTTTTGATCACGTAATTGCTGCACTATTTCCATTAATTTTGATAAAAATGTCGCAATGTCATCTTCCGGTTGTTTTGTGTAGCCATAATATTTTTGTTGTAAAAATAAAATATTTGCCTTTGATGTTTGCTCATACGTACTTTTGAGCGTCTCCCACATCTCTTGAGCTGTTTCACAATTCATAATCTGCAGTAATGCCTGTTTCATACAAGTCGTGGAAATTTCTCGTCTGGCCATAGCATCCGCCTTCTTCCAAGTCACAATTTCCTTCGCATAATTTGTACATTCACCTGTCGGTTTGACGTTTGTTCCATCGACGTAGTCAAAAAGTTCGTTAGCTTCTAAAATCTGACGCATTTGAAACTTCCATGTTAGCCAGTTGCTTCCGCTTTCCAGCTTTTCAATATTAACGCGATCGCCTTCCATTTATTTTGTCTTTTAATAATTATCGGCTTCAAAACTTCAAAAATAAATTGCTTTCCAATTTTCTTTTTTTGAGTTCACAAATAATTCTTGCACAAAATAAATAACGATATTTACTGCAGTTAATCTTCCTTTACAATTTCACGTAATCTGGGCCCATAACCTTTTGGATTATTGTGATTATATGAAAATGAAAAACTGGTACTGGAATGATCTTTTAATGTAAAAATGACAACTATATAACTGTCTTATTTGACAACATGAAAATACAAGTGAATGTTACAAACTTAAACAAAACAATACCTGCAGACAACGCTTTACTAAATTCAATACTTTATAATAAGTACTCTGGTTAGAAAATGACATTTTACAACTTTCGAATGTCCGTATTAGAAAAACAATTGCCAAAACAGTCGCAATAAGCAGATGTACCTGTAAATGTAAACCATTTACCTGTAGAAATCGAAATTCTCAATGAACTTGAACAAACGCTTAGAAAATAAAATGTAGGGTTTGAGCTATGGACAAAAAATTTGTGATTTATGGTAGAAATACGGTAAATAAATATTTAATAAAATAAAAAAAACACAAAGCTAGAATAACATTTAAAAAAATAGTGTCATCTCGGCATTGTAATTTTATGTCATTGAATTAATAAATCCAGGTCATCTCTATCCCACTTCTGATAAATTGTAAGGAGGGAAAACTTGACTTAAGGAGAATGAGTGATTTGTAAAGATTGATATATTTAATTAGAATTTAACTTTTAATTACTTACTGTGTACTTACATTATATTGTTTATAATATAGATAATAAAACAAATCTAAATGTTGAAATTAACTATTTACAAGACACTGGACGTGATGCCTGGATTTAATTGAACAGTCCATGTGGACATGGTCCAAGTAGGTTGAACAACCGAGATGACGTACCTGGAATTAGATAGAAAAACACTCTGAGTATTCAATTTGCCATAAATAATGATTAATTATTTAACTAACGATTAGTATAGTTGAAATCCCCAAAATTAATGAAAGTATTAATAATATACAAGGTGCATCTTATGTGTTTGAACTGTGATTATGCATATCAGTACTAAAGTAAAGTTAAAACTTCACTTGATCAAAAATAAATGCCTAATAGTAAATATTTAGGGTTATTAGGAAAGGTGCAAGGGGCGCAAGCAAACTCTCCCCAATGCATGTAAGGAATATGTGGCACAAACTCTCCACAGTACAGCAAAATAATAATACACTGCAAGTGGCACAAACTCTCCACAGTACAGCAAAATAATAATACACTGCAAGTGGCACAAACTCTCCACAGTACAGCTAAATAAGGTTACACTGCAAGTGGCTCAAGCTCTCCACAATACAGGGGGGTGGGAGGAGATATAGGTGACGTGAGAAGTCACCCTGTATCAGGAATGGACAAACCGCAAGTGGCGCAAACTCTCCACAGTACAGTATAGGTATGTGAGTTAAACTGCAAGTGGCACAAACTCTCCACAGTACAGCTAAATAAGGTTACACTGCAAGTGGCTCAAGCTCTCCACAATACAGGGGGGTGGAAGGAGATATAGGTGACGTGAGAAGTCACCCTGTATCAGGAATGGACAAACCGCAAGTGGCGCAAACTCTCCACAATACAGTATAGGTATGTGAGTTAAACTGTAAGTGGCACAAACTCTCCACAGTGCAGTAGGATTGGATGAATAGGAAATGCAACAACAAATTAATGTTCTTAATAACGTTGAATATTAAAGAACTTTAAACAAAGTAATTATTAAAAATAATTAGCAAATATACTATACTCTATGTGATAAAATATCTTTTAAAATCAAATATCAAATAACAGGCAAAACTGAATAATTACTCTGTGAGATAGACTCACCTATTTAACTCCTGATATGCACCACAATACACACTATATTTTATATATTTAAATTTATCTGGCTCAAGTGAACACTTTAGTTATCTTCTAGCAACTAAAACCCAAATCGTTCTTAAAACCTTTATTTCCCCTTTCGTGGCCTCGAAGGCTACGTGACATTATGATATTTTACTTATCTATTTCAGATAATTGACGAGAAATGCATTTCTGAAATATTAGGGTGTACCCATGATTTAATTTATTTTACTTGAAACGAAAACTATTTTGAGAATAACAGGGTGAGAAAAAAAAATTGTCTTACAATAAGGATCATTGAAAAAGCAGACATGTCTCTTTATTGCTATAATAAACATTTTTATAGTTTACCTAATTAATTAGCATTTCTTTCTGTATTATAATTAATATAAAAACTGCCTACTTACTCTGTACTTCAAATTTGTAATACTACAATTAAACAAAAAGATTGCCTAAATAATTTGTTTTTGTTTTCAATAAAAGAAGACATTTTTGGTATAATTTACTTGAATAATTAGGATTAAGAAGAGTCAATGGAAAAACAGGCATGTCCGTTCATTACAAACTGGAGGAAAACTGCAAAAAGTATTTATAATAACATTTCGATACATCACCTGGAAAAATTGAAGGTCAAAAATATATAACATTTTTATTCCCGTGTTTCGAAAATAAAAGATTACAACAGTATAGAATAGAATACGAAATGTCTATTTTGGTCAATTAGTAGAATGCATTTATTACTATCACCAATGTAGTTTTTCTCACTAACTCGGGTGGCCAATGTATGTATGCTGATGAAGTCTATGGTTGTGTACAAGTCCCCGGAGGAACCAAAAGGCCCCGATTTGGGGATCAATAAATAAAGGGCACTTTTTTGTGGGATCACTAGCAGTAGCTAAAAATATTTGTGGTTTATTTCACACCTATAGGCACTAAACACGTTACTTGTGATGGAGCACATGTGGAGTAAATATAAAGAGCATTTACGAAGCACAAATTTACTTTTTCAGCATGAAGATTATTTTATTATAACCACTTACAAATACTGACAAGCTATGCTATAAACAATAATAAATAATTTGAAATATTTTTATGGACACAAAACCGTCATCATCTGTCATTGAAGTTCCATACAGCGCCATCCATCAAGACGGTGGAACGTCTGAACTAATGTTCGTTTCCGAAATTTTGTATGCAACAAATCTCAAAAAATACAATGGTTTGAGATTTCATATTTTCAGAATCGAATTCTCTAGGCTTTCTTTTGGGGATCAGATCCTGGCGTTCAAATTGGTGACCACAAATTGTCAAAACTGTCAAAAACATACCATCACATAATGGCTAATATCTTTTTTAAAACAATATAAAACTTAACCAAAATACCTGATCCCCAAGACAAAGGTCCAAGTTATATTGTGTTAAAATTTCAACACTTAATTTTACTGCGTTCTTTAGATTTGTTGTTTACAAAATGACCTAAATTTTGTTGCAAGTCAGGGGTGCCAACTGTTTTGAGCTGTCTAATTTAGGAGCGCGCTCTTAAAGTTAAAAGTATAGACTTCAAAATATATTCTGAAGTTTCACAGTAAATGCATTTGTTTGTTGATAAATAATATCTTGGAAACGATTATTAAATTATATCATTGGCAAGTCGGCAACCGCCTATTTTATACCAAAATGCAAATATATTTTAAACTGATCGAGAAGTATAAATGTCATTTTTCACTTTTCGTTCATTTCGAAGAGATTTAAATTATTTTATTTGAAATTTATTTCAATACGATCGCGCAAAAAATGGTATAAGCATCTCGAACGTTAAGGGTTTCACCGGTCTCCAGCAAAATTGGAGGCTTCGCTAAGCTCAGCCTCCAAACATTGCTGTCGACCGGTAAACAACCCTTACCGTTCTTATTACTTGATATACTATAACGCTATGATGAAAATGAGCGCGTTATTTCGGGCATTCAGTAAATGAATGTGTTCTGATTGCAAAATCACTTCTACTTCAATCACATAAGTTCCATATCAGTTGATTCAGTACGGAAGAACATAGCTATTAAAGGTGGGTTCGATTTGCACATTCTTTTCACTCCTTTTCGCTCCAAAGTGGTTCGAGATGCACCTTTGGAGCGAAAAGTTCGGCGCGCCCAATGAACTATAAATAATGGCGTATTTATAGTTCATTGGGCACGCCCCGCGCTCGTTTCTGTGATTTCAGAGTGAACTGAGTTCACTGGTTCACTCCTAAAGCCCTACTTCGACAAGGTGGAACGATCGGAGTGGGCATGCGTGTTATGTATGTATCTAAATTGGGGAGACATTCACTGAGACCTAAAAGATCTATTGTGCCCCCTTACTTCTACTTAGTTCCTGAGGAAAGTCTCAGAGACTAGTAGCTCCTTTAGTCCTATTTCCCGGAGGAATTTTAGGATATCTGCTGGCTTTAACTTAGGTAAATGTCCCTCTTCTATCCAGTAATCTCCAAGGTGTTGTGCCCTAGGATTCTGAATTGCTGTGTAGTTCGCAAGTATGTGGATGGAGGTTTCTTCTTCCATACCACAGAATCTACATTCTTCTTCCTCCACTATTTTGAGCTTTTTCAGGTGCTCATGCAGGCGACAATGTCCCGTAAGGATGCCTGTTAAAACTCTTAGTGCAGTTTTACTTTGACTTATGCATTCATTTGATCTCAACAGGTTGTAGTCACCCAGAAGAATCTTTGATTGCCTAAGTCCTACTAGATCTTTCCAATGGTCAGATCTTCTCTTTTCTTCGGCTTTGCCTATTTCTTCCAATATTACATTGGAGCTGATACCTCAAAAGGGTTCCGGCCCCCAAAAGGGTGTTCCATTCCCCCTATTTGCTAGTTCATCTGCTATTTCATTTCCTTCTATCCCTGTGTGTCCTGGAATCCACAGTAAGGTGTTTATATTGTTCTCGCCTAGTTCATTTAGTTTGCCTAGGCATTCCCACACCATTTTGGAACTGATAACACAAGAGCTCAGTGCTGTAATGGCTGCTTGACTATCCGACATTATGATAATCCTTTGCCTTCTATATCCTTTATCAATATTGAACTGGACACACTTTCTTATGGCGTGAATTTTCGCTTGAAAGATACTCGGGGTTTTTCCCAAGCTCTCAGAGTGTTGGGTTTTGGCCCGTAAACTCCTATCCCAGTTCCTTCTATTGCTTTTGAGCCATCTGTGTACCATTGAATGGCATTCTTTCCAAGTCTGGTAATGGTATTTGGATCCCATTCCTTCTTGTTGCCTAATACCCTAAAGAAATTCTTTGAAAAGTTATACTTTTTCATCATACCATCTTGTGGCATGTCCCAGGTTTTATAATTTCTAAGAAGTAAGGAGGTGGTTTTTTTTAATGATTCCCTCTCTACTTAGTCTGTATCTTGTTCTTTCTGCAACACTTTCCACCACCATATGTAGTGGTGTGAGGTTGAGAATAACTTCCATGGCTGCCGTTGGGCATATTCTCATTGCTCCTGTAATGCACATACAGGATAGTCTTTGAATTTTTGAGAGGTTTTCTCTCGTTGTCAATAGGCTAGTTCTACTACTCTTCTACTAACCTCTTTCATCAGGGTGATGGCCCCTTCTGTAAGAGTGCTGTCCCCTTCCTCCGACCCAAACTCCATTCCCTCCTCGGACAGAGGCGACTCCCCCCCAACGAGTTTAGAGATGTGTAGGCTTTCTACACTACTCGAGTCGTCGCTGGCCTTGGAGGAGATATAAACCTTCTCAGGGTTTCTTTCCTCTTCTTTTCTGAGGCCATGTACGGGGATTTTCCCAAACCGGTAATTAATGGTGAACCCGTTGTTCTTGATTTTTTGACAGGATAGATTGTCTATTCCTGCCCTCAAGACTAGGCCTTTGCCCTCTTCTTTAAGGTTGAGGACCTTCCACTGGTCTGTTACCAAACCTTCATTCTGCGCTTTTATCAAGCGAAGAAGTTTTCCTTCCTCTACGCCTTTGCTTCTTGGGAGAAAGATCGTAGCGGTGTGCATTTTTGGGATGTTTTCTCTCTGGCACACCATCAGTTCTACTTCCTTCCAGCTTTTCAGCTGTGGTATTATCAACTGGAGCCATTCTGCAGTCTGTGGTGTTTCACAGTCGATTAGAACGACTCCTGGTCTGAAATGTATGCCAGTAAACTGGAGCTTATGCTCCCATCCAGCATACATTTCTTCTATTATTGCGTTCTCCAGCAAGGTTTGGTCGTCCGCACTGAGAGTGGTCTCAGGGTACGCCCTAGAGAGAACCGCCATTCTTGTTATTTTAGCTGCAACTGCATAGCTGCCAGCTGAAGAAGGGATGGCTATTTTGCCCTCCTTTTTCTTCTTCACCTGTACTTGCGTTGACTGGGCTGTCGCCTCTTCCCGCTTTCGTTTTTCTCCTTTAGGAGGGATGTTCTTCTCCTCTACTTGTTTTTTGCGCTCTACGGCCTTCTTACTTGCTTCTTCCGGTGCAAGTCCCTGCTCAAGAAAGCGAAGATACCATCTTACCCCGCTCCACCAAGTCCACGCCTCAGTGGATCGTCCCTTCCTCCGGGTTTACCCAGTTCAGGAAGGATGGAGGTTTTTCTACTTTTTTCCAGGATTTTCCCCGAAAACTCTCAGCAGTTGAGGAGGTTGAGGGTATGGGTGCCCCTGACGTTCTCCTCTCCTGTTTGTCTACAGCCTCCTCTACACGAGGGTTGCTCGCGCGTGAGGGAGGTGCTATGGTTTTTTTGGCACTGCGGATACAGAGCTCCGACTTGTGCCCGGTTGCGGTGCTTGCCCGCTAAACTTTTTTTTTCTTGTCCATGGATGATCCTACGAGTAGCTAGGGAAGTATAAGGTCCACTCCCGCAGAGCCCCGCATGCATGAGTAAGGGTGTTTAAGCTGGATGTCCCCAGATATCCAGAGTCCGCATATTAGCGATCAAGCTTCCCCTTGACCACGCAGTCCTCGGCATATGCCGTTCCACCTTGACTTGAGGTGTATTTTGTTATGGTCTCCTTCCACTTAGCCAGATGTTTAAGGCAAGCCCCCGCATCTAGTGAATATACCTCATCTACCACCTTCCACTAGATACTGTTTATATCACGCAGGTTTCCACGAGCAAACTATTGATCCGACAACCCCGCTGACTCCGGCAACCGACCGACTATCAACGAGCCGATCGGGACAACACGCTTCACGCTGTAGATCCTGATATCGGATTTCTGCATTCCACAGGAATCCATTGAGCTGTCCTTTGTTTCACGTATTCCCCCCCGTAAGGCCCGAGGAGAAACCGCTACTCGGCTCCCCCACCAACGACCAGGTCTCACAGCTCCTTGGGGGAGCGTGTTATAAACTTTCCTCTGATTTTTCGAGTTTATTATTGTTTTTTTTATATAATCGGCATATTCAGAAACCACAAAAAGCGAAGCAAAAACTAGTGGCTAATATTATTGCATTATTTCTGTGATGGGGAACCATCAGGAGAGGAAAAAAAGTTAAAATTTTTTTTTAAACTGATTTTTATTTAATGTTATAAATGAAACTAACTATTTCTAATTAATTCCACTATTTAATGAAAAAATTATGAAATGATATTGATAATTATTTCGATATTGACATATCATCAATATCCTTTCATCATTTTCATAATTTTTTCATTAAATAGTGGAATTAATTAGAAACAGTTAGTTTCATTTATAACATATGAGTAGATTCCACAAAGTAAGGGTCCAAACAGTAAATTTGATTTTTATTTTTTTTTCTCACCCTTGGAACGTTTGTCAGTGATTTTTGAATATGGCATGCTAAAGACTACTGGTTTATCAATCTATTTCATTTTTTTTCGTTGAAATTTTTTTTAAGAAAACTGATTTTTATTTTTTTTCTCACCCTCGGAACGTTTCTCAGTGATTTTTGAATATGGCATGCTAAAGACTACCGGTTTATCAATATATATATATATATATGTATATATATATATATATATATATACATATATATATATATATATATATATATATATGTATATATATATATATATCTATTTTTTTCCAACGGACATCAATATATGTAGATACAGAAGAGAAAATAAAGTTAAAATTCTTTTTTAAGGAGACTGATTTTTATTTTTTTTCCCACCCTTGGCACGTTTGTCAGTGATTTTTGGAGACGACATACTAAAGACTACCGATATATCCATCTATTTCTATTTTTTTTTCAACGGACATCGATATATGTAGATACAGGAGAGTAAATAAAGTTAAATTTAAAAAAAAATGATTTTTATTTTTTTTTCTCACCCTTGGAACGTTTGTCAGTGATTTTCGAAGAAGACATACTGAAGACTACCGATTTATCGATCTATTTCAATTTTTTTTCCAACGGACATCGATATATGTAGATACAGGAGAGAAAATAAAGTTAAAATTCTTTTTTAGGGAGACTGATTTTTATTTTTTTTCTCTCCCTTGGAACGTTTGTCAGTGATTTTTGAAGACGACATGCTGAAGACTACCGATTTATCAATCTATTTCAATTTTTTTTCCAACGGACATCGATATATGTAGATACAGGAGAGAAAATAAAGTTAAAATTCTTGTTTAAGATAACTGATTTTTATTTTTTTTTCCCACCCTTGGAACGTTTGTCAGTGATTTTTGGAGACGACATGCTGATATGTAGATACAGGAGAGAAAATAAATTTAAATTCTTTTTTAAGAAAACTGATTTTTATTTTTTTTCTCACGCTTGGAACGTTTGTCAGTGATTTTTGAAAACAACAAACTAAAGACTACCGGTTTATCAATCTATTTATATTTTTTTTTTCAACGGACATCGATATATGTAGATACAGGAGAGGAAATAAAGTTAAAATTATTTTATAAGAAAACTGATTTTTATTTTTTTTTCTCACCCTCGGAACGTTTGTCAGTGATTTTTGAAGACGACATACTAAAGACTACCGGTTTATCAATCTATTTCTATTTTCTTTTCAACGGACATCGATATATGTAGATACAGGAGAGAAAATAAAGTTAAAATTCTTTTTTAAGAAAACTGATTTTTATTTTTTTTCTCACCCTTCGAACGTTTTTCAGTGATTTTTGAATTTGGCATGCTGATGACTACCGGTTTATCACTATATAACTATTTTTTTCCAACAGACATCGATATATGTAGATACAGGAGAAAAAATAAATTTAAAATTCTTTTTTAGGAAAACTGATTTTTATTTTTATTCTCACCCTTGGAACGTTTGTCAGTGATTTTTGAAGACGACAAACTGAAGACTACCGGTTTATCAATCTATTTCTACTTTTTTTTTCAACGGACATCGATATATGTAGATACAGGAGATAAAATAAAGTTAAATTGAAAAAAAATGATTTTTATTTTTTTTCTCACCCTTGGAACGTTGTCAGTGATTTTTGAAGACGACATACTAAAGACTACCGGTTTATCAATCTATTTCTATTTTTTCTTTCAACGGACATCGATATATGTAGATACAGGAGAGAAAATAAAGTTAAAATTCTTTTTTAAGAAAACTGATTTTTATTTTTTTTCTCACCCTTCGAACGTTTTTCAGTGATTTTTGAATTTGACATGCTGAAGACTACCTGTTTATCAATATATAACTATTTTTTTTCCAACGGACATCGATATATGTAGATACAGGAGAGAAAATAAATTTAAAATTCTTTTTTAAGAAAACTGATTTTTATTTTTTTTCTCACCCTTGGAACGTTTGTCAGTGATTTTTGAAGACGACAAACTAAAGACTACCGGTTTATCAATCTATTTCTATTTTTTTTTCAACGGACATCGATATATGTAGATACAGGAGAGGAAATAAAGTTAAATTTCTTTTATAAGAAAACTGATTTTTATTTTTTTTCTCACCCTCGGAACGTTTGTCAGTGATTTTTGAAGACGACATACTAAAGACTACCGGTTTATCAATCTATTTCTATTTTTTCTTTCAACGGACATGTATATATGTAGATACAGGAGAGAAAATAAAGTTAAAATTCTTTTTTAAGAAAACTGATTTTTATTTTTTTTCTCACCCTACGAACGTTTGTCAGTGATTTTTGAATTTGGCATGCTAAAGACTACCGGTTTATCAATATATAACTATTTTTTTTCCAACGGACATCGATATATGTAGATACAGGAGAGAAAATAAATTTAAAATTCTTTTTTAAGAAAACTGATTTTTATTTTTTTTCTCACCCTTGGAACCTTTGTCAGTGATTTTTGAAGACGACAAACTAAAGACTACCGGTTTATCAATCTATTTCTATTTTTTTTTCAACGGACATCGATATATGTAGATACAGGAGAGGAAATAAAGTTAAAATTCTTTTATAAGAAAACTGATTTTCATTTTTTTTCTCACCCTCGGAACGTTTGTCAGTGATTTTTGAAGACGACATACTAAAGACTACCGGTTTATCAATCTATTTCTATTTTTTTTTCAACGGACATCGATATATGTAGATACAGGAGAGAAAATAAAGTTAAAATTCTTTTCTAAGAAAACTGATTTTTATTTTTTTTCTCCCCCTCGGATCGTTTGTCAGTGATTTTTGAAGACGACATACTGAAGACTACCGGTTTATCAATCTATTTAAATTTTTTCTCCAACGGACATCTATATATGCAGATACAGAAGAGAAAATGAAGTTAATTTTTTTTTTAAGAAAACTGATTTTAACTCTTTCTCTCACCCTTGGAACGTTTGTCAGTGATTTTTGAAGACAACATACTAAAGAATACCGGTTTATCAATCTATTTAAATTATTTTTTCAACGGTACATCGATATATGTAGATACAGGAGAGAAAATGAAGTTAAATTTTTTTTAAGAAAACTGATTTTAATTTTTTTTCTCACCCTTGGAACGTTGGTCAGGGATATTTGAAGACAACATACTAAAGAATACCGGTTTATCAATCTATTTAATTTTTTTTTCCAACGGACATCGATATATGTAGATACAGGAGAGAAAATTAAGTTCAATTTTTTTAATGAAAACTGATTTTAATTTTATTTCTCGCCCTTGGAACGTTTGTCAGTGATATTTAAAGACGACATACCAAAGAATACCGGTTTATCAATCTATTTAAATTTTTTTTCCAACGGACATCGATGTAAGAGAAAATAAAGATAAATTTTTTTTAAGAAAACTGATTTTAATTCTTTTTCTCACCCTTGGAACGTTTGTCAGTGATTTTTAAAGACAACATAATGAAGAATAACGGTTTATCAATCAATTTTTTTTCCAACGGACATCCATATATGTAGATACAGGAGAGAAAATAAAGTTTAATTTTTTTTAAGAAAACTGATTTTAATTTTTTTTCTCACCCTTGGAACGTTTGTCAGTGATTTTTGAAGACGACATACTAAAGACTACCGGTTTATCAATTTATTTCTATTTTTTTTTCAACGGACATCGATATATGTAGATACAGGAGAAGAAATAAAATTAAAATTCTTTTATAAGAAAACTGATTTTTATTTTTTTTCTCACCCTCGGAACGTTTGTCAGTGATTTTTGAAGACGACATACTAAAGACAACCGGTTTATCAATCTATTTATATTTTTTTTTCAACGGACATCGATATATGTAGATACAGGAGAGAAAATAAATTTCAAATTATTTTTTAAGAAAACTGATTTTTATTTTTTTTCTCACCCTCGGAACGTTTGTTAGTGATTTTTGAAGACGACATACTGAAGACTACCGGTTTATCAATCTATTTAAATTTTTTCTCCAACGGACATCTATATATGCAGATACAGAAGAGAAAATGAAGTTAAATTTTTTTTAAGAAAACTGATTTTAACTCTTTTTCTCACCCTTGGAACGTTTGTCAGTGACTTTTGAAGACAACATACTAAAGAATACCGGTTTATCAATCTATTTAAATTATTTTTCCAACGGTACATCGATATATGTAGATACAGGAGAGAAAATGAGGTTAAATTTTTTTTAAGAAAACTGATTTTAATTTTTTTTCTCACCCTTGGAACGTTTGTGAGTGATTTTTGAAGACAACATAATGAAGAATACCGGTTTATCAATCAATTTTTTCTCCAACGGACATCCATATATGTAGATACAGGAGAGAAAATAAAGTTTAATTTTTTTTTAGAAAACTGATTTTAATTTTTTTTCTCACCCTTGGAACGTTTGTCAGTGATTTTTGAAGACGACTTACTAAAGACTACCGGTTTATCAATCTATTTCTATTTTTTCTTTCAACGGACATCGATATATGTAGATACAGGAGAGAAAATAAAGTTAAAATTCTTTTTTGAGAGAACTGATTTTTATTTTTTTTCTCACCCTTCGAACGTTTTTCAGTGATTTTTGAATTTGGCATGCTGAAGACTACCGGTTTATCAATATATAACTATTTTTTATCCAACGGACATCGATATATGTATATACAGGAGAGAAAATAAATTTAAAATTCTTTTTAAGAAAACTGATTTTTATTTTTTTTTTCACCCTTGGAACGTTTGTCAGTGATTTTTAAAGACGACAAACTGAAGACTACCTGTTTATCAATCTATTTCTATTTTTTTTCAACGGACATCGATATATGTAGATACAGGAGAGAAAATAAAGTTAAAATTCTTTTTTAACAAAACTGATTTTTATTTTTTTTCTCACCCTTCGAACGTTTGTCAGTGATTTTTGAATTTGGCATGCTAAAGACTACCGGTTTATCAATATATAACTATTTTTTTTCCAACGGACATCGATATATGTAGATACAGGAGAAAAAAAAAATTTAAAATTCTTTTTTAAGAAAACTGATTTTAATTTTTTTTCTCACCCTTGGAACGTTTGTCAGTGACTTTTGAAGACGACAAACTAAAGACTATCGGTTTATCAATCTATTTCTATTTTTTTTTTTCAACGGACATCGATATATGTAGATACAGGAGAGGAAATAAAGTTAAAATTCTTTTATAAGAAAACTGATTTTTATTTTTTTTCTCACCCTCGGAACATTTGTCAGTGATTTGTGAAGACGACATACTTAAGACTACCGGATTATCAATCTTTCTCTACTTTTTTTTCAACGGACATCGATAAATGTAGATACAGGAGAGAAAATAAAGTTAAAATTCTTTTTTAAGAACACTGATTTTTATTTTTTTTCTCACCGTCGGAACGTTTGTCGGTGATTTTTGAAGACGACATACTGAAGACTACCGATTTATCAATCTATTTAAATATTTTCTCCAACGGACATCTATATATGCATATACAGGAGAGAAAATGAAGTTAAATTTTTTTTAAGAAAACTGATTTTAACTCTTTTTCTCACCCTTGGAACGTTTGTCAGTGATTTTTGAAGACAACATAATAAAGAATACCGGTTTATCAATCTATTCAAATTTTTTTTCCAACGGACATCCATATATGTAGATACAGCAGAGAAAATAAAGTTAAATTTTTCTTAAGAAAACTGATTTTAATTTTTTTCTCACCCTTGGAACGTTTGTCAGTGATATTTAAAAACGACATACTAAAGAATACCGGTTTATCAATCTATTTCTAATTTTTTTTTCAACGGACATCGATATATGTAGATACAGGAGAGAAAATAAAGTTGAAATTCTTTTTTAAGAAAACTGATTTCTATTTTTTTTCTCACCCTTGGAACGTTTGTCAGTGATATTTAAACACGACATACTAAAGAATACCGGTTTATCAATCTATTTAATTTTTTTTTCCAACGGACATCGATATATGTAGATACAGGAGAGAAAATAAAGTTAAATTTTTTTTGAGAAAACTGATTTTAATTCTTTTTCTCATCCTTGGAACGTTTGTCAGTGATATTTAAAGACGACATACTAAAGAATACCGGTTTATCAATCTATTTGAATTTTTTTTCCAAAGGACATCGCATCGATATATGTAGATTCATGAGAGAAAATCAAGTTAAATTTTTTTTAAGAAAACTGATTTTAATTTTTTTTCTCACCCTTCTCACATACTAAAGAATACCGGTTTATCAATTTATTTAAATTTTTTTTCCAACGGACATCGATATAAGAGAAAATAAAGATACATTCTTTTTAAGAAAACTGATTTTAATTCTTTTTCTCACCCTTGGAACGTTTGTCAGTGATTTTTGAAGACAACATAATGAAGAATACCGGTTTATCAATCAATTTTTTCCCAACGGACATCCATATATGTAGATACAGGAGAGAAAATAAAGTTTAATTTTTTTTAAGAAAACTAATTTTAATTTTTTTTCTCACCCTTGGAACGTTTGTCAGTGATTTTTGAAGACGACATACTAAAGACTACCGGTTTATCAATCTATTTCTATTTTTTTTTCAACGGACATCGATATATGTAGATACAGGAGAGAAAATAAAGTTAAAATTCTTTTTTAAGAAAACTGATTTTTATTTTTTTTCTCACCCTCGGAACGTTTGTCAGTGATTTTTGAAGACGACATACTGAAGACTACCGGTTTATCAATCTATTTAAATATTTTCTCCAACGGACATGTATATATGCAGATACAGAAGAGAAAATGAAGTTAAATTTTTTTTAAGAAAACTGATTTTAACTCTATTTCTCACCCTTTGGAACGTTTGTCAGTGATTTTTGAAGACAACATACTAAAGAATACCGGTTTATCAATCTATTTAAATTATTTTTCCAACGGTACATCGATATATGTAGATACAGGAGAGAAAATGAAGTTAAATTTTTTTTAAGAAAACTGATGTTAATTTTTTTTCTCACCCTTGGAACGTTTGTCAGTGATATTTAAAGACGACATACCAAAGAATACCGGTTTATCATTCTATTTAATTTTTTTTCCAACGGACATCGATGTATGTAGATACAGGAGAGAAAATAAAGTAAAATTTTTTTTAAGAAAACTGATTTTAATTTTTTTTCTCGCCCTTGGAACGTTTGTCAGTGATTTTTGAAGACGATATACTAAAAAATACCGGTTTATCAATCTATTTCTATTTTTTCTTTCAACGGACATCGATATATGTAGATACAGGCGAGAAAATAAAGTTTTTTTTCCAACGGACATCCATATATGTAGATACAGCAGAGAAAATAAAGTTAAATTGTTTTTAAGAAAACTGATTTTTATTTTTTTTCTCACCCTTGGAACGTTTGTCAGTGATATTTAAAGACGACATACTAAAGAATACCGGTTTATCAATCTATTTAATTTTTTTTTCCAACGGACATCGATATATGTAGATACAGGAAAGAAAATAAAGTTAAATTTTTTTTGAGAAAACTGATTTTAATTCTTTTTCTCATCCTTGGAACGTTTGTCAGTGATATTTAAAGACGACATACTAAAAAATACCGGTTTATCAACTTATTTGAATTTTTTTTCCAAAGGACATCGATATGTGAGATACATGAGAGAAAATCAAGTTAAATTTTTTTTAAGAAAACTGATATTAATTTTTTTTCTCACCCTTGGAACGTTTGTCAGTGATTTTTGAAGACGACATACTAAAGAATAGCGGTTTATCAATCTATTTAAATTTTTTTTTCCAACGGACATCGATATAAGAGAAAATAAAGTTAAATTTTTTTTAAGAAAACTGATTTTAATTCTTTTTCTCACCCTTGGAACGTTTGTCAGTGATTTTTGAAGACAACATAATAAAGAATACCGGTTTATCAATCTATTCAAATTTTAATTCCAACGGACATCCATATATGTAGATACAGGAGAGAAAATAAAGTTAAATTTTTTTTAAGAAAACTGATTTTAATTTTTTTTCTCACCCTTGGAACGTTTGTCAGTGATTTTTGAAGACGACATACTGAAGAATACCGGTTTATCAATTTATTTAAATTTTTTTTCCAACGGACATCGATATAAGATAAAATAAAGTTAGATTTTTTTAAGAAAACTGATTTTATTATTTTTTCTCACCCTTGGAACGTTTGTCAGTGATTTTTGAAGACAACATAATAAAGAATACCGGTTTATCAATCTATTCAAATTTTTTTTCCAACGGACTTCCATATATGTAGATACAGCAGAGAAAATTAAGTTAAATTTTTTTAAGAAAACTGATTTTAATTTTTTTTCTCTTCCTTGGAACGTTTGTCAGTGATATTTAAAAAAGACATACTAAAGAATACCGGTTTATCAATCTATTTAAATTTTTTTTCCAACGGACATCGATGTATGTAGATACAGGAGAGAAAATAAAGTTAAATTTTTTTTAAGAAAACTGATTTTAATTTTTTTTCTCGACCTTGGAACGTTTGTCAGTGATTTTTGAAGACAACATAATAAAGAATACCGGTTTATCAATCTATTCAAATTTTTTTTCCAACGGACATCCATATATGTAGATACAGGAGAGAAAATAAAGTTAATTTTTTATTTAAATGATTTTTTTTTCTCACCCTTGGAACGTTTGTCAGTTATTTTTGAAGACGACATACTGAAGAATAGCGGTTTATCAATCTATTTAAATTTTTTTTCCAACGGACATCGATATAAGAGAAAATAAAGATAATTTTTTTTTAAAACTGATTTTAATTCTTTTTCTCACCCTTGGAACTTTTGTCAGTGATTTTTGAAGACGACATACTAAAGAATACCGGTTTATCAATTTATTTAAATTTTTTTTCCAACGGACATCCATATATGTCGATACAGCAGAGAAAATTAAGTTAAATTTTTTTTAAGAAAACTGATTTTATTATTTTTCCTCACCCTTGGAACGTTTGTCAGTGATTTTTGAAGACAACATAATAAAGAATACCGGTTTATCAATCTATTCAAATTTTTTTTCCAACGGACATCCATATATGTAGATACAGCAGAGAAAATTAAGTTAAATTTTTTTTAAGAAAACTGATTTTAATTTTTTTTCTCTTCCTTGGAACGTTTGTCAGTTATTTTTGAAGACGACATACTAAAGAATACCGGTTTATCAATCTATTTAAATTTTTTTTCCAAACGGACATCGATGTATGTAGATACAGGAGAGGAAATAAAGTTAAATTTTTTTTAAGAAAACTGATTTTTATTTTTTTTCTCACCCTTGGAACGGTTGTCAGTGACTTTTGAAGACGACAAACTAAAGACTACCGGTTTATCAATCTATTCCTTTTTTTTTTTTCAACGGACATCGATATATGTAGATACAGGAGAGGAAATAAAGTTAAAATTCTTTTATAAGAAAACTGATTTTTATTTTTTTTCTCACCCTCGGAACATTTGTCAGTGATTTGTGAAGACGACATACTTAAGACTACCGGATTATCAATCTATTTCTACTTTTTTTTCAACGGACATCGATAAATGTAGATACAGGAGAGAAAATAAAGTTAAAATTCTTTTATAAGAACACTGATTTTTATTTTTTTTCTCACCGTCGGAACGTTTGTAGGTGATTTTTGAAGACGACATACTGAAGACTACCGGTTTATCAATCTATTTAAATATTTTCTCCAACGGACATCTATATATGCATATACAGGAGAGAAAATGAAGTTAAATTTTTTTTAAGAAAACTGATTTTAACTCTTTTTCTCACCCTTGGAACGTTTGTCAGTGATTTTTTAAGACAACATAATAAAGAATACCGGTTTATCAATCTATTCAAATTTTTTTTCCAACGGACATCCATATATGTAGATACAGCAGAGAAAATAAAGTTAAATTTTTTTTAAGAAAACTGATTTTAATTTTTTTTCTCACCCTTGGAACGTTTGTCAGTGATATTTAAAAACGACATACTAAAGAATACCGGTTTATCAATCTATTTCTAATTTTTTTTTCAACGGACATCGATATATGTAGATACAGGAGAGAAAATAAAGTTGAAATTCTTTTTTAAGAAAACTGATTTCTATTTATTTTCTCACCCTTGGAACGTTTGTCAGTGATATTTAAAAAAGACATACTAAAGAATACCGGTTTAACGATCTATTTAAACTTTTTTTCCAACGGATATCGATATATGTAGATACAGGAGAGAAAATAAAGTTAAATTTTTTTTAAGAAAACTGATTTTTATTTTTTTTCTCACCCTTGGAACGTTTGTCAGTGATATTTAAAGACGACATACTAAAGAATACCGGTTTATCAATCTATTTAATTTTTTTTTCCAACGGACATCGATATATGTAGATACAGGAGAGAAAATAAAGTTAAATTTTTTTTGAGAAAACTGATTTTAATTCTTTTTCTCATCCTTGGAACGTTTGTCAGTGATATTTAAAGACGACATACTAAAGAATACCGGTTTATCAATCTATTTGAATTTTTTTTCCAAAGGACATCGCATCGATATATGTAGATACATTAGAGAAAATCAAGTTAAATTTTTTTTAAGAAAACTGATTTTAATTTATTTACTCACCCTTCTCACATACTAAAGAATACCGGTTTATCAATTTATTTAAATTTTTTTTCCAACGGACATCCATATATGTAGATACAGCAGAGAAAATAAAGTTAAAATTCTTTTTTAAGAAAACTGATTTTTATTTTTTTTCTCACCCTCGGAACGTTTGTCAGTGATTTTTGAAGACGACATACTGAAGACTACCGGTTTATCAATCTATTTAAATTTTTTCTCCAACGGACATATATATATGCAGATACAGAAGAGAAAATGAAGTTAAATTTTTTTTAAGAAAACTGATTTCAACTCTTTTTCTCACCCTTTGGAACGTTTGTCAGTGATTTTTGAAGACAACATACTAAAGAATACCGGTTTATCAATCTATTTAAATTATTTTTCCAACGGTACATCGATATATGTAGATACAGGAGAGAAAATGAAGTTAAATTTTTTTTGAGAAAACTGATTTTAATTTTTTTTCTCACCCTTGGAACGTTTGTCAGTGATATTTGAAGACGACATACTAAAGAATACCGGTTTATCAATCTATTTAATTTTTTTTCCAATGGACATCGATATATGTAGATACAGGAGAGAAAATAAAGTTAAATTTTTTTTAAGAAAACTGATTTTAATTTTTTTTCTCACCCTTGGAACGTTTGTCAGTGATTTTTGAAGACGACATACTGAAGAATACCGGTTTATCAATTTATTTAAATTTTTTTTTCCAACGGACATCGATATAAGAGAAAATAAAGTTAAATTTTTTTTAAGAAAACTGATTTTAATTCTTTTTCTCACCCTTGGAACGTTTGTCAGTGATTTTTGAAGACAACATAATAAAGAATACCGGTTTATCAATCTATTCAAATTTTAATTCCAACGGACATCCATATATGTAGATACAGGAGAGAAAATAAAGTTAAATTTTTTTTAAGAAAACTGATTTTAATTTTTTTTCTCACCCTTGGAACGTTTGTCAGTGATTTTTGAAGACGACATACTGAAGAATACCGGTTTATCAATTTATTTAAATTTTTTTTCCAACGGACATCGATATAAGATAAAATAAAGTTAGATTTTTTTAAGAAAACTGATTTTATTATTTTTTCTCACCCTTGGAACGTTTGTCAGTGATTTTTGAAGACAACATAATAAAGAATACCGGTTTATCAATCTATTCAAATTTTTTTTCCAACGGACTTCCATATATGTAGATACAGCAGAGAAAATTAAGTTAAATTTTTTTAAGAAAACTGATTTTAATTTTTTTTCTCTTCCTTGGAACGTTTGTCAGTGATATTTAAAAAAGACATACTAAAGAATACCGGTTTATCAATCTATTTAAATTTTTTTTCCAACGGACATCGATGTATGTAGATACAGGAGAGAAAATAAAGTTAAATTTTTTTTAAGAAAACTGATTTTAATTTTTTTTCTCGACCTTGGAACGTTTGTCAGTGATTTTTGAAGACAACATAATAAAGAATACCGGTTTATCAATCTATTCAAATTTTTTTTCCAACGGACATCCATATATGTAGATACAGGAGAGAAAATAAAGTTAATTTTTTATTTAAATGATTTTTTTTTCTCACCCTTGGAACGTTTGTCAGTTATTTTTGAAGACGACATACTGAAGAATAGCGGTTTATCAATCTATTTAAATTTTTTTTCCAACGGACATCGATATAAGAGAAAATAAAGATAATTTTTTTTTAAAACTGATTTTAATTCTTTTTCTCACCCTTGGAACTTTTGTCAGTGATTTTTGAAGACGACATACTAAAGAATACCGGTTTATCAATTTATTTAAATTTTTTTTCCAACGGACATCCATATATGTCGATACAGCAGAGAAAATTAAGTTAAATTTTTTTTAAGAAAACTGATTTTATTATTTTTCCTCACCCTTGGAACGTTTGTCAGTGATTTTTGAAGACAACATAATAAAGAATACCGGTTTATCAATCTATTCAAATTTTTTTTCCAACGGACATCCATATATGTAGATACAGCAGAGAAAATTAAGTTAAATTTTTTTTAAGAAAACTGATTTTAATTTTTTTTCTCTTCCTTGGAACGTTTGTCAGTTATTTTTGAAGACGACATACTAAAGAATACCGGTTTATCAATCTATTTAAATTTTTTTTCCAAACGGACATCGATGTATGTAGATACAGGAGAGGAAATAAAGTTAAATTTTTTTTAAGAAAACTGATTTTTATTTTTTTTCTCACCCTTGGAACGGTTGTCAGTGACTTTTGAAGACGACAAACTAAAGACTACCGGTTTATCAATCTATTCCTTTTTTTTTTTTCAACGGACATCGATATATGTAGATACAGGAGAGGAAATAAAGTTAAAATTCTTTTATAAGAAAACTGATTTTTATTTTTTTTCTCACCCTCGGAACATTTGTCAGTGATTTGTGAAGACGACATACTTAAGACTACCGGATTATCAATCTATTTCTACTTTTTTTTCAACGGACATCGATAAATGTAGATACAGGAGAGAAAATAAAGTTAAAATTCTTTTATAAGAACACTGATTTTTATTTTTTTTCTCACCGTCGGAACGTTTGTAGGTGATTTTTGAAGACGACATACTGAAGACTACCGGTTTATCAATCTATTTAAATATTTTCTCCAACGGACATCTATATATGCATATACAGGAGAGAAAATGAAGTTAAATTTTTTTTAAGAAAACTGATTTTAACTCTTTTTCTCACCCTTGGAACGTTTGTCAGTGATTTTTTAAGACAACATAATGAAGAATACCGGTTTATCAATCTATTCAAATTTTTTTTCCAACGGACATCCATATATGTAGATACAGCAGAGAAAATAAAGTTAAATTTTTTTTAAGAAAACTGATTTTAATTTTTTTTCTCACCCTTGGAACGTTTGTCAGTGATATTTAAAAACGACATACTAAAGAATACCGGTTTATCAATCTATTTCTAATTTTTTTTTCAACGGACATCGATATATGTAGATACAGGAGAGAAAATAAAGTTGAAATTCTTTTTTAAGAAAACTGATTTCTATTTATTTTCTCACCCTTGGAACGTTTGTCAGTGATATTTAAAAAAGACATACTAAAGAATACCGGTTTAACGATCTATTTAAACTTTTTTTCCAACGGATATCGATATATGTAGATACAGGAGAGAAAATAAAGTTAAATTTTTTTTAAGAAAACTGATTTTTATTTTTTTTCTCACCCTTGGAACGTTTGTCAGTGATATTTAAAGACGACATACTAAAGAATACCGGTTTATCAATCTATTTAATTTTTTTTTCCAACGGACATCGATATATGTAGATACAGGAGAGAAAATAAAGTTAAATTTTTTTTGAGAAAACTGATTTTAATTCTTTTTCTCATCCTTGGAACGTTTGTCAGTGATATTTAAAGACGACATACTAAAGAATACCGGTTTATCAATCTATTTGAATTTTTTTTCCAAAGGACATCGCATCGATATATGTAGATACATTAGAGAAAATCAAGTTAAATTTTTTTTAAGAAAACTGATTTTAATTTATTTACTCACCCTTCTCACATACTAAAGAATACCGGTTTATCAATTTATTTAAATTTTTTTTCCAACGGACATCCATATATGTAGATACAGCAGAGAAAATAAAGTTAAAATTCTTTTTTAAGAAAACTGATTTTTATTTTTTTTCTCACCCTCGGAACGTTTGTCAGTGATTTTTGAAGACGACATACTGAAGACTACCGGTTTATCAATCTATTTAAATTTTTTCTCCAACGGACATATATATATGCAGATACAGAAGAGAAAATGAAGTTAAATTTTTTTTAAGAAAACTGATTTCAACTCTTTTTCTCACCCTTTGGAACGTTTGTCAGTGATTTTTGAAGACAACATACTAAAGAATACCGGTTTATCAATCTATTTAAATTATTTTTCCAACGGTACATCGATATATGTAGATACAGGAGAGAAAATGAAGTTAAATTTTTTTTGAGAAAACTGATTTTAATTTTTTTTCTCACCCTTGGAACGTTTGTCAGTGATATTTGAAGACGACATACTAAAGAATACCGGTTTATCAATCTATTTAATTTTTTTTCCAATGGACATCGATATATGTAGATACAGGAGAGAAAATTAATTTAAATTTTTTTTAAGAAAACTGATTTTAATTTTTTTTCTCACCCTTGGAACGTTTGTCAGTGATATTTAAAGACGACATACCAAAGAATACCGGTTTATCATTCTATTTAAATTTTTTTTCCAACGGACATCGATGTATGTAGATACAGGAGAGAAAATTAAGTTAAATTTTTTTTAAGAAAACTGATTTTAATTTTTTTTCTCGCCCTTGGAACGTTAGTCAGTGATTTTTGAAGACGACATACTAAAAAATACCGGTTTATCAATCTATTTCTATTTTTTCTTTCAACGGACATCGATATATGTAGATACAGGAGAGAAAATAAAGTTAAAATTCTTTTTTAACAAAACTGATTTTTATTTTTTTTCTCACCCTTCGAACGTTTGTCAG
Source organism: Lochmaea crataegi (assembly GCA_947563755.1). Taxonomy (NCBI): domain Eukaryota; kingdom Metazoa; phylum Arthropoda; class Insecta; order Coleoptera; family Chrysomelidae; genus Lochmaea; species Lochmaea crataegi. The sequence continues at coordinate 75,968,136 of OX387422.1, read as the reverse complement.
TGATTTTTGAAGACAACATACTAAAGAATACCGGTTTATCAATCTATTTAAATTATTTTTCCAACGGTACATCGATATATGTAGATACAGGAGAGAAAATAAAGTTAAATTTTTTTTAAGAAAACTGATTTTAATTTTTTTTCTCACCCTTGGAACGTTTGTCAGTGATATTTAAAAACGACATACTAAAAAATACCGGTTTATCAATCTATTTCTATTTTTTTTTCAACGGACATCGATATATGTAGATACAGGAGAGGAAATAAAGTTAAAATTCTTTTATAAGAAAACTGATTTTTATTTTTTTTCTCACCCTCGGAACGTTTGTCAGTGATTTTTGAAGACGACATACTTAAGACTACCGGTTTATAAATCTATTTCTACTTTTTTTTCAACGGACATCGATATATGTAGATACAGGAGAGAAAATAAAGTTCAAATTATTTTTTAAGAAAACTGATTTTTATTTTTTTTCTCACCCTCGGAACGTTTGTCAGTGATTTTTGAAGACAACATACTAAAGAATACCGGTTTATCAATCTATTTAAATTATTTTTCCAACGGTACATCGATATATGAGAGACAGGAGAGAAAATAAAGTTAAATTTTTTTTAAGAAAACTGATTTTAATTTTTTTTCTCACCCTTGGAACGCTCGTCAGTGATATTTAAAAACGACATACTAAAGAATACCGGTTTATCAATCTATTTCTAATTTTTTTTTCAACGGACATCGATATATGTAGATACAGGAGAGAAAATAAAGTTGAGATTCTTTTTTAAGAAAACTGATTTCTATTTTTTTTCTCACCCTTGGAACGTTTGTCAGTGATATTTAAAAAAGACATACTAAAGAATACCGGCTTATCGATCTATTTAAATTTTTTTTCCAACGGATATCGATATATGTAGATACAGGAGAGAAAATAAAGTTAAATTTTTTTTAAGAAAACTGATTTTTATTTTTTTTCTCACCCTTGGAACGTTTGTCAGTGATATTTAAAGACGACATACTAAAGAATACCGGTTTATCAATCTATTTAATTTTTTTTTCCAACGGACATCGATATATGTAGATACAGGAAAGAAAATAAAGTTAAATTTTTTTTGAGAAAACTGATTTTAATTCTTTTTCTCATCCTTGGAACGTTTGTCAGTGATATTTAAAGACGACATACTAAAAAATACCGGTTTATCAATCTATTTGAATTTTTTTTCCAAAGGACATCGATATGTGTAGATACATGAGAGAAAATAAAGTTAAATTTTTTTTAAGAAAACTGATTTTAATTCTTTTTCTCACCATTGGAACGTTTGTCAGTGATTTTTGAAGACAACATAATAAAGAATACCGGTTTCTCAATCTATTCAAATTTTAATTCCAACGGACATCCATATATGTAGATACAGGAGAGAAAATAAAGTTAAATTTTTTTTAAGAAAACTGATTTTAATTTTTTTTCTCACCCTTGGAACGTTTGTCAGTGATTTTTGAAGACGACATACTAAAGAATACCGGTTTATCAATTTATTTAAATTTTTTTTCCAACGGACATCGATATAAGAGAAAATAAAGTTAGATTTTTTTAAGAAAACTGATTTTATTATTTTTTCTCACCCTTGGAACGTTTGTCAGTGATTTTTGAAGACATCATAATAAAGATTACCGGTTTATCAATCTATTCAAATTTTTTTTCCAACGGACATCCATATATGTAGATACAGCAGAGAAAATTAAGTTAAATTTTTTTTAAGAAAACTGATTTTAATTTTTTTTCTCTTCCTTGGAACGTTTGTCAGTTATTTTCGAAGACGACATACTGAAGAATAGCGGTTTATCAATCTATTTGAATTTTTTTTCCAACGGACATCGATATAAGAGAAAATAAAGATAATTTTTTTTTAAAACTGATTTTAATTCTTTTTCCCACCCTTGGAACTTTTGTCAGTGATTTTTGAAGACGACATACTAAAGAATACCGGTTTATCAATTTATTTAAATTTTTTTTCCAAACGGACATCGATATAAGAGAAAATAAAGTTAGATTTTTTTAAGAAAACTAATTTTATTATTTTTTCTCACCCTTGGAACGTTTGTCAGTGATTTTTGAAGACAACATAATAAAGAATACCGGTTTATCAATCTATTCAAATTTTTTTTCCAACGGACATCCATATATGTAGATACAGCAGAGAAAATTAAGTTAAATTTTTTTTAAGAAAACTGATTTTAATTCTTTTTCTCATCCTTGGAACGTTTGTCAGTGATATTTAAAGACGACATACTAAAGAATACCGGTTTATCAATCTATTTGAATTTTTTTTCCAAAGGACATCGCATCGATATATGTAGATACATGAGAGAAAAACAAGTTAAATTTTTTTTAAGAAAACTGATTTTAATTTTTTTTCTCACCCTTCTCACATACTAAAGAATACCGGTTTATCAATTTATTTAAATTTTTTTTCCAACGGACATCGATATAAGAGAAAATAAAGATAAATTCTTTTTAAGAAAACTGATTTTAATTCTTTTTCTCACCCTTGGAACGTTTGTCAGTGATTTTTGAAGACAACATAATGAAGAATACCGGTTTATCAATCAATTTTTTTCCAACGGACATCCATATATGTAGATACAGGAGAGAAAATAAAGTTTAATTTTTTTTAAGAAAACTAATTTTAATTTTTTTTCTCACCCTTGGAACGTTTGTCAGTGATTTTTGAAGACGACATACTGAAGACTACCGGTTTATCAATCTATTTAAATATTTTCTCCAACGGACATCTATATATGCATATACAGGAGAGAAAATGAAGTTAAATTTTTTTTAAGAAAACTGATTTTAACTCTTTTTCTCACCCTTGGAACGTTTGTCAGTGATTTTTGAAGACAACATAATAAAGAATACCGGTTTATCAATCTATTCAAATTTTTTTTCCAACGGACATCCATATATGTAGATACAGCAGAGAAAATAAAGTTAAATTTTTTTTAAGAAAACTGATTTTAATTTTTTTTCTCACCCTTGGAACGTTTGTCAGTGATATTTAAAAACGACATACTAAAGAATACCGGTTTATCAATCTATTTCTAATTTTTTTTTCAACGGACATCGATATATGTAGATACAGGAGAGAAAATAAAGTTGAAATTCTTTTTTAAGAAAACTGATTTCTATTTTTTTTCTCACCCTTGGAACGTTTGTCAGTGATATTTAAAAAAGACATACTAAAGAATACCGGTTTATCGATCTATTTAAACTTTTTTTCCAACGGATATCGATATATGTAGATACAGGAGAGAAAATAAAGTTAAATTTTTTTTAAGAAAACTGATTTTTATTTTTTTTCTCACCCTTGGAACGTTTGTCAGTGATATTTAAACACGACATACTAAAGAATACCGGTTTATCAATCTATTTAATTTTTTTTTCCAACGGACATCGATATATGTAGATACAGGAGAGAAAATAAAGTTAAATTTTTTTTGAGAAAGCTGATTTTAATTCTTTTTCTCATCCTTGGAACGTTTTTCAGTGATATTTAAAGACGACATACTAAAGAATACCGGTTTATCAATCTATTTGAATTTTTTTTCCAAAGGACATCGCATCGATATATGTAGATACATTAGAGAAAATCAAGTTAAATTTTTTTTAAGAAAACTGATTTTAATTTTTTTACTCACCCTTCTCACATACTAAAGAATACCGGTTTATCAATTTATTTAAATTTTTTTTCTAACGGACATCGATATAAGAGAAAATAAAGATAAATTCTTTTTAAGAAAACTGATTTTAATTCTTTTTCTCACCCTTGGAACGTTTGTCAGTGATTTTTGAAGACAACATAATGAAGAATACCGGTTTATCAATCAATTTTTTTCCAACGGACATCCATATATGTAGATACAGGAGAGAAAATAAAGTTTAATTTTTTTTAAGAAAACTAATTTTAATTTTTTTTCTCACCCTTGGAACGTTTGTCAGTGATTTTTGAAGACGACATACTAAAGACTACCGGTTTATCAATCTATTTCTATTTTTTTTTTCAACGGACATCGATATATGTAGATACAGGAGAGAAAATAAAGTTAAAATTCTTTTTTAAGAAAACTGATTTTTATTTTTTTTCTCACCCTCGGAACGTTTGTCAGTGATTTTTGAAGACGACATACTGAAGACTACCGGTTTATCAATCTATTTAAATTTTTTCTCCAACGGACATCTATATATGCAGATACAGAAGAGAAAATGAAGTTAAATTTTTTTTAAGAAAACTGATTTTAACTCTATTTCTCACCCTTTGGAACGTTTGTCAGTGATTTTTGAAGACAACATACTGAAGAATACCGGTTTATCAATCTATTTAAATTATTTTTCCAACGGTACATCGATATATGTAGATACAGGAGAGAAAATGAAGTTAAATTTTTTTTGAGAAAACTGATTTTAATTTTTTTTCTCACCCTTGGAACGTTTGTCAGTGATATTTAAAGACGACATACTAAAGAATACCGGTTTATCAATCTATTTAATTTTTTTTCCAATGGACATCGATATATGTAGATACAGGAGAGAAAATTAATTTAAATTTTTTTTAAGAAAACTGATTTTAATTCTTTTTCTCATCCTTGGAAGGTTTGTCAGTGATATTTAAAGACGACATACCAAAGAATACCGGTTTATCATTCTATTTAAATTTTTTTTCCAACGGACATCGATGTATGTAGATACAGGAGAGAAAATTAAGTTAAATTTTTTTTAAGAAAACTGATTTTAATTTTTTTTCTCGCCCTTGGAACGTTAGTCAGTGATTTTTGAAGACGACATACTAAAAAATACCGGTTTATCAATCTATTTCTATTTTTTCTTTCAACGGACATCGATACAGGAGAGAAAATAAAGTTAAAATTCTTTTTTAACAAAACTGATTTTTATTTTTTTTCTCACCCTTCGAACGTTTGTCAGTGATTTTTGAATTTGGCATGCTAAAGACTACCGGTACATCAATATATAACTATTTTGTTTCCAACGGACATCGATATATGTAGGTACAGGAGAGAAAATAAATTTAAAATTCTTTTTTAAGAAAACTGACTTTTATTTTTTTTCTCACCCTTGGAACGTTTGTCAGTGATTTTTGAAGACGACAAACTAAAGACTACCGGTTTATCAATCTATTTCTATTTTTTTTTCAACGGACATCGATATATGTAGATACAGGAGAGGAAATAAAGTTAAAATTCTTTTATAAGAAAACTGATTTTTATTTTTTTTCTCACCCTCGGAACGTTTGTCAGTGATTTTTGAAGACGACATACTTAAGACTACCGGTTTATAAATCTATTTCTACTTTTTTTTCAACGGACATCGATATATGTAGATACAGGAGAGAAAATAAAGTTCAAATTCTTTTTTAAGAAAACTGATTTTTATTTTTTTTCTCACCCTCGGAACGTTTGTCAGTGATTTTTGAAGACAACATACTAAAGAATACCGGTTTATCAATCTATTTAAATTATTTTTCCAAAGGTACATCGATATATGTAGATACAGGAGAGAAAATAAAGTTAAATTTTTTTTAAGAAAACTGATTTTAATTTTTTTTCTCACCCTTGGAACGTTTGTCAGTGATATTTTAAAAACGACATACTAAAGAATACCGGTTTATCAATCTATTTCTAATTTTTTTTTCAACGGACATCGATATATGTAGATACAGGAGAGAAAATAAAGTTGAGATTCTTTTTTAAGAAAACTGATTTCTATTTTTTTTCTCACCCTTGGAACGTTTGTCAGTGATATTTAAAAAAGACATACTAAAGAATACCGGCTTATCGATCTATTTAAAAATTTTTTCCAACGGATATCGATATATGTAGATACAGGAGAGAAAATAAAGTTAAATTTTTTTTAAGAAAACTGATTTTTATTTTTTTTCTCACCCTTGGAACGTTTGTCAGTGATATTTAAAGACGACATACTAAAGAATACCGGTTTATCAATCTATTTAATTTTTTTTCCAACGGATATCGATATATGTAGATACAGGAGAGAAAATAAAGTTAAATTTTTTTTAAGAAAACTGATTTTTATTTTTTTTCTCACCCTTGGAACGTTTGTCAGTGATATTTAAAGACGACATACTAAAAAATACCGGTTTATCAATCTATTTGAATTTTTTTTCCAAAGGACATCGATATGTGTAGATACATGAGAGAAAATAAAGTTAAATTTTTTTTAAGAAAACTGATTTTAATTCTTTTTCTCACCATTGGAACGTTTGTCAGTGATTTTTGAAGACAACATAATAAAGAATACCGGTTTATCAATCTATTCAAATTTTAATTCCAACGGACATCCATATATGTAGATACAGGAGAGAAAATAAAGTTAAATTTTTTTTAAGAAAACTGATTTTAATTTTTTTTCTCACCCTTGGAACGTTTGTCAGTGATTTTTGAAGACGACATACTAAAGAATACCGGTTTATCAATTTATTTAAATTTTTTTTCCAACGGACATCGATATAAGAGAAAATAAAGTTAGATTTTTTTAAGAAAACTGATTTTATTATTTTTTCTCACCCTTGGAACGTTTGTCAGTGATTTTTGAAGACATCATAATAAAGAATACCGGTTTATCAATCTATTCAAATTTTTTTTCCAACGGACATCCATATATGTAGATACAGCAGAGAAAATTAAGTTAAATTTTTTTTAAGAAAACTGATTTTAATTTTTTTTCTCTTCCTTGGAACGTTTGTCAGTTATTTTCGAAGACGACATACTAAAGAATAGCGGTTTATCAATCTATTTGAATTTTTTTTCCAACGGACATCGATATAAGAGAAAATAAAGATAATTTTTTTTTAAACTGATTTTAATTCTTTTTCTCACCCTTGGAACTTTTGTCAGTGATTTTTGAAGACGACATACTAAAGAATACCGGTTTATCAATTTATTTAAATTTTTTTTCCAAACGGACATCGATATAAGAGAAAATAAAGTTAGATTTTTTTAAGAAAACTGATTTTATTATTTTTTCTCACCCTTGGAACGTTTGTCAGTGATTTTTGAAGACAACATAATAAAGAATACCGGTTTATCAATCTATTCAAATTTTTTTTGCAACGGACATCCATATATGTAGATACAGCAGAGAAAATTAAGTTAGATTTTTTTAAGAAAACTGATTTTATTATTTTTTCTCACCCTTGGAACGTTTGTCAGTTATTTTTGAAGACGACATACTAAAGAATAGCGGTTTATCAATCTATTTAAATTTTTTTTCCAACGGACATCGATATATGTAGATACAGGAGAGAAAATAAAGTTAAATTTTTTTTGAGAAAACTGATTTTAATTCTTTTTCTCATCCTTGGAACGTTTGTCAGTGATATTTAAAGACGACATACTAAAGAATACCGGTTTATCAATCTATTTGAATTTTTTTTCCAAAGGACATCGCATCGATATATGTAGATACATGAGAGAAAATCAAGTTAAATTTTTTTTAAGAAAACTGATTTTAATTTTTTTTCTCACCCTTCTCACATACTAAAGAATACCGGTTTATCAATTTATTTAAATTTTTTTTCCAACGGACATCGATATAAGAGAAAATAAAGATAAATTCTTTTTAAGAAAACTGATTTTAATTCTTTTTCTCACCCTTGGAACGTTTGTCAGTGATTTTTGAAGACAACATAATGAAGAATACCGGTTTATCAAACAATTTTTTTCCAACGGACATCCATATATGTAGATACAGGAGAGAAAATAAAGTTTAATTTTTTTTAAGAAAACTAATTTTAATTTTTTTTCTCACCCTTGGAACGTTTGTCAGTGATTTTTGAAGACGACATACTAAAGACTACCGGTTTATCAATCTATTTCTATTTTTTTTTCAACGGACATCGATATATGTAGATACAGGAGAGGAAATAAAGTTAAAATTCTTCTTTAAGAAAACTGATTTTTATTTTTTTTCTCACCCTCGGAACGTTTGTCAGTGATTTTTGAAGACGACATACTGAAGACTACCGGTTTATCAATCTATTTAAATTTTTTCTCCAACGGACATGTATATATGCAGATACAGAAGAGAAAATGAAGTTAAATTTTTTTTAAGAAAACTGATTTTAACTCTTTTTCTCACCCTTTGGAACGTTTGTCAGTGATTTTTGAAGACAACATACTAAAGAATACCGGTTTATCAATCTATTTAAATTATTTTTCCAACGGTACATCGATATATGTAGATACAGGAGAGAAAATGAAGTTAAATTTTTTTTAAGAAAACTGATTTTAATTTTTTTTCTCACCCTTGGAACGTTTGTCAGTGATATTTAAAGACGACATACTAAAGAATACCGGTTTATCAATCTATTTAATTTTTTTTTCCAATGGACATCGATATATGTAGATACAGGAGAGAAAATTAATTTAAATTTTTTTTAAGAAAACTGATTTTAATTCTTTTTCTCATCCTTGGAACGTTTGTCAGTGATATTTAAAGACGACATACTAAAGAATACCGGTTTATCAATCTATTTCTAATTTTTTTTTCAACGGACATCGATATATGTAGATACAGGAGAGAAAATAAAGTTGAAATTCTTTTTTAAGAAAACTGATTTCTATTTTTTTTCTCACCCTTGGAACGTTTGTCAGTGATATTTAAAAAAGACATACTAAAGAATACCGGTTTATCGATCTATTTAAACTTTTTTTCCAACGGATATCGATATATGTAGATACAGGAGAGAAAATAAAGTTAAATTTTTTTTAAGAAAACTGATTTTTATTTTTTTTCTCACCCTTGGAACGTTTGTCAGTGATATTTAAACACGACATACTAAAGAATACCGGTTTATCAATCTATTTAATTTTTTTTTCCAACGGACATCGATATATGTAGATACAGGAGAGAAAATAAAGTTAAATTTTTTTTGAGAAAACTGATTTTAATTCTTTTTCTCATCCTTGGAACGTTTGTCAGTGATATTTGAAGACGACATACTAAAGAATACCAATTTATCAATCTATTTGAATTTTTTTTCCAAAGGATATCGCATCGATATATGTAGATACATGAGAGAAAATCAAGTTAAATTTTTTTTAAGAAAACTGATTTTAATTTTTTTTCTCACCCTTCTCACATACTAAAGAATACCGGTTAATCAATTTATTTAAATTTTTTTTCCAACGGACATCGATATAAGAGAAAATAAAGATAAATTCTTTTTAAGAAAACTGATTTTAATTCTTTTTCTCACCCTTGGAACGTTTGTCAGTGATTTTTGAAGACAACATAATGAAGACTACCGGTTTATCAATCCATTCAAATTTTTTCCCCAACGGACATCTATATATGCATATACAGGAGAGAAAATGAAGTTAAATTTTTTTTAAGAAAACTGATTTTAACTCTTTTTCTCACCCTTGGAACGTTTGTCAGTGATTTTTGAAGACAACATACTAAAGAATACCGGTTTATCAATCTATTTAAATTATTTTTCCAACGGTACATCGATATATGTAGATACAGGAGAGAAAATGAAGTTAAATTTTTTTTAAGAAAACTGATTTTAATTTTTTTTCTCACCCTTGGAACGTTTGTCAGTGATATTTAAAGACGACATACTAAAGAATACCGGTTTATCAATCTATTTAATTTTTTTCTCCAATGGACATCGATATATGTAGATACAGGAGAGAAAATAAATTTAAAATTCTTTTTTAAGAAAACTGATTTTAATTTTTTTTCTCACCCTTGGAACGTTTGTCAGTGATATTTAAAGACGACATACTAAAGAATACCGGTTTATCAATCTATTTCTAGTTTTTTTTTCAACGGACATCGATATATGTAGATACATGAGAGAAAATCAAGTTAAATTTTTTTTAAGAAAACTGATTTTAATTTTTTTTCTCACCCTTCTCACATACTAAAGAATACCGGTTTATCAATTTATTTAAATTTTTTTTCCAACGGACATCGATATAAGAGAAAATAAAGATAAATTCTTTTTAAGAAAACTGATTTTAATTCTTTTTCTCACCCTTGGAACGTTTGTCAGGTGTTTTTGAAGACAACATAATGAAGAATACCGGTTTATCAATCAATTTTTTTCCAACGGACATCCATATATGTAGATACAGGAGAGAAAATAAAGTTTAATTTTTTTTAAGAAAACTAATTTTAATTTTTTTTCTCACCCTTGGAACGTTTGTCAGTGATTTTTGAAGACGACATACTGAAGACTACCGGTTTATCAATCTATTTAATTTTTTTTTCCAATGGACATCGATATATGTAGATACAGGAGAGAAAATTAATTTAAATTTTTTTTAAGAAAACTGATTTTAATTTTTTTTCTCACCCTTGGAACGTTTGTCAGTGATATTTAAAGACGACATACCAAAGAATACCGGTTTATCATTCTATTTAATTTTTTTTTCCAACGGACATCGATGTATGTAGATACGGGAGAGAAAATAAAGTAAAATTTTTTCTAAGAAAACTGATTTTAATTTTTTTTCTCGCCCTTGGAACGTTTGTCAGTGATTTTTGAAGACGACATACTAAAAAATACCGGTTTATCAATCTATTTCTATTTTTTCTTTCAACGGACATCGATATATGTAGATACAGGAGAGAAAATAAAGTTAAAATTCTTTTTTAACAAAACTGATTTTTATTTTTTTTTCTCACCCTTCGAACGTTTGTCAGTGATTTTTGAATTTGGCATGCTAAAGACTACCGGTACATCAATATATAACTATTTTGTTTCCAACGGACATCGATATATGTAGGTACAGGAGAGAAAATAAATTTAAAATTCTTTTTTAAGAAAACTGATTTTAATTTTTTTTCTCACCCTTGGAACGTTTGTCAGTGATATTTAAAGACGACATACCAAAGAATACCGGTTTATCATTCTATTTAAATTTTTTTTCCAACGGACATCGATGTATGTAGATACAGGAGAGAAAATTAAGTTAAATTTTTTTTAAGAAAACTGATTTTAATTTTTTTTCTCGCCCTTGGAACGTTAGTCAGTGATTTTTGAAGACGACATACTAAAAAATACCGGTTTATCAATCTATTTCTATTTTTTCTTTCAACGGACATCGATATATGTAGATACAGGAGAGGAAATAAAGTTAAAATTCTTTTATAAGAAAACTGATTTTTATTTTTTTTCTCACCCTCGGAACGTTTGTCAGTGATTTTTGAAGACGACATACTTAAGACTACCGGTTTATCAATATATTTCTACTTTTTTTTCAACGGACATCGATATATGTAGATACAGGAGAGAAAATAAAGTTCAAATTCTTTTTTAAGAAAACTGATTTTTATTTTTTTTCTCACCCTCGGAACGTTTGTCAGTGATTTTTGAAGACGACATACTGAAGACTACCGGTTTATCAATCCATTCAAATTTTTTCCCCAACGGACATCTATATATGCATATACAGGAGAGAAAATGAAGTTAAATTTTTTTTAAGAAAACTGATTTTAACTCTTTTTCTCACCCTTGGAACGTTTGTCAGTGATTTTTGAAGACAACATACTAAAGAATACCGGTTTATCAATCTATTTAAATTATTTTTCCAACGGTACATCGATATATGTAGATACAGTAGAGAAAATAAAGTTAAATTTTTTTTAAGAAAACTGATTTTAATTTTTTTTCTCACCCTTGGAACGTTTGTCAGTGATATTTAAAAACGACATACTAAAGAATACCGGTTTATCAATCTATTTCTAATTTTTTTTCCAACGGATATCGATATATGTAGATACAGGAGAGAAAATAAAGTTAAATTTTTTTTAAGAAAACTGATTTTTATTTTTTTTCTCACCCTTGGAACGTTTGTCAGTGATATTTAAAATAGACATACTAAAGAATACCGGTTTATCAATCTATTTAATTTTTTTTTCCAACGGACATCGATATATGTAGATACAGGAAAGAAAATAAAGTTAAATTTTTTTTGAGAAAACTGATTTTAATTCTTTTTCTCATCCTTGGAACGTTTGTCAGTGATATTTAAAGACGACATACTAAAAAATACCGGTTTATCAATCTATTTGAATTTTTTTTCCAAAGGACATCGATATGTGTAGATACATGAGAGAAAATCAAGTTAAATTTTTTTTAAGAAAACTGATATTAATTTTTTTTCTCACCCTTGGAACGTTTGTCAGTGATTTTTGAAGACAACATAATGAAGAATACCGGTTTATCAATCTATTCAAATTTTAATTCCAACGGACATCCATATATGTAGATACAGGAGAGAAAATAAAGTTAAATTTTTTTTAAGAAAACTGATTTTAATTTTTTTTCTCACCCTTGGAACGTTTGTCAGTGATTTTTGAAGACGACATACTAAAGAATACCGGTTTATCAATTTATTTAAATTTTTTTTCCAACGGACATCGATATAAGAGAAAATAAAGTTAGATTTTTTTAAGAAAACTGATTTTATTATTTTTTCTCACCCTTGGAACGTTTGTCAGTGATTTTTGAAGACATCATAATAAAGAATACCGGTTTATCAATCTATTCTAATTTTTTTTCCAACGGACATCCATATATGTAGATACAGCAGAGAAAATTAAGTTAAATTTTTTTTAAGAAAACTGATTTTAATTTTTTTTCTCTTCCTTGGAACGTTTGTCAGTTATTTTCGAAGACGACATACTAAAGAATAGCGGTTTATCAATCTATTTGAATTTTTTTTCCAACGGACATCGATATAAGAGAAAATAAAGATAATTTTTTTTTAAAACTGATTTTAATTATTTTTCTCACCCTTGGAACTTTTGTCAGTGATTTTTGAAGACGACATACTAAAGAATACCGGTTTATCAATTTATTTAAATTTTTTTTCCAAACGGACATCGATATAAGAGAAAATAAAGTTAGATTTTTTTAAGAAAACTGATTTTATTATTTTTTCTCACCCTTGGAACGTTTGTCAGTGATTTTTGAAGACAACATAATAAAGAATACCGGTTTATCAATCAATTTTTTTCCAACGGACATCCATATATGTAGATACAGGAGAGAAAATAAAGTTTAATTTTTTTTAAGAAAACTAATTTTAATTTTTTTTCTCACCCTTGGAACGTTTGTCAGTGATTTTTGAAGACGACATACTGAAGACTACCGGTTTATCAATCTATTTAAATTTTTTCTCCAACGGACATGTATATATGCAGATACAGAAGAGAAAATGAAGTTAAATTTTTTTTAAGAAAACTGATTTTAACTCTTTTTCTCACCCTTTGGAACGTTTGTCAGTGATTTTTGAAGACAACATACTGAAGAATACCGGTTTATCAATCTATTTAAATTATTTTTCCAACGGTACATCGATATATGTAGATACAGGAGAGAAAATGAAGTTAAATTTTTTTTAAGAAAACTGATTTTAATTTTTTTTCTCACCCTTAGAACGTTTGTCAGTGATATTTAAAGACGACATACTAAAGAATACCAGTTTATCAATCTATTTAATTTTTTTTTACAATGGACATCGATATATGTAGATACAGGAGAGAAAATTAATTTAAATTTTTTTTAAGAAAACTGATTTTAATTTTTTTTCTCACCCTTGGAAGGTTTGTCAGTGATATTTAAAGACGACATACCAAAGAATACCGGTTTATCATTCTATTTAATTTTTTTTCCAACGGACATCGATGTATGTAGATACAGGAGAGAAAATAAAGTAAAATTTTTTTTAAGAAAACTGATTTTAATTTTTTTTCTCGCCCTTGGAACGTTTGTCAGTGATTTTTGAAGACGACATACTAAAAAATACCGGTTTATCAATCTATTTCTATTTTTTCTCTCAACGGACATCGATATATGTAGATACAGGAGAGAAAATAAAGTTAAAATTCTTTTTTAACAAAACTGATTTTTATTTTTTTTTCTCACCCTTCGAACGTTTGTCAGTGATTTTTGAATTTGGCATGCTAAAGACTACCGGTACATCAATATATAACTATTTTGTTTCCAACGGACATCGATATATGTAGGTACAGGAGAGAAAATAAATTTAAAATTCTTTTTTAAGAAAACTGATTTTTATTTTTTTTCTCGCCCTTGGAACGTTAGTCAGTGATTTTTGAAGACGACATACTAAAAAATACCGGTTTATCAATCTATTTCTATTTTTTCTTTCAACGGACATCGATATATGTAGATACAGGAGAGGAAATAAAGTTAAAATTCTTTTATAAGAAAACTGATTTTTATTTTTTTTCTCACCCTCGGAACGTTTGTCAGTGATTTTTGAAGACGACATACTTAAGACTACCGGTTTATCAATCTATTTCTACTTTTTTTTCAACGGACATCGATATATGTAGATACAGGAGAGAAAATAAAGTTCAAATTCTTTTTTAAGAAAACTGATTTTTATTTTTTTTCTCACCCTCGGAACGTTTGTCAGTGATTTTTGAAGACGACATACTGAAGACTACCGGTTTATCAATCCATTCAAATTTTTTCCCCAACGGACATCTATATATGCATATACAGGAGAGAAAATGAAGTTAAATTTTTTTTAAGAAAACTGATTTTAACTCTTTTTCTCACCCTTGGAACGTTTGTCAGTGATTTTTGAAGACAACATACTGAAGAATACCGGTTTATCAATCTATTTAAATTATTTTTCCAACGGTACATCGATATATGTAGATCCAGTAGAGAAAATAAAGTTAAATTTTTTTTAAGAAAACTGATTTTAATTTTTTTTCTCACCCTTGGAACGTTTGTCAGTGATATTTAAAAACGACATACTAAAGAATACCGGTTTATCAATCTATTTCTAATTTTGTTTCCAACGGACATCGATATATGTAGATACAGGAGAGAAAATAAAGTTGAGATTCTTTTTTAAGAAAACTGATTTCTATTTTTTTTCTCACCCTTGGAACGTTTGTCAGTGATATTTAAAATAGACATACTAAAGAATACCGGCTTATCGATCTATTTAAATTTTTATTCCAACGGATATCGATATATGTAGATACAGGAGAGAAAATAAAGTTAAATTTTTTTTAAGAAAACTGATTTTTATTTTTTTTCTCACCCTTGGAACGTTTGTCAGTGATTTTTGAAGTCAACATAATAAAGAATACCGGTTTATCAATCTATTTAATTTTTTTTTCCAAAGGACATCGATATATGTAGATACAGGAAAGAAAATAAAGTTAAATTTTTTTTGAGAAAACTGATTTTAATTCTTTTTCTCATCCTTGGAACGTTTGTCAGTGATATTTAAAGACGACATACTAAAAAATACCGGTTTATCAATCTATTTGAATTTTTTTTCCAAAGGACATCGATATGTGTAGATACATGAGAGAAAATCAAGTTAAATTTTTTTTAAGAAAACTGATATTAATTTTTTTTCTCACCCTTGGAACGTTTGTCAGTGATTTTTGAAGACGACATACTAAAGAATAGCGGTTTATCAATCTATTTAAATTTTTTTTTCCAACGGACATCGATATAAGAGAAAATAAAGTTAAATTTTTTTTATGAAAACTGATTTTAATTCTTTTTCTCACCCTTGGAACGTTTGTCAGTGATTTTTGAAGACGACATACTAAAGAATACCGGTTTATCAACTTATTTAAATTTTTTTTCCAACGGACATCGATATAAGAGAAAATAAAGTTAGATTTTTTTAAGAAAACTGATTTTATTATTTTTTCTCACCCTTGGAACGTTTGTCAGTGATTTTTGAAGACAAGTTAATAAAGAATACCGGTTTATCAATCTATTCAAATTTTTTTTCCAACGGACATCCATATAAGTAGATACAGCAGAGAAAATTAAGTTAAATTTTTTTTAAGAAAACTGATTTTAATTTTTTTTCTCTTCCTTGGAACGTTTGTCAGTTATTTTTGAAGACGACATACTAAAGAATAGCGGTTTATCAATCTATTTAAATTTTTTTTCCAACGGACATCGATATAAGAGAAAATAAAGATAATTTTTTTTTAAACTGATTTTAATTCTTTTTCTCACCCTTGGAACTTTTGTCAGTGATTTTTGAAGACGACATACTAAAGAATACCGGTTTATCAATTTATTTAAATTTTTTTTCCAACGGACCTCGATATAAGAGAAAATAAAGTTAGATTTTTTTAAGAAAACTGATTTTATTATTTTTTCTCACCCTTGGAACGTTTGTCAGTGATTTTTGAAGTCAACATAATAAAGAATACCGGTTTATCAATCTATTTAATTTTTTTTTCCAACGGACATCGATATATGTAGATACAGGAAAGAAAATAAAGTTAAATTTTTTTTGAGAAAACTGATTTTAATTCTTTTTCTCATCCTTGGAACGTTTGTCAGTGATATTTAAAGACCACATACTAAAAAATACCGGTTTATCAATCTATTTGAATATTTTTTCCAAAGGACATCGATATGTGAGATACATGAGAGAAAATCAAGTTAAATTTTTTTTAAGAAAACTGATATTAATTTTTTTTCTCACCCTTTGAACGTTTGTCAGTGATTTTTGAAGACGACATACTAAAGGATAGCGGTTTATCAATCTATTTAAATTTTTTTTTCCAACGGACATCGATATAAGAGAAAATAAAGTTAAATTTTTTTTAAGAAAACTGATTTTAATTCTTTTTCTCACCCTTGGAACGTTTGTCAGTGATTTTTGAAGACAACATAATAAAAAATACCGGTTTATCAATCTATTCAAATTTTAATTCCAACGGACATCCATATATGTAGATACAGGAGAGAAAATAAAGTTAAATTTTTTTTAAGAAAACTGATTTTAATTTTTTTTCTCACCCTTGGAACGTTTGTCAGTGATTTTTGAAGACGACATACTAAAGAATACGGGTTTATCAGATTATTTAAATTTTTTTTCCAACGGACATCTATATATGTAGATACAGGAGAGAAAATAAAGTTAATTTTTTATTTAAATGATTTTTTTTTTCTCACCCTTGGAACGTTTGTCAGTTATTTTTGAAGACGACATACTAAAGAATAGCGGTTTATCAATCTATTTAAATTTTTTTTCCAACGGACATCGATATAAGAGAAAATAAAGATAATTTTTTTTTAAAACTGATTTTAATTCTTTTTCTCACCCTTGGAACTTTTGTCAGTGATTTTTGAAGACGACATACTAAAGAATACCGGTTTATCAATTTATTTAAATTTTTTTTCCAACGGACATCCATATATGTAGATACAGCAGAGAAAATTAAGTTAAATTTTTTTTAAGAAAACTGATTTTATTATTTTTCCTCACCCTTGGAACGTTTGTCAGTGATTTTTGAAGACAACATAATAAAGAATACCGGTTTATCAATCTATTCAAATTTTTTTTCCAACGGACATCTATATATGTACATACAGGAGAGAGAATAAAGTTAAAACTCTTCTTTAAGAAAACTGATATTAATTCTTTTTCTCGACCTTGGAACGTTTGTCAGTGATTTTTGAAGACAACATAATGAAGAATACCGGTTTATCAATCTATTAAAATTTTTTCTCCAACGGACATCTATATATGCAGGTACAGGAGAGAAAATGAAGTTAAATTTTTTTTAAGAAAACTGATTTTAATTTTTTTTCTCTTCCTTGGAACGTTTGTCAGTTATTTTTGAAGACGACATACTAAAGAATACCGGTTTATCAATCTACTTAAATTTTTTTTCCAACGGACATCGATGTATGTAGATACAGGAGAGAAAATAAAGTTAAATTCTTTTTTAAGAAAACTGATTTTAATTTTTTTTCTCACCCTTGGAACGTTTGTCAGTGATTTTTGAAGACGACATACTAAAGATCACCGGTTTATTAATCTATTTCAATTTTTTTTTCAACGGACATCGATATATGTAGATACAGGAGAGAAAATAAAGTTAATTTTTTATTTAAATGATTTTTTTTCTCACCCTTGGAACGTTTGTCAGTTATTTTTGAAGACGACATACTAAAGAATAGCGGTTTATCAATCTATTTAAATTTTTTTTCCAACGGACATCGATATAAGAGAAAATAAAGATAATTTTTTTTTAAAACTGATTTTAATTCTTTTTCTCACCCTTGGAACTTTTGTCAGTGATTTTTGAAGACGACATACTAAAGAATACCGGTTTATCAATTTATTTGAATTTTTTTTCCAACGGACATCGATATAAGAGAAAATAAAGTTAGATTTTTTTAAGAAAACTGATTTTATTATTTTTTCTCACCCTTGGAACGTTTGTCAGTGATTTTTGAAGACAACATAATAAAGAATACCGGTTTATCAATCTATTCAAATTTTTTTTCCAACGGACATCCATATATGTAGATACAGCAGAGAAAATTAAGTTAAATTTTTTTTAAGAAAACTGATTTTATTATTTTTCCTCACCCTTGGAACGTTTGTCAGTGATTTTTGAAGACAACATAATAAAGAATACCGGTTTATCAATCTATTTAAATTTTTTTTCCAACGGACATCGATGTATGTAGATACAGGAGAGGAAATAAAGTTAAATTTTTTTTAAGAAAACTGATTTTAATTTTTTTTCTCAACCTTGGAACATTTGTCAGTTATTTTTGAAGACAACATAATAAAGAATATTGGTTTATCAATCTATTCAAATTTTTTCTCCAACGGACATCTATATATGCAGATACAGGAGAAAAAATGAAGTTAAATTTTTTTTAAGAAAACTGATTTTAATTTTTTTTCTCACCCTTGGAACGTTTGTCAGTGATATTTAAGGACGACATACTAAAGAATACCGGTTTATCAATCTATTTGAATTTTTTTTCCAACGGACATCGATAAATGTAGATACAGGAGAGAAAATAAAGTTAAAATTCTTTTTTAAGAACACTGATTTTAATTTTTTTTCTCACCCTTGGAACGTTTGTCAGTGATTTTTGAAGACGACATACTAAAGAATAGCGGTTTATCAATCTATTCAAATTTTTTTTCCAACGGACATCTATATATGTAGATACAGGAGAGAGAATAAAGTTAGAACTCTTTTTTAAGAAAACTGATATTAATTCTTTTTCTCGACCTTGGAACGTTTGTCAGTGATTTTTGAAGACAACATAATGAAGAATACCGGTTTATCAATCTATTAAAATTTTTTCTCCAACAGACATCTATATATGCAGATACAGGAGAGAAAATGAAGTTAAATTTTTTTTAAGAAAACTGATTTTAATTTTTTTCCTCTTCCTTTGGAACGTTTGTCAGTTATTTTTGAAGACGACATACTAAAGAATACCGGTTTATCAATCTATTTAAATTTTTTTTCCAACGGACATCGATGTATGTAGATACAGGAGAGAAAATAAAGTTAAATTTTTTTTTAAGAAAACTGATTTTAATTTTTTTTCTCAACCTTGGAACATTTGTCAGTTATTTTTGAAGACGACATACTGAAGAATAGCGGTTTATCAATCTATTTAAATATTTTTTCCAAAACGGACATCCATATAAGAAAAAATAAAGATAAATTTTTTTTAAGAAAACTGATTTTAATTCTTTTTCTCGACCTTGGAACGTTTGTCAGTGATTTTTGAAAACAACATAATAAAGAATACCGGTTCATCAATCTTTTTAAATTTTTCTCCAACCGACATCTATATATGTAGATACAGGAGAGAAAATGAAGTTAAATTTTTTTTAAGAAAACTGATTTTAATTCTTTTTCTCACCCTTGGAACGTTTTTCAGTGATTTTTGAAGACAACATACTGAAGAATACCGGTTTATCAATCTATTTGAATTTTTTTTCCAACGGACATCGATAAATGTAGATACAGGAGAGAAAATAAAGTTAAAATTCTTTTTTAAGAACACTGATTTTAAATCTTTTTCTCACCCTTGGAACGTTTGTCAGTGATTTTTGAAGACGACATACTAAAGAATAGCGGTTTATCAATCTATTCAAATTTTTTTTCCAACGGACATCTATATATGTAGATACAGGAGAGAGAATAAAGTTAAAACTCTTTTTTAAGAAAACTGATATTAATTCTTTTTCTCGACCTTGGAACGTTTGTCAGTGATATTTATAGACGACATACTAAAGAATACCGGTTTAAATATCTATTTAAATTTTTTTTCCAACGGACATCGATGTATGTAGATACAGGAGAGAAAATAAAGTTAATTTTTTTTTGAGAAAACTGATTTTAATTCTTTTTCTCACCCTTGGAACGTTTGTCATTTATTTTTAAAGACAACATACTCAAGAATACCGGTTTATCAATCTATTTAAATTTTTCCTCCAACGGACATCTATATATGCAGATACAGGAGAGAAAATGAAGTTAAATTTTTTTTAAGAAAACTGATATTAATTCTTTTTCTCGACCTTGGAACGTTTGTCAGTGATTTTTGAAGACAACATAATGAAGAATACCGGTTTATCAATCTATTAAAATTTTTTCTCCAACGGACATCTATATATGCAGATACAGGAGAGAAAATGGAGTTAAATTTTTTTTAAGAAAACTGATTTTAATTCTTTTTCTCACCCTTGGAACGTTTCTCAGTGATTTTTGAAGACAACATACTAAAGAATACCGGTTCATCAATATTTTTAAATTTTTTTCCAACCGACATCGATATATGTAGATACAGGAGAGAAAATAAAGTTAATTTTTTTTTTAAGAAAACTGATTTTAATTCTTTTTCTCACCCTTGAAACGTTTGTCAGTGATTTTTGAAGACAACATAATAAAGAATACCGGTTTATCAATCAATTTCTCTCCCAACGGACATCCATATATGTAGATACAGGAGAGAAAATAAAGTTAAATTTTTTTTAAGAAAACTGATTTTAATTATTTTTCTCACCCTTGGAACGTTTGTCAGTGATTTTTGAAGACAACATACTAAAAAATACCGGTTTATCATTCTATTTAAATTTTTTCTCCAACCGACATCTATATATGTAGATAAAGGAGAGAAAATAAAGTTAATTTAAAAAAAAAACTGATTTTAATTCTTTTTCTCACCCTTGGAACGTTTGTCAGTGATTTTTGAAGACAACATAATAAAGAATACCGGTTTATCAATCAATTTCTCTCCCAACGGACATCCATATATGTAGATACAGGAGAGAAAATAAAGTTAAATTTTTTTTAAGAAAACTGATTTTAATTATTTTTCTCACCCTTGGAACGTTTGTCAGTGATTTTTGAAGACAACATAATAAAGAATACCGGTTTATCAATCTATTGAAATTTTTTCTCCAACGGACATCTATATATGTAGATACAGGAGAGAGAATAAAGTTAAAATTCTTTTTTAAGAAAACTGATTTTAATTCTATTTCTCGACCTTGGAACGTTTGTCAGTGATTTTTGAAGACATCATAATAAAGAATACCGGTTTATCAATCTATTAAATTTTTTTTCCAACGGACATCTATATATGTAGATACAGGAGAGAGAATAAAGTTAAAATTCTTTTTTAAGAAAACTGATTTTAATTCTTTTTCTCGACCTTGGAACGTTTGTCAGTGATTTTTGAAGACGAAATACTAGAGAATACCGGTTTATTAATCTATTTAAATTTTTTCCCAACGGACATCGATGTATGTAGATACAGAAGAGAAAATTAAGTTAAAATTTTTTTTAAGAAAACTGATTTTAAATTTTTTTCTCACCCTTAGAACGTTTGTCATTTATTTTTGAAGACAACATACTCAAGAATACCGGTTTATCAATCTATTTGAATTTTTTCTCCAACGGACATCTATATATGCAGATACAGGAGAGAAAATGAAGTTAAATTTTTTTTAAGAAAACTGATTTTAATTCTTTTTCTCACCCTTGGAACGTTTGTCAGTGATATTTATAGACGACATACTAAATAATACCGTTTTATCAATCTACATAATTTTTTTTTCCAACGGACATCGATATATGTAGATACAGGAGAGAAAATAAAGTTAAATTTTTTTTAAGAATACTGATTTTAATTCTTTTTCTCACCCCTGGAACGTTTGTCAGTGATTTTTGAAGACGACATACTAAAGAATACCGGTTTATCAATCTATTCCAAGTTTTGTTCCAACGGTACATCGATGTATGTAGATACAGGAGAGAAAATTAAGTTAAAATTCTTTTTTAAGAAAACTGTTTTCTATTTTTTTTCTCACCCTTGGAACGTTTGTCAGTGATTTTTGGAGACAACCTACTCAAGAATTCCGGTTTATCAATCTATTCAAATTTTTTCTTCAACGGACATCTATATATGCAGATACTGGAGAGAAAATAAAGTTAAATTTTTTTAAGAAAACTGATTTTAATACTTTTT
The DNA here is from genome assembly GCA_947563755.1 of Lochmaea crataegi. Lineage (NCBI taxonomy): Eukaryota > Metazoa > Arthropoda > Insecta > Coleoptera > Chrysomelidae > Lochmaea > Lochmaea crataegi. The sequence goes on along the minus strand of OX387422.1, from coordinate 75,945,766 downwards.
CTCACCCTTGGAACGTTTGTCAGTGATTTTTGAAGACAACATACTAAAGAATACCGGTTTATCAATCTATTTAAAAAATTTTCCAACGGTACATCGATATATGTAGATACAGGAGAGAAAATAAATTTAAAATTATTTTTTAAGAAAACTGATTTCTATTTTTTTTTTCTCACCCTTGGAACGTTTGTCAGTGATATTTAAAGACGACATACTAAAGAATACCGGTTTATCATTCTATTTGAATTTTTTCTCCAACCGACATCTATATATGTAGATAAAGGAGAGAAAATAAAGTTAATTTTAAAAAAAAAAACTGATTTTAATTCTTTTTCTCACCCTTGGAACGTTTGTCAGTGATTTTTGAAGACAACATAATAAGGAATACCGGTTTATCAATCTATTAAATTTTTTTTCCAACGGACATCGATATATGTAGATACAGGAGAGAAAATAAAGTTAATTTTTTTTCAAAAATACTGATTTTAATTCTTTTTCTCACCCTTGGAACGTTTGTCAGTGATTTTTGAAGACAGCATACTCAAGAATACCGGTTTATCAATCTATTTAAATTTTTTCTCCAACGGACATCTATATATGCAGATACAGGAGAGAAAATGAAGTTAAATTTTTTTTAAGAAAACTGATTTTAATTCTTTTTCTCACCCTTGGAACGTTTGTCAGTGATTTTTGAAGACATCATAATAGAGAATACCGGTTTATCAATCTATTAAATTTTTTTTCCAACGGACATCGATATATGTAGATACAGGAGAGAAAATAAAGTTAATTTTTTTTCAAAAATACTGATTTTAATTCTTTTTCTCACCCTTGGAACGTTTGTCAGTGATTTTTGAAGACAGCATACTCAAGAATACCGGTTTATCAATATATTTAAATTTTTTCTCCAACGGACATCTATATATGCAGATACAGGAGAGAAAATGAAGTTAAATTTTTTTTAAGAAAACTGATTTTAATTCTTTTTCTCACCCTTGGAACGTTTGTCAGTGATTTTTGAAGACAACATACTAAAGAATACCGGTTTATCATTCTATTTAAATTTTTTCTCCAACCGACAGCTATATATGTAGATAAAGGAGAGAAAATAAAGTTAATTTTTAAAAAAAAACTGATTTTAATTCTTTTTCTCACCCTTGGAACGTTTGTCAGTGATTCTTGAAGACAACATAATAAAGAATACCGGTTTATCAATCTATTAAAATTTTTTCTCCAACGGACATCTATATATGTAGATACAGGAGAGAGAATAAAGTTAAAATTCTTTTTTAAGAAAACTGATTTTAATTCTATTTCTCGACCTTGGAACGTTTGTCAGTGATTTTTGAAGACATCATAATAAAGAATACCGGTTTATCAATCTATTAAATTTTTTTTCCAACGGACATCTATATATGTAGATACAGGAGAGAGAATAAAGTTAAAATTCTTTTTTAAGAAAACTGATTTTAATTCTTTTTCTCGACCTTGGAACGTTTGTCAGTGATTTTTGAAGACGAAATACTAGAGAATACCGGTTTATCAATCTATTTAAATTTTTTTCCAACGGACATCGATGTATGTAGATACAGGAGAGAAAATTAAGTTAAAATTTTTTTTAAGAAAACTGATTTTAATTTTTTTTCTCACCCTTAGAACGTTTGTCATTTATTTTTGAAGACAACATACTCAAGAATACCGGTTTATCAATCTATTTCAAGTTTTTTTCCAACGGTACATCGATATATGAAGATACAGGAGAGAAAATAAAGTTGAAATTATTTTTTAAGAAAACTGATTTCTATTTTTTTTCTCACCCTTGGAACGTTTTGTCAGTGATATTTAAAGACGACATACTAGAGAATACCGGTTTAACAATCTATTTAAATTTTTTTTCCAACGGACATCGATATATGTAGATACAGGAGAGAAAATAAAGTTAAATTTTTTTTAAGAATACTGATTTCAATTCTTTTTCTCACCCTTGGAACGTTTGTCAGTGATTTTTGAAGACGACATACTAAAGAATACCGGTTTATCAATCTATTCCAAGTTTTGTTCCAACGGTACATCGATATATGTAGATACAGGAGAAAAAATTAAGTTAAAATTCTTTTTTAAGAAAACTGATTTCTATTTTTTTTCTCACCCTTGGAACGTTTGTCAGTGATTTTTGAAGACAACATACTAAAGAATACCGGTTTATCATTCTATTTAAATTTTTTCTCCAACCGACATCTATATATGTAGATAAAGGAGAGAAAATAAAGTTAATTTAAAAAAAAAACTGATTTTAATTCTTTTTCTCAACCTTGGAACGTTTGTCAGTGATTTTTGAAGACAACATAATAAAGAATACCGGTTTATCAATCAATTTCTCTCCCAACGGACATCCATATATGTAGATACAGGAGAGAAAATAAAGTTAAATTTTTTTTAAGAAAACTGATTTTAATTATTTTTCTCACCCTTGGAACGTTTGTCAGTGATTTTTGAAGACAACATAATAAAGAATACCGGTTTATCAATCTATTGAAATTTTTTCTCCAACGGACATCTATATATGTAGATACAGGAGAGAGAATAAAGTTAAAATTCTTTTTTAAGAAAACTGATTTTAATTCTATTTCTCGACCTTGGAACGTTTGTCAGTGATTTTTGAAGACATCATAATAAAGAATACCGGTTTATCAATCTATTAAATTTTTTTTCCAACGGACATCTATATATGTAGATACAGGAGAGAGAATAAAGTTAAAATTCTTTTTTAAGAAAACTGATTTTAATTCTATTTCTCGACCTTGGAACGTTTGTCAGTGATTTTTGAAGACATCATAATAAAGAATACCGGTTTATCAATCTATTAAATTTTTTTTCCAACGGACATCTATATATGTAGATACAGGAGAGAGAATAAAGTTAAAATTCTTTTTTAAGAAAACTGATTTTAATTCTTTTTCTCGACCTTGGAACGTTTGTCAGTGATTTTTGAAGACGAAATACTAGAGAATACCGGTTTATCAATCTATTTAAATTTTTTTCCAACGGACATCGATGTATGTAGATACAGGAGAGAAAATTAAGTTGAAATTTTTTTTAAGAAAACTGATTTTAATTTTTTTTCTCACCCTTAGAACGTTTGTCATTTATTTTTGAAGACAACATACTCAAGAATACCGGTTCATCAATCTATTTCAAGTTTTTTTCCAACGGTACATCGATATATGAAGATACAGGAGAGAAAATAAAGTTGAAATTATTTTTTAAGAAAACTGATTTCTATTTTTTTTCTCACCCTTGGAACGTTTTGTCAGTGATATTTAAAGACGACATACTAGAGAATACCGGTTTAACAATCTATTTAAATTTTTTTTCCAACGGACATCGATATATGTAGATACAGGAGAGAAAATAAAGTTAAATTTTTTTTAAGAATACTGATTTCAATTATTTTTCTCACCCTTGGAACGTTTGTCAGTGATTTTTGAAGACGACATACTAAAGAATACCGGTTTATCAATCTATTCCAAGTTTTGTTCCAACGGTACATCGATATATGTAGATACAGGAGAAAAAATTAAGTTAAAATTCTTTTTTAAGAAAACTGATTTCTATTTTTTTTCTCACCCTTGGAACGTTTGTCAGTGATTTTTGAAGACAACATACTAAAGAATACCGGTTTATCATTCTATTTAAATTTTTTCTCCAACCGACATCTATATATGTAGATAAAGGAGAGAAAATAAAGTTAATTTAAAAAAAAAACTGATTTTAATTCTTTTTCTCACCCTTGGAACGTTTGTCAGTGATTTTTGAAGACAACATAATAAAGAATACCGGTTTATCAATCAATTTCTCTCCCAACGGACATCCATATATGTAGATACAGGAGAGAAAATAAAGTTAAATTTTTTTTAAGAAAACTGATTTTAATTATTTTTCTCACCCTTGGAACGTTTGTCAGTGATTTTTGAAGACAACATAATAAAGAATACCGGTTTATCAATCTATTGAAATTTTTTCTCCAACGGACATCTATATATGTAGATACAGGAGAGAGAATAAAGTTAAAATTCTTTTTTAAGAAAACTGATTTTAATTCTATTTCTCGACCTTGGAACGTTTGTCAGTGATTTTTGAAGACAACATAATAAAGAATACCGGTTTATCAATCTATTGAAATTTTTTCTCCAACGGACATCTATATATGTAGATACAGGAGAGAGAATAAAGTTAAAATTCTTTTTTAAGAAAACTGATTTTAATTCTATTTCTCGACCTTGGAACGTTTGTCAGTGATTTTTGAAGACGAAATACTAGAGAATACCGGTTTATTAATCTATTTAAATTTTTTCCCAACGGACATCGATGTATGTAGATACAGAAGAGAAAATTAAGTTAAAATTTTTTTTAAGAAAACTGATTTTAAATTTTTTTCTCACCCTTAGAACGTTTGTCATTTATTTTTGAAGACAACATACTCAAGAATACCGGTTTATCAATCTATTTGAATTTTTTCTCCAACGGACATCTATATATGCAGATACAGGAGAGAAAATGAAGTTAAATTTTTTTTAAGAAAACTGATTTTAATTCTTTTTCTCACCCTTGGAACGTTTGTCAGTGATATTTATAGACGACATACTAAATAATACCGTTTTATCAATCTACATAATTTTTTTTTCCAACGGACATCGATATATGTAGATACAGGAGAGAAAATAAAGTTAAATTTTTTTTAAGAATACTGATTTTAATTCTTTTTCTCACCCCTGGAACGTTTGTCAGTGATTTTTGAAGACGACATACTAAAGAATACCGGTTTATCAATCTATTCCAAGTTTTGTTCCAACGGTACATCGATGTATGTAGATACAGGAGAGAAAATTAAGTTAAAATTCTTTTTTAAGAAAACTGTTTTCTATTTTTTTTCTCACCCTTGGAAAGTTTGTCAGTGATTTTTGAAGACAACCTACTCAAGAATTCCGGTTTATCAATCTATTCAAATGTTTTCTTCAACGGACATCTATATATGCAGATACTGGAGAGAAAATAAAGTTAAATTTTTTTCAAAAATACTGATTTTAATTCTTTTTCTCACCCTTGGAACGTTTGTCAGTGATTTTTGAAGACAGCATACTCAAGAATACCGGTTTATCAATCTATTTAAATTTTTTCTCCAACGGACATCTATATATGCAGATACAGGAGAGAAAATGAAGTTAAATTTTTTTTAAGAAAACTGATTTTAATTCTTTTTCTCACCCTTGGAACGTTTGTCAGTGATTTTTGAAGACAACATACTAAAGAATACCGGTTTATCATTCTATTTAAATTTTTTCTCCAACCGACAGCTATATGTGTAGATAAAGGAGAGAAAATAAAGTTAATTTTAAAAAAAAAAACTGATTTTAATTCTTTTTCTCACCCTTGGAACGTTTGTCAGTGATTCTTGAAGACAACATAATAAAGAATACCGGTTTATCAATCTATTAAAATTTTTCCTCCAACGGACATCTATATATGTAGATACAGGAGAGAAAATTAAGTTAAAATTTTTTTTAAGAAAACTGATTTTAATTTTTTTTCTCACCCTTAGAACGTTTGTCATTTATTTTTGAAGACAACATACTCAAGAATACCGGTTTATCAATCTATTTCAAGTTTTTTTCCAACGGTACATCGATATATGAAGATACAGGAGAGAAAATAAAGTTGAAATTATTTTTTAAGAAAACTGATTTCTATTTTTTTTCTCACCCTTGGAACGTTTTGTCAGTGATATTTAAAGACGACATACTAGAGAATACCGGTTTAACAATCTATTTAAATTTTTTTTCCAACGGACATCGATATATGTAGATACAGGAGAGAAAATAAAGTTAAATTTTTTTTAAGAATACTGATTTCAATTCTTTTTCTCACCCTTGGAACGTTTGTCAGTGATTTTTGTAGACGACATACTAAAGAATACCGGTTTATCAATCTATTCCAAGTTTTGTTCCAACGGTACATCGATATATGTAGATACAGGAGAAAAAATTAAGTTAAAATTCTTTTTTAACAAAAATGATTTTTATTTTTTTTTCTCACCCTTCGAACGTTTGTCAGTGATTTTTGAATTTGGCATGCTAAAGACTACCGGTACATCAATATATAACTATTTTGTTTCCAACGGACATCGATATATGTAGGTACAGGAGAGAAAATAAATTTAAAATTCTTTTTTAAGAAAACTGATTTTAATTTTTTTTCTCACCCTTGGAACGTTTGTCATTTATTTTTGAAGACAACATACTCAAGAATACCGGTTTATCAATCTATTTGAATTTTTTCTCCAACGGACATCTATATATGCAGATACAGGAGAGAAAATGAAGTTAAATTTTTTTTAAGAATACTGATTTTAATTCTTTTTCTCACCCCTGGAACGTTTGTCAGTGATTTTTGAAGACGACATACTAAGGAATACCGGTTTATCAATCTATTCCAAGTTTTGTTCCAACGGTACATCGATGTATGTAGATACAGGAGAGAAAATTAAGTTAAAATTCTTTTTTAAGAAAACTGTTTTCTATTTTTTTTCTCACCCTTGGAACGTTTGTCAGTGATTTTTGAAGACAACCTACTCAAGAATTCCGGTTTATCAATCTATTCAAATGTTTTCTTCAACGGACATCTATATATGCAGATACTGGAGAGAAAATAAAGTTAAATTTTTTTAAGAAAACTGATTTTAATACTTTTTCTCACCCTTGGAACGTTTGTCAGTGATTTTTGAAGACAACATACTAAAGAATACCGGTTTATCAATCTATTTAAAAATTTTTCCAACGGTACATCGATATATGTAGATACAGGAGAGAAAATAAATTTAAAATAATTTTTTAAGAAAACTGATTTCTATTTTTTTTTTCTCACCCTTGGAACGTTTGTCAGTGATATTTAAAGACGACATACTGAAGAATACCGGTTTATCATTCTATTTAAATTTTTTCTCCAACCGACATCTATATATGTAGATAAAGGAGAGAAAATAAAGTTAATTTAAAAAAAAAAACTGATTTTAATTCTTTTTCTCACCCTTGGAACGTTTGTCAGTGATTTTTGAAGACAACATAATAAAGAATACCGGTTTATCAATCTATTAAATTTTTTTTCCAACGGACATCGATATATGTAGATACAGGAGAGAAAATAAAGTTAATTTTTTTTCAAAAATACTGATTTTAATTCTTTTTCTCACCCTTGGAACGTTTGTCAGTGACTTTTGAAGACAGCATACTCAAGAATACCGGTTTATCAATCTATTTAAATTTTTTCTCCAACGGACATCTATATATGCAGATACAGGAGAGAAAATGAAGTTAAATTTTTTTTAAGAAAACTGATTTTAATTCTTTTTCTCACCCTTGGAACGTTTGTCAGTGATTTTTGAAGACATCATAATAGAGAATACCGGTTTATCAATCTATTAAATTTTTTTTCCAACGGACATCGATATATGTAGATACAGGAGAGAAAATAAAGTTAATTTTTTTTCAAAAATACTGATTTTAATTCTTTTTCTCACCCTTGGAACGTTTGTCAGTGATTTTTGAAGACAGCATACTCAAGAATACCGGTTTATCAATCTATTTAAATTTTTTCTCCAACGGACATCTATATATGCAGATACAGGAGAGAAAATGAAGTTAAATTTTTTTTAAGAAAACTGATTTTAATTCTTTTTCTCACCCTTGGAACGTTTGTCAGTGATTTTTGAAGACAACATACTAAAGAATACCGGTTTATCATTCTATTTAAATTTTTTCTCCAACCGACAGCTATATATGTAGATAAAGGAGAGAAAATAAAGTTAATTTTTTAAAAAAAAACTGATTTTAATTCTTTTTCTCACCCTTGGAACGTTTGTCAGTGATTCTTGAAGACAACATAATAAAGAATACCGGTTTATCAATCTATTAAAATTTTTTCTCCAACGGACATCTATATATGTAGATACAGGAGAGAGAATAAAGTTAAAATTCTTTTTTAAGAAAACTGATTTTAATTCTATTTCTCGACCTTGGAACGTTTGTCAGTGATTTTTGAAGACATCATAATAAAGAATACCGGTTTATCAATCTATTAAATTTTTTTTCCAACGGACATCTATATATGTAGATACAGGAGAGAGAATAAAGTTAAAATTCTTTTTTAAGAAAACTGATTTTAATTCTTTTTCTCGACCTTGGAACGTTTGTCAGTGATTTTTGAAGACGAAATACTAGAGAATACCGGTTTATCAATCTATTTAAATTTTTTTCCAACGGACATCGATGTATGTAGATACAGGAGAGAAAATTAAGTTAAATTTTTTTTTAAGAAAACTGATTTTAATTTTTTTTCTCACCCTTAGAACGTTTGTCATTTATTTTTGAAGACAACATACTCAAGAATACCGGTTTATCAATCTATTTCAAGTTTTTTTCCAACGGTACATCGATATATGAAGATACAGGAGAGAAAATAAAGTTGAAATTATTTTTTAAGAAAACTGATTTCTATTTTTTTTCTCACCCTTGGAACGTTTTGTCAGTGATATTTAAAGACGACATACTAGAGAATACCGGTTTAACAATCTATTTAAATTTTTTTTCCAACGGACATCGATATATGTAGATACAGGAGAGAAAATAAAGTTAAATTTTTTTTAAGAATACAGATTTCAATTCTTTTTCTCACCCTTGGAACGTTTGTCAGTGATTTTTGAAGACGACATACTAAAGAATACCGGTTTATCAATCTATTCCAAGTTTTGTTCCAACGGTACATCGATATATGTAGATACAGGAGAAAAAATTAAGTTAAATTTTTTTTAAGAAAACTGATTTTAATTCTTTTTCTCACCCTTGGAACGTTTGTCAGTGATTTTTGAAGACAACATACTAAAGAATACCGGTTTATCAATCTATTTAAAATTTTTTTCAACGGTACATCGATATATGTAGATACAGGAGAGAAAATAAAGTTAAAATTATTTTTTAAGAAAACTGATTTCTATTTTTTTTCTCACCCTTGGAACGTTTGTCAGTGATATTTAAAGACGACATACTAAAGAATACCGGTTTATCAATCTATTTAATTTTTTTTTTCCAACGGACATCGATATATGTAGATACAGGAGAGGAAATAAAGTTAATTTTTTTTTTTAAATACTGATTTTAATTCTTTTTCTCACCCTTGGAACGTTTGTCAGTGATTTTTGAAGACAGCATACTCAAGAATACCGGTTCATCAATCTATTTAAACTTTTTCTCCAACGGACATCTATATATGCAGATACAGGAGAGAAAATGAAGTTAAATTTTTTTTTAAGAAAACTGATTTTAATTCTTTTTCTCACCCTTGGAACGTTTCTCAGTGATTTTTGAAGACAACATACTAAAGAATACCGGTTCATCAATCTTTTTAAATTTTTTCTCCAACCGACATCTATATATGTAGATACAGGAGAGAAAATAAAGTTAAATTTTTTTTAAGAAAACTGATTTTAATTCTTTTTCTCACCCTTGGAACGTTTGTCAGTGATTTTTGAAGACAACATACTACCGGTTTATCATTCTATTTAAATTTTTTCTCCAACCGACATCTATATATGTAGATAAAGGAGAGAAAATAAAGTTAATTTAAAAAAAACTGATTTTAATTCTTTTTCTCACCCTTGGAACGTTTGTCAGTGATTTTTGAAGACAACATAATAAAGAATACCGGTTTATCAATCAATTTCTCTCCCAACAGACATCCATATATGTAGATACAGGAGAGAAAATAAAGTTAAATTTTTTTTAAGAAAACTGATTTTAATTTTTTTTCTCACCCTTGGAACGTTTGTCAGTGATTTTTGAAGACAACATAATAAAGAATACCGGTTTATCAATCTATTAAAATTTTTTCTCCAACGGACATCTATATATGTAGATACAGGAGAGAGAATAAAGTTAAAATTCTTTTTTAAGAAAACTGATTTTAATTCTATTTCTCGACCTTGGAACGTTTGTCAGTGATTTTTGAACACATCATAATAAAGAATACCGGTTTATCAATCTATTAAATTTTTTTCCAACGGACATCTATATGTGAAGTGAATTCTAACAAATATATTTAACACTCAGTATAGTGGTTTGTATAATAATTCCAAAGTATGTTTATTATTTTATTAATAAACATCACCTTGTGTTATTACAACAAATCGAGTATACGTGATGAAGGAAAGTATAAATAGATATTTGTTAGTATTCACGAGGTTCCTTTTTAACATAAACTAGAGAGTCAACCTCTGCCCTACTTGGGGCCAGTCATGATGTCTTGGGATAATACTTAAATTAGATATATGTAGTGTAGGATAATCCTAGTGAACAATAAAGTAATTTGTAGTATAATAGTTTTATATTAGAAGCAGTTTATCCTAAACCCGAAGTGATTTTTGAAGACAACATACTCAAGAATACCGGTTTATCAATCTATTTGAATTTTTTCTCCAACGGACATTTATATATGCAGATACAGGAGAGAAAATGAAGGCAAATTTATTTTAAGAAAACTGATTTTAATTCTTTTTCTCACCCTTGGAACGTTTGTCAGTGATTTTTGAAGACGACATACTAAAGAATACCGGTTTATCAATCTAATCCAAGTTCTTTTCCAACGGTACATCGATATATGTAGATACAGGAGAGAAAATAAAGTTAAAATTCTTTGTCGAAGAATAAAAATATATTATTCTACGCTTCACAACTAGTTTTGAAAAATATTTTTCAAAAACAGTGACCGTTCAACGAAGAAGAAACAACTACTTCCCGGGCTACATGCCCCGACAGATATTGAATTACACTTCTAAGTCAAACGGGGTTGGTAAATCTACAAGATTTAAACCAACCATTCTGGTTTGCAACTAGAAGGGATAACACAACTTGTAGACCGGTTTCGGCGTATTGCGCCTCATCAGTACAAGGTATATGTTATCGTCCGAGAGTTAATCCCGGACTGAAATGTGACTATAATCAACAACGGTACATATTGTCCAGTTACGGAAATATTTTTGTTGCGGAAATAGCGACATCTCACCTCTAAGTCTCAAACCAAAATTCGAATGAGACAACAAACCACGTGGATTTGAAACATAAATGAATTAATACAGTTTCCTGTAAAATTGTCGTATTTAGTAAAGCGTTTTAACAATAGATGTCGAAGAATAAAAATATATTATTCTACGCTTCACAACTAGTTTTGAAAAATATTTTTCAAAAACAGTGACCGTTCAACGAAGAAGAAACAACTACTTCCCGGGCTACATGCCCCGACAGATATTGAATTACACTTCTAAGTCAAACGGGGTTGGTAAATCTACAAGATTTAAACCAACCATTCTGGTTCGCAACTAGAAGGGATAACACAACTTGTAGACCGGTATCGGCGTATTGCGCCTCATCAGTACAAGGTATATGTTATCGTCCGAGAGTTAATCCCGGACTGAAATGTGACTATAATCAACAACGGTACATATTGTCCAGTTACGGAAATATTTTTGTTGCGAAAATAGCGACATCTCTCCTTGGAACGTTTGTCAGTGATTTTTGAAGACGACATACTAAAGAATACCGGTTTATCAATCTATTTAATTTTTTTTTCAACGGACATCGATATATGTAGATACAGGAGAGAAAATAAAATTAAAATTCTTTTTTAAGAAAACTGATTTTAATTTTTTTTCTCACCCTCGGAACGTTTGTCAGTGATTTTTGAAGACGACATACTGAAGAATACCGGTTCATCAATCTATTTCAATTTTTTTTTCTGACGGACATCGATATATGTAGATACAGGAGAGAAAATTAAGTTAAATTTTTATTAGGAAAACTGATTTTTATTTTTTTTCTCACCCTTGGAACGTTTGTCAGTGATTTTTGAAGACGACATACTAAAGAATACCGGTTTATCAATTGGTTTCAATTTTTTCTTCTGACGGACATCGATATATGTAGATACAGGAGAGAAAATAAAGTTAAATTTTTCATGAGAAAACTGATTTTTATTTTTTTTCTCACTCTTGGAACGTTTGTCAGTGATTTTTGAAGACTACATACTAAAGAATACCGGTTTATCAATCTATTTCAGTTTTTTTTCCAACGGACATCTATATATGTAGATACAGGAGAGAAAAGAAAGTTAAATTTTTTTTAAGAAAACTGATTTTAATTTTTTTTCTCACCCTTAGAACGTTTGTCATTTATTTTTGAAGACAACATACTCAAGAATACCGGTTTATCATTCTATTTAAATTTTTTCTCCAACCGACATCTATATATGTAGATAAAGGAGAGAAAATAAAGTTAATTTTAAAAAAAAAACTGATTTTAATTCTTTTTCTCACCCTTGGAACGTTTGTCAGTGATTTTTGAAGACAACATAATAAAGAATACCGGTTTATCAATCAATTTCTCTCCCAACAGACATCCATATATGTAGATACAGGAGAGAAAATAAAGTTAAATTTTTTTTAAGAAAACTGATTTCAATTTTTTTTCTCACCCTTGGAACGTTTGTCAGTGATTTTTGAAGACAACATAATAAAGAATACCGGTTTATCAATCTATTAAAATTTTTTCTCCAACGGACATCTATATATGTAGATACAGGAGAGAGAATAAAGTTAAAATTCTTTTTTAAGAAAACTGATTTTAATTCTATTTCTCGACCTTGGAACGTTTGTCAGTGATTTTTGAAGACATCATAATAAAGAATACCAGTTTATCAATCTATTAAATTTTTTTCCAACGGACATCTATATATGTAGATACAGGAGAGAGAATAAAGTTAAAATTCTTTTTTAAGAAAACTGATTTTAATTCTTTTTCTCACCCTTGGAACGTTTGTCAGTGATTTTTGAAGACGACATACTAAAGAATACCGGTTTATCAATCCCTTTCAAGTTTTTTTCCAACGGTACATCGATATATGAAGATACAGGAGAGAAAATAAAGTTGAAATTATTTTTTAAGAAAACTGATTTCTATTTTTTTTCTCACCCTTGGAACGTTTGTCAGTGATTTTTGAAGACGACATACTAAAGAATACCGGTTTATCAATTTGTTCCAATTTTTTCTTCTGACGGACATCGATATATGTAGATACAGGAGAGAAAATAAAGTTAAATTTTTCATGAGAAAACTGATTTTTATTTTTTTTCTCACTCTTGAAACGTTTGTCAGTGATTTTTGAAGACTACATACTAAAGAATACCGGTTTATCAATCTATTCCAGTTTTTTTTCCAACGGACATCGATATATGTAGATACAGGAGAGAAAATAAAGTTAAATTCTTTTTTAAGAAAACTGATTTTAATTTTTTTTCCCACCCTTGGAACGTTTGTCAGTGATTTTTGAAGACGACATACTAAAGATCGCCGGTTTATCAATCTATTTCAGTTTTTTTTCAACGGACATCAATATATGTAGATACAGGAGAGAAAATAAAATTAATTTTTTTTTAATGATTTTTTTTCTCACCCTTGGAACGTTTGTCAGTGATTTTTGAAGACGACATACTAAAGAATACCGGTTTATCAATCTATTTAAATTTTTTTTCCAACGGACATCGATATATGTAGATACAGGAGAGAAAATAAAGTTAAATTCTTTTTTAAGAAAACTGATTTTAATTTTTTTTCTCACCTTTGGAACGTTTGTCAGTGATTTTTGAAGACGACATACTAAAGAATACCGGTTTATCAATCTATTTCATTTTTTTTTTCAACGGACATCGATATATGTAGATACAGGAGAGAAAATAAAGTTAATTTTTTATTTAAATGATTTTTTTTTCTCACCCTTGGAACGTTTGTCAGTGATTTTTGAAGACGACATACTAAAGAATACCGGTTTATCAATCTATTTCAATTTTTTTTTCAACGGACATCGATATATGTAGATACAGGAGAGAAAATAAAGTTAAATTATTTTTTTTTAAATGAATTTTTTTTCTAACCCTTGGAACGTTTATCAGTGATTTTTGAAGACGACATACTAAAGAATACCGGTTTATCAATCTATTTAATTTTTTTTTCCAACGGATTTCGATGTATGTAGATGCAGGAGAGAAAATAAAATTGAAATTCTTTTTTAAAAAAAGTGATTTTAAATTTTTTTCTCACCCTTGGAACGTTTGTCAGTGATTTTTGAAGACAACATACTAAAGAATACCGGTTTATCAATCTATTCCAAGTTTTTTTCCAACGGTACATCGATATATGAAGATACAGGAGAGAAAATGAAGTTAAAATTATTTTTTAAGAAAAATGATCTTAATTTTTTTTCTCACCCTTGGAACGTTTGTCAGTGATTTTTGAAGACGACATTCTAAAGAATACCGCTTTATCAATCTATTTCATTTTTTTTTTCAACGGACATCGATATAAGTAGATACAGGAGAGAAAATAAAGTTAATTTTTTATTTAAATGATTTTTTTTTCTCACCCTTGGAACGTTTGTCAGTGATTTTTGAAGACGTCATACTAAAGAATACCGGTTTATCAATCTATTTCAATTTTTTTTTCAACGGACATCGATATATGTAGATACAGGAGAGAAAATGAAGTTAAATTTTTTTTTATAAAATGATTTTTTTTTCTCACCCTTGGAACGTTTATCAGTGATTTTTGAAGACGACATACTAAAGAATACCGGTTTATCAATCTATTTAATTTTTTTTTTCAACGGATTTCGATATATGTAGATACAGGAGAGAAAATAAAATTGAAATTCTTTTTTAAGAAAACTGATTTTTATTTTTTTTCTCACCCTTGGAACGTTTGTCAGTGATATTTGAAGACGACATACTAAAGATCGCCGGTTTATCAATCTATTTAAATTTTTTTTTTCAACGGACATCAATATATGTAGATACAGGAGAGAAAATAAAGTTAATTTTTTTTTAATGATTTTTTTTCTTACCCTTGGAACGTTTGTCAGTGATTTTTGAAGACGTCATACTAAAGAATACCGGGTTATCAATCTATTTCAATTTTTTTTTCAACGGACATCGATATATGTAGATACAGGAGAGAAAATAAAGTTAAATTTTTTTTTAAAAAATGATTTTTTTTTCTCACCCTTGGAACGTTTATCAGTGATTTTTGAAGACGACATACTAAAGAATACCGGTTTATCAATCTATTTAATTTTTTTTTTCAACGGATTTCGATATATGTAGATACAGGAGAGAAAATAAAATTGAAATTCTTTTTTAAGAAAACTCATTTTAATTTTTTTTCTCACCGTTGGAACGTTTGTCAGTGATTTTTGAAGACGACATACTAAAGAATACCGGTTTATCAATCTATTTAATTTTTTTTTCAACGGACATCGATATATGTAGATACAGGAGAGGAAATAAAATTAAAATTCTTTTTTAAGAAAACTGATTTTAATTTTTTTTCTCACCCTCGGAACGTTTGTCAGTGATTTTTGAAGACGACATACTGAAGAATACCGGTTCATCAATCTATTTCAATTTTTTTTTCTGACGGACATCGATATATGTAGATACAGGAGAGAAAATTAAGTTAAATTTTTATTAGGAAAACTGATTTTTATATTTTGTCTCACCCTTGGAACGTTTGTCAGTGATTTTTGAAGACGACATACTAAAGAAGACCGGTTTATCAATTTGTTTCAATGTTTTCTTCTGACGGACATCGATATATGTAGATACAGGAGAGAAAATAAAGTTAAATTTTTCATGAGAAAACTGATTTTTATTTTTTTTCTCACTCTTGGAACGTTTGTCAGTGATTTTTGAAGACTACATACTAAAGAATACCGGTTTATCAATCTATTTCAGTTTTTTTTCCAACGGACATCGATATATGTAGATACAGGAGAGAAAATAAAGTTAAATTCTTTTTTAAGAAAACTGATTTTAATTTTTTTTTCCCACCCTTGGAACGTTTGTCAGTGATTTTTGAAGACGACATACTAAAGTTCGCCGGTTTATCAATCTATTTCAGTTTTTTTTCAACGGACATACATATATGTAGATACAGGAGAGAAAATAAAATTAATTTTTTTTTAATGATTTTTTTTCTCACCCTTGGAACGTTTGTCAGTGATTTTTGAAGACGACATACTAAAGAATACCGGTTTATCAATCTATTTAAATTTTTTTTCCAACGGAAATCGATATATGTATATACAGGAGAGAAAATAAAGTTAAATTCTTTTTTAAGAAAACTGATTTTAATTTTTTTTCTCACCCTTGGAACGTTTGTCAGTGATTTTTGAAGACGACATACTAAAGAATATTGGTTTATCAATCTATTTCAATTTTTTTTCAACGGACATCGATATATGTAGATACAGGAGAGAAAATAAAGTTAATTTTTTATTTAAATGATTTTTTTTTTCTCACCCTTGGAACGTTTGTCAGTGATTTTTGAAGACGACATACTAAAGAATACCGGTTTATCAATCTATTTCAATTTTTTTTTTCAACGGACATCGATATATGTAGATACAGGAGAGAAAATAAAGTTAAATTATTTTTTTTTAAAATGAATTTTTTTTCTAACCCTTGGAACGTTTATCAGTGATTTTTGAAGACGACATACTAGAGAATACCGGTTTATCAATCTATTTAATTTTTTTTTTCAACGGATTTCGATGTATGTAGATGCAGGAGAGAAAATAAAATTGAAATTCTTTTTCAAAAAAAGTGATTTTAAATTTTTTTCTCACCCTTGGAACGTTTGTCAGTGATTTTTGAAGACAACATACTAAAGAATACCGGTTTATCAATCTATTTCGAGTTTTTTTCCAACGGTACATCGATATATGAAGATACAGGAGAGAAAATGAAGTTAAAATTCTTTTTTAAGAAAACTGATTTCTATTTTTTTTCTCACCCTTGGAACGTTTGACAGTGATATTTAAAGACGACATACTAAATAATACCGGTTTATCAATCTACATAAATTTTTTCTCCAACGGACATCGATATATGTAGATACAGGAGAGAAAAAGTTAATTTTTTTTTAAGAATACTGATTTTAATTCTTTTTCTCACCCTTGCAACGTTTGTCAGAGATTTTTGAAGACGACATACTAAAGAATACCGGTTTATCAATCTATTCCAAGTTTTGTTCCAACGGTACATCGATATATGTAGATACAGGAGAGAAAATTAAGTTAAAATTCTTTTTTAAGAAAACTGATTTCTATTTTTTTTCTCACCCTTGGAACGTTTGTCAGTGATTTTTGAAGACAACATACTCAAGAATTCCGGTTTATCAATCTATTTAAATTTTTTCTTCAACGTACATCTATATATGCAGATACTGGAGAGAAAATGAAGTTAAATTTTTTTTAAGAAAACTGATTTTAATTCTTTTTCTCACCCTTGGAACGTTTGTCAGTGATTTTTGAAGACAACATACTAAAGAATACCGGTTTATCAATCTATTTAAAAATTTTTCCAACGGTACATCGATTTATGTTGATACAGGAGAGAAAATAAAGTTAAAATTATTTTTTAAGAAAACTGATTTCTTTTTTTTTTCACCCTTGGAACGTTTGTCAGTGATATTTAAAGACGACATACTAAAGAATACCGGTTTATCAATCTATTTCAATTTTTTTTCCAACGGACATCGATATATGTAGATACAGGAGAGAAAATAAAGTTAATTTTTTTTAAAACATACTGATTTTAATTCTTTTTCTCACCCTTGGAACGTTTGTCAGTGATTTTTGAAGACAGCATACTCAAGAATACCGGTTTATCAATCTATTTAAATTTTTTCTCCAACGGACATCTATATATGCAGATACAGGAGAGAAAATGAAGTTAAATTTTTTTTAAGAAAACTGATTTTAATTCTTTTTCTCACCCTTGCAACGTTTCTCAGTGATTTTAGTAGACAACATACTAAAGAATACCGGTTCATCAATCTTTTTAAATTTTTTCTCCAACCGACATCTATATATGTAGATACAGGAGAGAAAATAAAGTTAAATTTTTTTTAAGAAAACTGATTTTAATTCTTTTTCTCACCCTTGGAACGTTTGTCAGTGATTTTTGATGACAACATACTAAAGAATACCGGTTTATCATTCTATTTAAATTTTTTCTCCAACCGACATCTATATATGTAGATAAAGGAGAGAGAATAAAGTTAAAATTCTTTTTTAAGAAAACTGATTTTAATTCTTTTTCTCGACCTTGGAACGTTTGTCAGTGATTTTTGAAGACGAAATACTAGAGAATACCGGTTCATCAATCTATTTCAATTTTTTTTTCTGACGGACATCGATATATGTAGATACAGGAGAGAAAATGAAGTTAATTTTTTTTTAAGAAAACTGACTTTAATTCTTTTTCTCGCCCTTGGAACGTTTGTCAGTGATTTTTGAAGACGACATACTAAAGAATACCGGTTTATCAATCTATTTCAAGTTTTTTTCCAACGGTACATCGATATATGAAGATACAGGAGAGAAAATAAAGTTGAAATTATTTTTTAAGAAAACTGATTTCTATTTTTTTTCTCACCCTTGGAACGTTTGTCAGTGATATTTAAAGACGACATACTAGAGAATACCGGTTTATCAATCTATTTGAATTTTTTTTCCAACGGACATCGATATATGTAGATACAGGAGAGAAAATAAAGTTACATTTTTTTTAAGAATACTGATTTTAATTCTTTTTCTCACCCTTGGAACGTTTGTCAGTGATTTTCGAAGACGACATACTAAAGAATACCGGTTTATCAATCTATTTCAATTTTTTTTCAACGGACATCAATATATGTAGATACAGGAGAGAAAATAAAATTGAAATTCTTTTTTAAAAAAAGTGATTTTAAATTTTTTTCTCACCCTTGGAACGTTTGTCAGTGATTTTTGAAGACGACATACTAAAGAATACCGGTTTATCAATCTATTTAAATTTTTTTTCCAACGGACATCGATATATGTAGATACAGGAGAGAAAATAAAGTTAAATTCTTTTTTAAGAAAACTGATTTTAATTTTTTTTCTCACCCTTGGAACGTTTGTCAGTGATTTTTGAAGACGACATACTAAAGAATACCGGTTTATCAATCTATTTCAATTTTTTTTTCAACGGACATCGATATATGTAGATACAGGAGAGAAAATAAAGTTAATTTTTTATTTAAATGATTTTTTTTTCTCACCCTTGGAACGTTTGTCAGTGATTTTTGAAGACAACATACTAAAGAATACCTGTTTATCATTCTATTTAAATTTTTTCTCCAACCGACATCTATATATGTAGATAAAGGAGAGAAAATAAAGTTAATTTAAAAAAAAAACTGATTTTAATTCTTTTTCTCACCCTTGGAACGTTTGTCAGTGATTTTTGAAGACAACATAATAAAGAATACCGGTTTATCAATCAATTTCTCTCCCAACGGACATCCATATATGTAGATACAGGAGAGAAAATAAAGTTAAATTTTTTTTAAGAAAACTGATTTTAATTTTTTTTCTCACCCTTGGAACGTTTGTCAGTGATTTGTGAAGACATCATAATAAAGAATACCGGTTTATCAATCTATGAAATTTTTTTTCCAACGGACATCTATACATGTAGATACAGGAGAGAGAATAAATTTAAAATTCTTTTTTAAGAAAACTGATTTTAATTCTTTTTCTCGAGCTTGGAACGTTTGTCAGTGATTTTTGAAAACGAAATACTAGAGAATACCGGTTTATCAATCTATTTAAATTTTTTTCCAACGGACATCGATATATGTAGATACAGGAGAGAAAATAAAATTAAAATTCTTTTTCAAGAAAACTGATTTTAATTTTTTTCTCACCCTCGGAACGTTTGTCAGTGATTTTTGAAGACGACATACTGAAGAATACCGGTTCATCAATCTATTTCAATTTTTTTTTCTGACGGACATCGATATATGTAGATACAGGAAAGAAAATGAAGTTAAATTTTTTTTAAGAAAACTGATTTTAATTCTTTTTCTCACCCTTGGAACGTTTGTCAGTGATTTTTGAAGACGAAATACTGAAGAATACCGGTTTATCAATCTATTTCAAGTTTTTTTCCAACGGTACATCGATATATGAAGATACAGGAGAGAAAATAAAGTTGAAATTATTTTTTAAGAAAACTGATTTCTATTTTTTTTCTCACCCTTGGAACGTTTGTCAGTGATATTCAAAGACGACATACTAGAGAATACCGGTTTATCAATCTATTTAAATTTTTTTTCCAACGGACATCGATATATGTAGATACAGGAGAGAAAATAAAGTTAAATTTTTTTTAAGAATACTGATTTTAATTCTTTTTCTCACCCTTGGAACGTTTGTCAGTGATTTTCGAAGACGACATACTAAAGAATACCGGTTTATCAATCTATTTCAATTTTTTTTTCAACGGACATCAATATATGTAGATACAGGAGAGAAAATAAAATTGAAATTCTTTTTTAAAAAAAGTGATTTTAAATTTTTTTCTCACCCTTGGAACGTTTGTCAGTGATTTTTGAAGACGACATACTCAAGAATACCGGTTTATCAATCTATTTAAATTTTTTCTCCAACGGACATCTATATATGCAGATACAGGAGAGAAAATGAAGTTAAATTTTTTTTAAGAAAACTGATTTTAATTCTTTTTCTCACCCTTGCAACGTTTCTCAGTGATTTTAGTAGACAACATACTAAAGAATACCGGTTCATCAATCTTTTTAAATTTTTTCTCCAACCGACATCTATATATGTAGATACAGGAGAGAAAATAAAGTTAAATTTTTTTTAAGAAAACTGATTTTAATTCTTTTTCTCACCCTTGGAACGTTTGTCAGTGATTTTTGAAGACGACATACTGAAGAATACCGGTTTATCAATCTATTTCAAGTTTTTTTCCAACGGTACATCGATATATGAAGATACAGGAGAGAAAATAAAGTTGAAATTATTTTTTAAGAAAACTGATTTCTATTTTTTTTCTCACCCTTGGAACGTTTGTGATATTTAAAGACGACATACTAGAGAATACCGGTTTATCAATCTATTTAAATTTTTTTTCCAACGGACATCGATATATGTAGATACAGGAGAGAAAATAAAGTTAAATTTTTTTTAAGAATACTGATTTTAATTCTTTTTCTCACCCTTGGAACGTTTGTCAGTGATTTTCGAAGACGACATACTAAAGAATACCGGTTTATCAATCTATTTCAATTTTTTTTTCAACGGACATCAATATATGTAGATACAGGAGAGAAAATAAAATTAATTTTTTTTAATGATTTTTTTTCTCACCCTTGGAACGTTTGTCAGTGATTTTTGAAGACGACATACTAAAGAATACCGGTTTATCAATCTATTTAAATTTTTTTTCCAACGGACATCGATATATGTAGATACAGGAGAGAAAATAAAGTTAAATTCTTTTTTAAGAAAACTGATTTTAATTTTTTTTCTCACCCTTGGAACGTTTGTCAGTGATTTTTGAAGACGACATACTAAAGAATACCGGTTTATCAATTTGTTCCAATTTTTTCTTCTGACGGACATCGATATATGTAGATACAGGAGAGAAAATAAAGTTAAATTTTTCATGAGAAAACTGATTTTTATTTTTTTTCTCACTCTTGAAACGTTTGTCAGTGATTTTTGAAGACTACATACTAAAGAATACCGGTTTATCAATCTATTCCAGTTTTTTTTCCAACGGACATCGATATATGTAGATACAGGAGAGAAAATAAAGTTAAATTCTTTTTTAAGAAAACTGATTTTAATTTTTTTTCCCACCCTTGGAACGTTTGTCAGTGATTTTTGAAGACGACATACTAAAGATCGCCGGTTTATCAATCTATTTCAGTTTTTTTTCAACGGACATCAATATATGTAGATACAGGAGAGAAAATAAAATTAATTTTTTTTTAATGATTTTTTTTCTCACCCTTGGAACGTTTGTCAGTGATTTTTGAAGACGACATACTAAAGAATACCGGTTTATCAATCTATTTAAATTTTTTTTCCAACGGACATCGATATATGTAGATACAGGAGAGAAAATAAAGTTAAATTCTTTTTTAAGAAAACTGATTTTAATTTTTTTTCTCACCCTTGGAACGTTTGTCAGTGATTTTTGAAGACGACATACTAAAGAATACCGGTTTATCAATCTATTTCATTTTTTTTTTCAACGGACATCGATATATGTAGATACAGGAGAGAAAATAAAGTTAATTTTTTATTTAAATGATTTTTTTTTCTCACCCTTGGAACGTTTGTCAGTGATTTTTGAAGACGACATACTAAAGAATACCGGTTTATCAATCTATTTCAATTTTTTTTTCAACGGACATCGATATATGTAGATACAGGAGAGAAAATAAAGTTAAATTATTTTTTTTTAAATGAATTTTTTTTCTAACCCTTGGAACGTTTATCAGTGATTTTTGAAGACGACATACTAAAGAATACCGGTTTATCAATCTATTTAATTTTTTTTTCCAACGGATTTCGATGTATGTAGATGCAGGAGAGAAAATAAAATTGAAATTCTTTTTTAAAAAAAGTGATTTTAAATTTTTTTCTCACCCTTGGAACGTTTGTCAGTGATTTTTGAAGACGTCATACTAAAGAATACCGGGTTATCAATCTATTTCAATTTTTTTTTCAACGGACATCGATATATGTAGATACAGGAGAGAAAATAAAGTTAAATTTTTTTTTAAAAAATGATTTTTTTTTCTCACCCTTGGAACGTTTATCAGTGATTTTTGAAGACGACATACTAAAGAATACCGGTTTATCAATCTATTTAATTTTTTTTTTTTCAACGGATTTCGATATATGTAGATACAGGAGAGAAAATAAAATTGAAATTCTTTTTTAAGAAAACTCATTTTAATTTTTTTTCTCACCCTTGGAACGTTTGTCAGTGATTTTTGAAGACGACATACTAAAGAATACCGGTTTATCAATCTATTTAATTTTTTTTTCAACGGACATCGATATATGTAGATACAGGAGAGGAAATAAAATTAAAATTCTTTTTTAAGAAAACTGATTTTAATTTTTTTTCTCACCCTCGGAACGTTTGTCAGTGATTTTTGAAGACGACATACTGAAGAATACCGGTTCATCAATCTATTTCAATTTTTTTTTCTGACGGACATCGATATATGTAGATACAGGAGAGAAAATTAAGTTAAATTTTTATTAGGAAAACTGATTTTTATATTTTGTCTCACCCTTGGAACGTTTGTCAGTGATTTTTGAAGACGACATACTAAAGAAGACCGGTTTATCAATTTGTTTCAATGTTTTCTTCTGACGGACATCGATATATGTAGATACAGGAGAGAAAATAAAGTTAAATTTTTCATGAGAAAACTGATTTTTATTTTTTTTCTCACTCTTGGAACGTTTGTCAGTGATTTTTGAAGACTACATACTAAAGAATACCGGTTTATCAATCTATTTCAGTTTTTTTTCCAACGGACATCGATATATGTAGATACAGGAGAGAAAATAAAGTTAAATTCTTTTTTAAGAAAACTGATTTTAATTTTTTTTTCCCACCCTTGGAACGTTTGTCAGTGATTTTTGAAGACGACATACTAAAGATCGCCGGTTTATCAATCTATTTCAGTTTTTTTTCAACGGACATAAATATATGTAGATACAGGAGAGAAAATAAAATTAATTTTTTTTTAATGATTTTTTTTCTCACCCTTGGAACGTTTGTCAGTGATTTTTGAAGACGACATACTAAAGAATACCGGTTTATCAATCTATTTAAATTTTTTTTCCAACGGAAATCGATATATGTAGATACAGGAGAGAAAATAAAGTTAAATTCTTTTTTAAGAAAACTGATTTTAATTTTTTTTCTCACCCTTGGAACGTTTGTCAGTGATTTTTGAAGACGACATACTAAAGAATATTGGTTTATCAATCTATTTCAATTTTTTTTCAACGGACATCGATATATGTAGATACAGGAGAGAAAATAAAGTTAATTTTTTATTTAAATGATTTTTTTTTTCTCACCCTTGGAACGTTTGTCAGTGATTTTTGAAGACGACATACTAAAGAATACCGGTTTATCAATCTATTTCAATTTTTTTTTTCAACGGACATCGATATATGTAGATACAGGAGAGAAAATAAAGTTAAATTATTTTTTTTTTAAATGAATTTTTTTTCTAACCCTTGGAACGTTTATCAGTGATTTTTGAAGACGACATACTAGAGAATACCGGTTTATCAATCTATTTAATTTTTTTTTTCAACGGATTTCGATGTATGTAGATGCAGGAGAGAAAATAAAATTGAAATTCTTTTTCAAAAAAAGTGATTTTAAATTTTTTTCTCACCCTTGGAACGTTTGTCAGTGATTTTTGAAGACAACATACTAAAGAATACCGGTTTATCAATCTATTTCGAGTTTTTTTCCAACGGTACATCGATATATGAAGATACAGGAGAGAAAATGAAGTTAAAATTCTTTTTTAAGAAAACTGATTTCTATTTTTTTTCTCACCCTTGGAACGTTTGACAGTGATATTTAAAGACGACATACTAAATAATACCGGTTTATCAATCTACATAAATTTTTTCTCCAACGGACATCGATATATGTAGATACAGGAGAGAAAATAAAGTTAATTTTTTTTTAAGAATACTGATTTTAATTCTTTTTCTCACCCTTGCAACGTTTGTCAGTGATTTTTGAAGACGACATACTAAAGAATACCGGTTTATCAATCTATTCCAAGTTTTGTTCCAACGGTACATCGATATATGTAGATACAGGAGAGAAAATTAAGTTAAAATTCTTTTTTAAGAAAACTGATTTCTATTTTTTTTCTCACCCTTGGAACGTTTGTCAGTGATTTTTGAAGACAACATACTCAAGAATTCCGGTTTATCAATCTATTTAAATTTTTTCTTCAACGTACATCTATATATGCAGATACTGGAGAGAAAATGAAGTTAAATTTTTTTTAAGAAAACTGATTTTAATTCTTTTTCTCACCCTTGGAACGTTTGTCAGTGATTTTTGAAGACAACATACTAAAGAATACCGGTTTATCAATCTATTTGAAAATTTTTCCAACGGTACATCGATTTATGTTGATACAGGAGAGAAAATAAAGTTAAAATTATTTTTTAAGAAAACTGATTTCTTTTTTTTTTTCACCCTTGGAACGTTTGTCAGTGATATTTAAAGACGACATACTAAAGAATACCGGTTTATCAATCTATTTCAATTTTTTTTCCAACGGACATCGATATATGTAGATACAGGAGAGAAAATAAAGTTAATTTTTTTTAAAACATACTGATTTTAATTCTTTTTCTCACCCTTGGAACGTTTGTCAGTGATTTTTGAAGACGACATACTAGAGAATACCGGTTTATCAATCTATTTAATTTTTTTTTTCAACGGATTTCGATGTATGTAGATGCAGGAGAGAAAATAAAATTGAAATTCTTTTTCAAAAAAAGTGATTTTAAATTTTTTTCTCACCCTTGGAACGTTTGTCAGTGATTTTTGAAGACAACATACTAAAGAATACCGGTTTATCAATCTATTTCGAGTTTTTTTCCAACGGTACATCGATATATGAAGATACAGGAGAGAAAATGAAGTTAAAATTCTTTTTTAAGAAAACTGATTTCTATTTTTTTTCTCACCCTTGGAACGTTTGACAGTGATATTTAAAGACGACATACTAAATAATACCGGTTTATCAATCTACATAAATTTTTTCTCCAACGGACATCGATATATGTAGATACAGGAGAGAAAATAAAGTTAATTTTTTTTTAAGAATACTGATTTTAATTCTTTTTCTCACCCTTGCAACGTTTGTCAGTGATTTTTGAAGACGACATACTAAAGAATACCGGTTTATCAATCTATTCCAAGTTTTGTTCCAACGGTACATCGATATATGTAGATACAGGAGAGAAAATGAAGTTAAATTTTTTTTAAGAAAACTGATTTTAATTCTTTTTCTCACCCTTGCAACGTTTCTCAGTGATTTTAGTAGACAACATACTGAAGAATACCGGTTCATCAATCTTTTTAAATTTTTTCTCCAACCGACATCTATATATGTAGATACAGGAGAGAAAATAAAGTTAAATTTTTTTTAAGAAAACTGATTTTAATTCTTTTTCTCACCCTTGGAACGTTTGTCAGTGATTTTTGATGACAACATACTAAAGAATACCGGTTTATCATTCTATTTAAATTTTTTCTCCAACCGACATCTATATATGTAGATAAAGGAGAGAGAATAAAGTTAAAATTCTTTTTTAAGAAAACTGATTTTAATTCTTTTTCTCGACCTTGGAACGTTTGTCAGTGATTTTTGAAGACGAAATACTAGAGAATACCGGTTCATCAATCTATTTCAATTTTTTTTTCTGACGGACATCGATATATGTAGATACAGGAGAGAAAATGAAGTTAATTTTTTTTTAAGAAAACTGACTTTAATTCTTTTTCTCACCCTTGGAACGTTTGTCAGTGATTTTTGAAGACGACATACTAAAGAATACCGGTTTATCAATCTATTTCAAGTTTTTTTCCAACGGTACATCGATATATGAAGATACAGGAGAGAAAATAGAGTTGAAATTATTTTTTAAGAATACTGATTTTAATTCTTTTTCTCACCCTTGGAACGTTTGTCAGTGATTTTCGAAGACGACATACTAAAGAATACCGGTTTATCAATCTATTTCAATTTTTTTTTCAACGGACATCAATATATGTAGATACAGGAGAGAAAATAAAATTGAAATTCTTTTTTAAAAAAAGTGATTTTAAATTTTTTTCTCACCCTTGGAACGTTTGTCAGTGATTTTTGAAGACGACATACTAAAGAATACCGGTTTATCAATCTATTTAAATTTTTTTTCCAACGGACATCGATATATGTAGATACAGGAGAGAAAATAAAGTTAAATTCTTTTTTAAGAAAACTGATTTTAATTTTTTTTCTCACCCTTGGAACGTTTGTCAGTGATTTTTGAAGACGACATACTAAAGAATACCGGTTTATCAATCTATTTCAATTTTTTTTTCAACGGACATCGATATATGTAGATACAGGAGAGAAAATAAAGTTAATTTTTTATTTAAATGATTTTTTTTTCTCACCCTTGGAACGTTTGTCAGTGATTTTTGAAGACAACATACTAAAGAATACCTGTTTATCATTCTATTTAAATTTTTTCTCCAACCGACATCTATATATGTAGATAAAGGAGAGAAAATAAAGTTAATTTAAAAAAAAAAACTGATTTTAATTCTTTTTCTCACCCTTGGAACGTTTGTCAGTGATTTTTGAAGACAACATAATAAAGAATACCGGTTTATCAATCAATTTCTCTCCCAACGGACATCCATATATGTAGATACAGGAGAGAAAATAAAGTTAAATTTTTTTTAAGAAAACTGATTTTAATTTTTTTTCTCACCCTTGGAACGTTTGTCAGTGATTTGTGAAGACATCATAATAAAGAATACCGGTTTATCAATCTATGAAATTTTTTTTCCAACGGACATCTATACATGTAGATACAGGAGAGAGAATAAATTTAAAATTCTTTTTTAAGAAAACTGATTTTAATTCTTTTTCTCGACCTTGGAACGTTTGTCAGTGATTTTTGAAAACGAAATACTAGAGAATACCGGTTTATCAATCTATTTAAATTTTTTTCCAACGGACATCGATATATGTAGATACAGGAGAGAAAATAAAATTAAAATTCTTTTTCAAGAAAACTGATTTTAATTTTTTTCTCACCCTCGGAACGTTTGTCAGTGATTTTTGAAGACGACATACTGAAGAATACCGGTTCATCAATCTATTTCAATTTTTTTTTCTGACGGACATCGATATATGTAGATACAGGAAAGAAAATGAAGTTAAATTTTTTTTAAGAAAACTGATTTTAATTCTTTTTCTCACCCTTGGAACGTTTGTCAGTGATTTTTGAAGACGAAATACTGAAGAATACCGGTTTATCAATCTATTTCAAGTTTTTTTCCAACGGTACATCGATATATGAAGATACAGGAGAGAAAATAAAGTTGAAATTATTTTTTAAGAAAACTGATTTCTATTTTTTTTCTCACCCTTGGAACGTTTGTCAGTGATATTTAAAGACGACATACTAGAGAATACCGGTTTATCAATCTATTTAAATTTTTTTTCCAACGGACATCGATATATGTAGATACAGGAGAGAAAATAAAGTTAAATTTTTTTTAAGAATACTGATTTTAATTCTTTTTCTCACCCTTGGAACGTTTGTCAGTGATTTTCGAAGACGACATACTAAAGAATACCGGTTTATCAATCTATTTCAATTTTTTTTTCAACGGACATCAATATACGTAGATACAGGAGAGAAAATAAAATTGAAATTCTTTTTTAAAAAAAGTGATTTTAAATTTTTTTCTCACCCTTGGAACGTTTGTCAGTGATTTTTGAAGACGACATACTCAAGAATACCGGTTTATCAATCTATTTAAATTTTTTCTCCAACGGACATCTATATATGCAGATACAGGAGAGAAAATGAAGTTAAATTTTTTTTAAGAAAACTGATTTTAATTCTTTTTCTCACCCTTGCAACGTTTCTCAGTGATTTTAGTAGACAACATACTAAAGAATACCGGTTCATCAATCTTTTTAAATTTTTTCTCCAACCGACATCTATATATGTAGATACAGGAGAGAAAATAAAGTTAAATTTTTTTTAAGAAAACTGATTTTAATTCTTTTTCTCACCCTTGGAACGTTTGTCAGTGATTTTTGAAGACGACATACTGAAGAATACCGGTTTATCAATCTATTTCAAGTTTTTTTCCAACGGTACATCGATATATGAAGATACAGGAGAGAAAATAAAGTTGAAATTATTTTTTAAGAAAACTGATTTCTATTTTTTTTCTCACCCTTGGAACGTTTGTCAGTGATATTTAAAGACGACATACTAGAGAATACCGGTTTATCAATCTATTTAAATTTTTTTTCCAACGGACATCGATATATGTAGATACAGGAGAGAAAATAAAGTTAAATTTTTTTTAAGAATACTGATTTTAATTCTTTTTCTCACCCTTGGAACGTTTGTCAGTGATTTTCGAAGACGACATACTAAAGAATACCGGTTTATCAATCTATTTCAATTTTTTTTTCAACGGACATCAATATATGTAGATACAGGAGAGAAAATAAAATTAATTTTTTTTAATGATTTTTTTTCTCACCCTTGGAACGTTTGTCAGTGATTTTTGAAGACGACATACTAAAGAATACCGGTTTATCAATCTATTTAAATTTTTTTTCCAACGGACATCGATATATGTAGATACAGGAGAGAAAATAAAGTTAAATTCTTTTTTAAGAAAACTGATTTTAATTTTTTTTCTCACCCTTGGAACGTTTGTCAGTGATTTTTGAAGACGACATACTAAAGAATACCGGTTTATCAATCTATTTCAATTTTTTTTTCAACGGACATCGATATATGTAGATACAGGAGAGAAAATAAAGTTAATTTTTTATTTAAATGATTTTTTTTTCTCACCCTTGGAACGTTTGTCAGTGATTTTTGAAGACAACATACTAAAGAATACCGGTTTATCATTCTATTTAAATTTTTTCTCCAACCGACATCTATATATGTAGATAAAGGAGAGAAAATAAAGTTAATTTAAAAAAAAACTGATTTTAATTCTTTTTCTCACCCTTGAAACGTTTGTCAGTGATTTTTGAAGACAACATAATAAAGAATACCGGTTTATCAATCAATTTCTCTCCCAACGGACATCCATATATGTAGATACAGGAGAGAAAATAAAGTTAAATTTTTTTTAAGAAAACTGATTTTAATTTTTTTTCTCACCCTTGGAACGTTTGTCAGTGATTTGTGAAGACATCATAATAAAGAATACCGGTTTATCAATCTATGAAATTTTTTTTCCAACGGACATCTATACATGTAGATACAGGAGAGAGAATAAATTTAAAATTCTTTTTTAAGAAAACTGATTTTAATTCTTTTTCTCGACCTTGGAACGTTTGTCAGTGATTTTTCAAAACGAAATACTAGAGAATACCGGTTTATCAATCTATTTAAATTTTTTTCCAACGGACATCGATATATGTAGATACAGGAGAGAAAATAAAGTTAAATTATTTTTTTTTAAATGAATTTTTTTTCTAACCCTTGGAACGTTTATCAGTGATTTTTGAAGACGACATACTAAAGAATACCGGTTTATCAATCTATTTAATTTTTTTTTCCAACGGATTTCGATGTATGTAGATGCAGGAGAGAAAATAAAATTGAAATTCTTTTTTAAAAAAAGTGATTTTAAATTTTTTTCTCACCCTTGGAACGTTTGTCAGTGATTTTTGAAGACAACATACTAAAGAATACCGGTTTATCAATCTATTCCAAGTTTTTTTCCAACGGTACATCGATATATGAAGATACAGGAGAGAAAATGAAGTTAAAATTATTTTTTAAGAAAAATGATCTTAATTTTTTTTCTCACCCTTGGAACGTTTGTCAGTGATTTTTGAAGACGACATACTAAAGAATACCGGTTTATCAATCTATTTCATTTTTTTTTTCAACGGACATCGATATATGTAGATACAGGAGAGAAAATAAAGTTAATTTTTTATTTAAATGATTTTTTTTTCTCACCCTTGGAACGTTTGTCGGTGATTTTTGAAGACGACATACTAAAGAATACCGGTTTATCAATCTATTTCAATTTTTTTTTCAACGGACATCGATATATGTAGATACAGGAAAGAAAATAAAGTTAAATTATTTTTTTTTAAATGAATTTTTTTTCTAACCCTTGGAACGTTTATCAGTGATTTTTGAAGACGACATACTAAAGAATACCGGTTTATCAATCTATTTAATTTTTTTTTCCAACGGATTTCGATGTATGTAGATGCAGGAGAGAAAATAAAATTGAAATTCTTTTTTAAAAAAAGTGATTTTAAATTTTTTTCTCACCCTTGGAACGTTTGTCAGTGATTTTTGAAGACAACATACTAAAGAATACCGGTTTATCAATCTATTCCAAGTTTTTTTCCAACGGTACATCGATATATGAAGATACAGGAGAGAAAATGAAGTTAAAATTATTTTTTAAGAAAAATGATCTTAATTTTTTTTCTCACCCTTGGAACGTTTGTCAGTGATTTTTGAAGACGACATTCTAAAGAATACCGCTTTATCAATCTATTTCATTTTTTTTTTCAACGGACATCGATATAAGTAGATACAGGAGAGAAAATAAAGTTAATTTTTTATTTAAATGATTTTTTTTTCTCACCCTTGGAACGTTTGTCAGTGATTTTTGAAGACGTCATACTAAAGAATACCGGTTTATCAATCTATTTCAATTTTTTTTTCAACGGACATCGATATATGTAGATACAGGAGAGAAAATGAAGTTAAATTTTTTTTTATAAAATGATTTTTTTTTCTCACCCTTGGAACGTTTATCAGTGATTTTTGAAGACGACATACTAAAGAATACCGGTTTATCAATCTATTTAATTTTTTTTTTCAACGGATTTCGATATATGTAGATAGAGGAGAGAAAATAAAATTGAAATTCTTTTTTAAGAAAACTGATTTTTATTTTTTTTCTCACCCTTGGAACGTTTGTCAGTGATATTTGAAGACGACATACTAAAGATCGCCGGTTTATCAATCTATTTAAATTTTTTTTTTCAACGGACATCAATATATGTAGATACAGGAGAGAAAATAAAGTTAATTTTTTTTTAATGATTTTTTTTCTTACCCTTGGAACGTTTGTCAGTGATTTTTGAAGACGTCATACTAAAGAATACCGGGTTATCAATCTATTTCAATTTTTTTTTCAACGGACATCGATATATGTAGATACAGGAGAGAAAATAAAGTTAAATTTTTTTTTAAAAAATGATTTTTTTTTCTCACCCTTGGAACGTTTATCAGTGATTTTTGAAGACGACATACTAAAGAATACCGGTTTATCAATCTATTTAATTTTTTTTTTTCAACGGATTTCGATATATGTAGATACAGGAGAGAAAATAAAATTGAAATTCTTTTTTAAGAAAACTCATTTTAATTTTTTTTCTCACCCTTGGAACGTTTGTCAGTGATTTTTGAAGACGACATACTAAAGAATACCGGTTTATCAATCTATTTAATTTTTTTTTCAACGGACATCGATATATGTAGATACAGGAGAGGAAATAAAATTAAAATTCTTTTTTAAGAAAACTGATTTTAATTTTTTTTCTCACCCTCGGAACGTTTGTCAGTGATTTTTGAAGACGACATACTGAAGAATACCGGTTCATCAATCTATTTCAATTTTTTTTTCTGACGGACATCGATATATGTAGATACAGGAGAGAAAATTAAGTTAAATTTTTATTAGGAAAACTGATTTTTATATTTTGTCTCACCCTTGGAACGTTTGTCAGTGATTTTTGAAGACGACATACTAAAGAAGACCGGTTTATCAATTTGTTTCAATGTTTTCTTCTGACGGACATCGATATATGTAGATACAGGAGAGAAAATAAAGTTAAATTTTTCATGAGAAAACTGATTTTTATTTTTTTTCTCACTCTTGGAACGTTTGTCAGTGATTTTTGAAGACTACATACTAAAGAATACCGGTTTATCAATCTATTTCAGTTTTTTTTCCAACGGACATCGATATATGTAGATACAGGAGAGAAAATAAAGTTAAATTCTTTTTTAAGAAAACTGATTTTAATTTTTTTTTCCCACCCTTGGAACGTTTGTCAGTGATTTTTGAAGACGACATACTAAAGATCGCCGGTTTATCAATCTATTTCAGTTTTTTTTCAACGGACATAAATATATGTAGATACAGGAGAGAAAATAAAATTAATTTTTTTTTAATGATTTTTTTTCTCACCCTTGGAACGTTTGTCAGTGATTTTTGAAGACGACATACTAAAGAATACCGGTTTATCAATCTATTTAAATTTTTTTTCCAACGGAAATCGATATATGTAGATACAGGAGAGAAAATAAAGTTAAATTCTTTTTTAAGAAAACTGATTTTAATTTTTTTTCTCACCCTTGGAACGTTTGTCAGTGATTTTTGAAGACGACATACTAAAGAATATTGGTTTATCAATCTATTTCAATTTTTTTTCAACGGACATCGATATATGTAGATACAGGAGAGAAAATAAAGTTAATTTTTTATTTAAATGATTTTTTTTTTCTCACCCTTGGAACGTTTGTCAGTGATTTTTGAAGACGACATACTAAAGAATACCGGTTTATCAATCTATTTCAATTTTTTTTTTCAACGGACATCGATATATGTAGATACAGGAGAGAAAATAAAGTTAAATTATTTTTTTTTAAAATGAATTTTTTTTCTAACCCTTGGAACGTTTATCAGTGATTTTTGAAGACGACATACTAGAGAATACCGGTTTATCAATCTATTTAATTTTTTTTTTCAACGGATTTCGATATATGTAGATGCAGGAGAGAAAATAAAATTGAAATTCTTTTTCAAAAAAAGTGATTTTAAATTTTTTTCTCACCCTTGGAACGTTTGTCAGTGATTTTTGAAGACAACATACTAAAGAATACCGGTTTATCAATCTATTTCGAGTTTTTTTCCAACGGTACATCGATATATGAAGATACAGGAGAGAAAATGAAGTTAAAATTCTTTTTTAAGAAAACTGATTTCTATTTTTTTTCTCACCCTTGGAACGTTTGACAGTGATATTTAAAGACGACATACTAAATAATACCGGTTTATCAATCTACATAAATTTTTTCTCCAACGGACATCGATATATGTAGATACAGGAGAGAAAATAAAGTTAATTTTTTTTTAAGAATACTGATTTTAATTCTTTTTCTCACCCTTGCAACGTTTGTCAGTGATTTTTGAAGACGACATACTAAAGAATACCGGTTTATCAATCTATTCCAAGTTTTGTTCCAACGGTACATCGATATATGTAGATACAGGAGAGAAAATTAAGTTAAAATTCTTTTTTAAGAAAACTGATTTCTATTTTTTTTCTCACCCTTGGAACGTTTGTCAGTGATTTTTGAAGACAACATACTCAAGAATTCCGGTTTATCAATCTATTTAAATTTTTTCTTCAACGTACATCTATATATGCAGATACTGGAGAGAAAATGAAGTTAAATTTTTTTTAAGAAAACTGATTTTAATTCTTTTTCTCACCCTTGGAACGTTTGTCAGTGATTTTTGAAGACAACATACTAAAGAATACCGGTTTATCAATCTATTTAAAAATTTTTCCAACGGTACATCGATTTATGTTGATACAGGAGAGAAAATAAAGTTAAAATTATTTTTTAAGAAAACTGATTTCTTTTTTTTTTTCACCCTTGGAACGTTTGTCAGTGATATTTAAAGACGACATACTAAAGAATACCGGTTTATCAATCTATTTCAATTTTTTTTCCAACGGACATCGATATATGTAGATACAGGAGAGAAAATAAAGTTAATTTTTTTTAAAACATACTGATTTTAATTCTTTTTCTCACCCTTGGAACGTTTGTCAGTGATTTTTGAAGACAGCATACTCAAGAATACCGGTTTATCAATCTATTTAAATTTTTTCTCCAACGGACATCTATATATGCAGATACAGGAGAGAAAATGAAGTTAAATTTTTTTTAAGAAAACTGATTTTAATTCTTTTTCTCACCCTTGCAACGTTTCTCAGTGATTTTAGTAGACAACATACTAAAGAATACCGGTTCATCAATCTTTTTAAATTTTTTCTCCAACCGACATCTATATATGTAGATACAGGAGAGAAAATAAAGTTAAATTTTTTTTAAGAAAACTGATTTTAATTCTTTTTCTCACCCTTGGAACGTTTGTCAGTGATTTTTGATGACAACATACTAAAGAATACCGGTTTATCATTCTATTTAAATTTTTTCTCCAACCGACATCTATATATGTAGATAAAGGAGAGAGAATAAAGTTAAAATTCTTTTTTAAGAAAACTGATTTTAATTTTTTTCTCGACCTTGGAACGTTTGTCAGTGATTTTTGAAGACGAAATACTAGAGAATACCGGTTCATCAATCTATTTCAATTTTTTTTTCTGACGGACATCGATATATGTAGATACAGGAGAGAAAATGAAGTTAATTT
Organism: Lochmaea crataegi; assembly: GCA_947563755.1. Classification (NCBI taxonomy): domain Eukaryota; kingdom Metazoa; phylum Arthropoda; class Insecta; order Coleoptera; family Chrysomelidae; genus Lochmaea; species Lochmaea crataegi. Next base: position 75,910,452 of record OX387422.1, on the reverse strand, counting down.
TTTTTTAAGAAAACTGACTTTAATTCTTTTTCTCACCCTTGGAACGTTTGTCAGTGATTTTTGAAGACGACATACTAAAGAATACCGGTTTATCAATCTATTTCAAGTTTTTTTCCAACGGTACATCGATATATGAAGATACAGGAGAGAAAATAAAGTTGAAATTATTTTTTAAGAAAACTGATTTCTATTTTTTTTCTCACCCTTGGAACGTTTGTCAGTGATATTTAAAGACGACATACTAGAGAATACCGGTTTATCAATCTATTTAAATTTTTTTTCCAACGGACATCGATATATGTAGATACAGGAGAGAAAATAAAGTTAAATTTTTTTTAAGAATACTGATTTTAATTCTTTTTCTCACCCTTGGAACGTTTGTCAGTGATTTTCGAAGACGACATACTAAAGAATACCGGTTTATCAATCTATTTCAATTTTTTTTTCAACGGACATCAATATATGTAGATACAGGAGAGAAAATAAAATTGAAATTCTTTTTTAAAAAAAGTGATTTTAAATTTTTTTCTCACCCTTGGAACGTTTGTCAGTGATTTTTGAAGACGACATACTAAAGAATACCGGTTTATCAATCTATTTAAATTTTTTTTCCAACGGACATCGATATATGTAGATACAGGAGAGAAAATAAAGTTAAATTCTTTTTTAAGAAAACTGATTTTAATTTTTTTTCTCACCCTTGGAACGTTTGTCAGTGATTTTTGAAGACGACATACTAAAGAATACCGGTTTATCAATCTATTTCAATTTTTTTTTCAACGGACATCGATATATGTAGATACAGGAGAGAAAATAAAGTTAATTTTTTATTTAAATGATTTTTTTTTCTCACCCTTGGAACGTTTGTCAGTGATTTTTGAAGACAACATACTAAAGAATACCTGTTTATCATTCTATTTAAATTTTTTCTCCAACCGACATCTATATATGTAGATAAAGGAGAGAAAATAAAGTTAATTTAAAAAAAAAACTGATTTTAATTCTTTTTCTCACCCTTGGAACGTTTGTCAGTGATTTTTGAAGACAACATAATAAAGAATACCGGTTTATCAATCAATTTCTCTCCCAACGGACATCCATATATGTAGATACAGGAGAGAAAATAAAGTTAAATTTTTTTTAAGAAAACTGATTTTAATTTTTTTTCTCACCCTTGGAACGTTTGTCAGTGATTTGTGAAGACATCATAATAAAGAATACCGGTTTATCAATCTATGAAATTTTTTTTCCAACGGACATCTATACATGTAGATACAGGAGAGAGAATAAATTTAAAATTCTTTTTTAAGAAAACTGATTTTAATTCTTTTTCTCGACCTTGGAACGTTTGTCAGTGATTTTTGAAAACGAAATACTAGAGAATACCGGTTTATCAATCTATTTAAATTTTTTTCCAACGGACATCGATATATGTAGATACAGGAGAGAAAATAAAATTAAAATTCTTTTTCAAGAAAACTGATTTTAATTTTTTTCTCACCCTCGGAACGTTTGTCAGTGATTTTTGAAGACGACATACTGAAGAATACCGGTTCATCAATCTATTTCAATTTTTTTTTCTGACGGACATCGATATATGTAGATACAGGAAAGAAAATGAAGTTAAATTTTTTTTAAGAAAGCTGATTTTAATTCTTTTTCTCACCCTTGGAACGTTTGTCAGTGATTTTTGAAGACGAAATACTAAAGAATACCGGTTTATCAATCTATTTCAAGTTTTTTTCCAACGGTACATCGATATATGAAGATACAGGAGAGAAAATAAAGTTGAAATTATTTTTTAAGAAAACTGATTTCTATTTTTTTTCTCACCCTTGGAACGTTTGTCAGTGATATTTAAAGACGACATACTAGAGAATACCGGTTTATCAATCTATTTAAATTTTTTTTCCAACGGACATCGATATATGTAGATACAGGAGAGAAAATAAAGTTAAATTTTTTTTAAGAATACTGATTTTAATTCTTTTTCTCACCCTTGGAACGTTTGTCAGTGATTTTCGAAGACGACATACTAAAGAATACCGGTTTATCAATCTATTTCAATTTTTTTTTCAACGGACATCAATATATGTAGATACAGGAGAGAAAATAAAATTGAAATTCTTTTTTAAAAAAAGTGATTTTAAATTTTTTTCTCACCCTTGGAACGTTTGTCAGTGATTTTTGAAGACGACATACTCAAGAATACCGGTTTATCAATCTATTTGAATTTTTTCTCCAACGGACATCTATATATGCAGATACAGGAGAGAAAATGAAGTTAAATTTTTTTTAAGAAAACTGATTTTAATTCTTTTTCTCACCCTTGCAACGTTTCTCAGTGATTTTAGTAGACAACATACTAAAGAATACCGGTTCATCAATCTTTTTAAATTTTTTCTCCAACCGACATCTATATATGTAGATACAGGAGAGAAAATAAAGTTAAATTTTTTTTAAGAAAACTGATTTTAATTCTTTTTCTCACCCTTGGAACGTTTGTCAGTGATTTTTGAAGACGACATACTGAAGAATACCGGTTTATCAATCTATTTCAAGTTTTTTTCCAACGGTACATCGATATATGAAGATACAGGAGAGAAAATAAAGTTGAAATTATTTTTTAAGAAAACTGATTTCTATTTTTTTTCTCACCCTTGGAACGTTTGTCAGTGATATTTAAAGACGACATACTAGAGAATACCGGTTTATCAATCTATTTAAATTTTTTTTCCAACGGACATCGATATATGTAGATACAGGAGAGAAAATAAAGTTAAATTTTTTTTAAGAATACTGATTTTAATTCTTTTTCTCACCCTTGGAACGTTTGTCAGTGATTTTCGAAGACGACATACTAAAGAATACCGGTTTATCAATCTATTTAAATTTTTTTTTCAACGGACATCAATATATGTAGATACAGGAGAGAAAATAAAATTAATTTTTTTTAATGATTTTTTTTCTCACCCTTGGAACGTTTGTCAGTGATTTTTGAAGACGACATACTAAAGAATACCGGTTTATCAATCTATTTAAATTTTTTTTCCAACGGACATCGATATATGTAGATACAGGAGAGAAAATAAAGTTAAATTCTTTTTTAAGAAAACTGATTTTAATTTTTTTTCTCACCCTTGGAACGTTTGTCAGTGATTTTTGAAGACGACATACTAAAGAATACCGGTTTATCAATCTATTTCAATTTTTTTTTCAACGGACATCGATATATGTAGATACAGGAGAGAAAATAAAGTTAATTTTTTATTTAAATGATTTTTTTTTCTCACCCTTGGAACGTTTGTCAGTGATTTTTGAAGACAACATACTAAAGAATACCGGTTTATCATTCTATTTAAATTTTTTCTCCAACCGACATCTATATATGTAGATAAAGGAGAGAAAATAAAGTTAATTTAAAAAAAAACTGATTTTAATTCTTTTTCTCACCCTTGGAACGTTTGTCAGTGATTTTTGAAGACAACATAATAAAGAATACCGGTTTATCAATCAATTTCTCTCCCAACGGACATCCATATATGTAGATACAGGAGAGAAAATAAAGTTAAATTTTTTTTTAAGAAAACTGATTTTAATTTTTTTTCTCACCCTTGGAACGTTTGTCAGTGATTTGTGAAGACATCATAATAAAGAATACCGGTTTATCAATCTATGAAATTTTTTTTCCAACGGACATCTATACATGTAGATACAGGAGAGAGAATAAATTTAAAATTCTTTTTTAAGAAAACTGATTTTAATTCTTTTTCTCGACCTTGGAACGTTTGTCAGTGATTTTTCAAAACGAAATACTAGAGAATACCGGTTTATCAATCTATTTAAATTTTTTTCCAACGGACATCGATATATGTAGATACAGGAGAGAAAATAAAATTAAAATTCTTTTTCAAGAAAACTGATTTTAATTTTTTTCTCACCCTAGGAACGTTTGTCAGTGATTTTTGAAGACGACATACTGAAGAATACCGGTTCATCAATCTATTTCAATTTTTTTTTCTGACGGACATCGATATATGTAGATACAGGAGAGAAAATGAAGTTAAATTTTTTTTAAGAAAACTGATTTTAATTCTTTTTCTCACCCTTGGAACGTTTGTCAGTGATTTTTGAAGACGACATACTGAAGAATACCGGTTTATCAATCTATTTCAAGTTTTTTTCCAACGGTACATCGATATATGAAGATACAGGAGAGAAAATAAAGTTAATTTTTTATTTAAATGATTTTTTTTTCTCACCCTTGGAACGTTTGTCAGTGATTTTTGAAGACAACATACTAAAGAATACCGGTTTATCATTCTATTTAAATTTTTTCTCCAACCGACATCTATATATGTAGATAAAGGAGAGAAAATAAACTTAATTTAAAAAAAAACTGATTTTAATTATTTTTCTCACCCTTGGAACGTTTGTCAGTGATTTTTGAAGACAACATAATAAAGAATACCGGTTTATCAATCAATTTCTCTCCCAACGGACATCCATATATGTAGATACAGGAGAGAAAATAAAGTTAAATTTTTTTTAAGAAAACTGATTTTAATTTTTTTTCTCAACCTTGGAACATTTGTCAGTTATTTTTGAAGACGACATACTGAAGAATAGCGGTTTATCAATCAATTTAAATATTTTTTCCAAAACGGACATCCATATAAGAAAAAATAAAGATAAATTTTTTTTAAGAAAACTGATTTTAATTCTTTTTCTCGACCTTGGAACGTTTGTCAGTGATTTTTGAAGACAACATAATGAAGAATACCGGTTCATCATTCTTTTTAAATTTTTCTCCAACCGACATCTATATATGTAGATACAGGAGAGAAAATAAAGTTAAATTTTTTTTAAGAAAACTGATTTTAATTCTTTTTCTCACCCTTGGAACGTTTGTCAGTGATTTTTGAAGACAACATACTAAAGAATACCGGTTCATCAATCTATTTGAATTTTTTTTCCAACGGACATCGATAAATGTAGATACAGGAGAGAAAATAAAGTTAAAATTCTTTTTTAAGAACACTGATTTTAATTTTTTTTTCTCACCCTTGGAACGTTTGTCAGTGATTTTTGAAGACGACATACTAAAGAATAGCGGTTTATCAATCTATTCAAATTTTTTTTCCAACGGACATCTATATATGTAGATACAGGAGAGAGAATAAAGTTAAAACTCTTTTTTAAGAAAACTGATATTAATTCATTTTCTCGACCTTGGAACGTTTTTCAGTGATTTTTGAAGACAACATAATGAAGAATACCGGTTTATCAATCCATTAAAATTTTTTCTCCAACGGACATCTATATATGCAGATACAGGAGAGAAAATGAAGTTAAATTTTTTTTAAGAAAACTGATTTTAATTTTTTTTCTCACCCTTGGAACGTTTGTCAGTGATATTTATAGACGACATACTAAAGAATACCGGTTTAACAATCTATTTGAATTTTTTTTCCAACGGACATCGATGTATGTAGATACAGGAGAGAAAATAAAGTTAATTTTTTTTTGAGAAAACTGATTTTAATTCTTTTTCTCACCCTTGGAACGTTTGTCATTTATTTTTAAAGACAACATACTCAAGAATACCGGTTTATCAATCTATTTAAATTTTTCCTCCAACGGACATCTATATATGCAGATACAGGAGAGAAAATGAAGTTAAATTTTTTTTAAGAAAACTGATATTAATTCTTTTTCTCGACCTTGGAACGTTTGTCAGTGATTTTTGAAGACAACATAATGAAGAATACCGGTTTATCAATCTATTAAAATGTTTTCTCCAACGGACATCTATATATGCAGATACAGGAGAGAAAATGAAGTTAAATTTTTTTTAAGAAAACTGATTTTAATTCTTTTTCTCACCCTTGGAACGTTTCTCAGTGATTTTTGAAGACAACATACTAAAGAATACCGGTTCATCAATCTTTTTAAATTTTTTCTCCAACCGACATCGATATATGTAGATACAGGAGAGAAAATAAAGTTAATTTTTTTTTAAGAAAACTGATTTTAATTCTTTTTCTCACCCTTGAAACGTTTGTCAGTGATTTTTGAAGACAACATACTAAAGAATACCGGTTTATCATTCTATTTAAATTTTTTCTCCAACCGACATCTATATATGTAGATAAAGGAGAGAAAATAAAGTTAATTTAAAAAAAAAAACTGATTTTAATTCTTTTTCTCACCCTTGGAACGTTTGTCAGTGATTTTTGAAGACAACATAATAAAGAATACCGGTTTATCAATCAATTTCTCTCCCAACGGACATCCATATATGTAGATACATGAGAGAAAATAAAGTTTAATTTTTTTTAAGAAAACTGATTTTAATTATTTTTCTCACCCTTGGAACGTTTGTCAGTGATTTTTGAAGACAACATAATAAAGAATACCGGTTTATCAATCTATTAAATTTTTTTTCCAACGGACATCTATATATGTAGATACAGGAGAGAGAATAAAGTTAAAATTCTTTTTTAAGAAAACTGATTTTAATTCTTTTTCTCGACCTTGGAACGTTTGTCAGTGATTTTTGAAGACGAAATACTAGAGAATACCGGTTTATTAATCTATTTAAATATTTTTTCCAAAACGGACATCCATATAAGAAAAAATAAAGATAAATTTTTTTTAAGAAAACTGATTTTAATTCTTTTTCTCGACCTTGGAACGTTTGTCAGTGATTTTTGAAGACAACATAATAAAGAATACCGGTTCATCAATCTTTTTAAATTTTTCTCCAACCGACATCTATATATGTAGATACAGGAGAGAAAATAAAGTTAAATTTTTTTTAAGAAAACTGATTTTAATTCTTTTTCTCACCCTTGGAACGTTTGTCAGTGATTTTTGAAGACAACATACTGAAGAATACCGGTTTATCAATCTATTTGAATTTTTTTTCCAACGGACATCGATAAATGTAGATACAGGAGAGAAAATAAAGTTAAAATTCTTTTTTAAGAACACTGATTTTAATTTTTTTTCTCACCCTTGGAACGTTTGTCAGTGATTTTTGAAGACGACATACTAAAGAATAGCGGTTTATCAATCTATTCAAATTTTTTTTCCAACGGACATCTATATATGTAGATACAGGAGAGAGAATAAAGTTAAAACTCTTTTTTAAGAAAACTGATATTAATTCATTTTCTCGACCTTGGAACGTTTTTCAGTGATTTTTGAAGACAACATAATGAAGAATACCGGTTTATCAATCCATTAAAATTTTTTCTCCAACGGACATCTATATATGCAGATACAGGAGAGAAAATGAAGTTAAATTTTTTTTAAGAAAACTGATTTTAATTTTTTTTCTCACCCTTGGAACGTTTGTCAGTGATATTTATAGACGACATACTAAAGAATACCGGTTTAACAATCTATTTAAATTTTTTTTCCAACGGACATCGATGTATGTAGATACAGGAGAGAAAATAAAGTTAATTTTTTTTTGAGAAAACTGATTTTAATTCTTTTTCTCACCCTTGGAACGTTTGTCATTTATTTTTAAAGACAACATACTCAAGAATACCGGTTTATCAATCTATTTAAATTTTTCCTCCAACGGACATCTATATATGCAGATACAGGAGAGAAAATGAAGTTAAATTTTTTTTAAGAAAACTGATATTAATTCTTTTTCTCGACCTTGGAACGTTTGTCAGTGATTTTTGAAGACAACATAATGAAGATTACCGGTTTATCAATCTATTAAAATGTTTTCTCCAACGGACATCTATATATGCAGATACAGGAGAGAAAATGAAGTTAAATTTTTTTTAAGAAAACTGATTTTAATTCTTTTTCTCACCCTTGGAACGTTTCTCAGTGATTTTTGAAGACAACATACTAAAGAATACCGGTTCATCAATCTTTTTAAATTTTTTCTCCAACCGACATCGATATATGTAGATACAGGAGAGAAAATAAAGTTAATTTTTTTTTAAGAAAACTGATTTTAATTCTTTTTCTCACCCTTGAAACGTTTGTCAGTGATTTTTGAAGACAACATACTAAAGAATACCGGTTTATCATTCTATTTAAATTTTTTCTCCAACCGACATCTATATATGTAGATAAAGGAGAGAAAATAAAGTTAATTTAAAAAAAAAACTGATTTTAATTCTTTTTCTCACCCTTGGAACGTTTGTCAGTGATTTTTGAAGACAACATAATAAAGAATACCGGTTTATCAATCAATTTCTCTCCCAACGGACATCCATATATGTAGATACAGGAGAGAAAATAAAGTTTAATTTTTTTTAAGAAAACTGATTTTAATTATTTTTCTCACCCTTGGAACGTTTGTCAGTGATTTTTGAAGACAACATAATAAAGAATACCGGTTTATCAATCTATTGAAATTTTTTCTCCAACGGACATCTATATATGTAGATACAGGAGAGAGAATAAAGTTAAAATTCTTTTTTAAGAAAACTGATTTTAATTCTATTTCTCGACCTTGGAACGTTTGTCAGTGATTTTTGAAGACATCATAATAAAGAATACCGGTTTATCAATCTATTAAATTTTTTTTCCAACGGACATCTATATATGTAGATACAGGAGAGAGAATAAAGTTAAAATTCTTTTTTAAGAAAACTGATTTTAATTCTTTTTCTCGACCTTGGAACGTTTGTCAGTGATTTTTGAAGACGAAATACTAGAGAATACCGGTTTAATAATCTATTTAAATTTTTTCCCAACGGACATCGATGTATGTAGATACAGAAGAGAAAATTAAGTTAAAATTTTTTTTAAGAAAACTGATTTTAATTTTTTTTCTCACCCTTAGAACGTTTGTCATTTATTTTTGAAGACAACATACTCAAGAATACCGGTTTATCAATGTATTTGAATTTTTTCTCCAACGGACATCTATATATGCAGATACAGGAGAGAAAATGAAGTTAAATTTTTTTTAAGAAAACTGATTTTAATTCTTTTTCTCACCCTTGGAACGTTTGTCAGTGATTTTTGAAGACGACATACTAAAGAATACCGGTTTATCAATCTATTCCAAGTTTTGTTCCAACGGTACATCGATGTATGTAGATACAGGAGAGAAAATTAAGTTAAAATTCTTTTTTAAGAAAACTGTTTTCTATTTTTTTTCTCACCCTTGGAACGTTTGTCAGTGATTTTTGAAGACAACCTACTCAAGAATTCCGGTTTATCAATCTATTCAAATTTTTTCTTCAACGGACATCTATATATGCAGATACTGGAGAGAAAATAAAGTTAAATTTTTTTAAGAAAACTGATTTTAATACTTTTTCTCACCCTTGGAACGTTTGTCAGTGATTTTTGAAGACAACATACTAAAGAATACCAGTTTATCAATCTATTTAAAATTTTTTCCAACGGTACATCGATATATGTAGATACAGGAGAGAAAATAAATTTAAAATTATTTTTTAAGAAAACTGATTTCTATTTTTTTTCTCACCCTTGGAACGTTTGTCAGTGATATTTAAAGACGACATACTAAAGAATACCGGTTTATCATTCTATTTAAATTTTTTCTCCAACCGACATCTATATATGTAGATAAAGGAGAGAAAATAAAGTTAATTTTAAAAAAAAAAACTGATTTTAATTCTTTTTCTCACCCTTGGAACGTTTGTCAGTGATTTTTGAAGACAATATAATAAAGAATACCGGTTTATCAATCTATTAAAATTTTTTCTCCAACGGACATCTATATATGTAGATACAGGAGAGAGAATAAAGTTAAAATTCTTTTTTAAGAAAACTGATTTTAATTCTATTTCTCGACCTTGGAACGTTTGTCAGTGATTTTTGAAGACATCATAATAAAGAATACCGGTTTATCAATCTATTAAATTTTTTTTCCAACGGACATCGATATATGTAGATACAGGAGAGAAAATAAAGTTAATTTTTTTTCAAAAATACTGATTTTAATTCTTTTTCTCACCCTTGGAACGTTTGTCAGTGATTTTTGAAGACAGCATACTCAAGAATACCGGTTTATCAATCTATTTAAATTTTTTCTCCAACGGACATCTATATATGCAGATACAGGAGAGAAAATGAAGTTAAATTTTTTTTAAGAAAACTGATTTTAATTCTTTTTCTCACCCTTGGAACGTTTCTCAGTGATTTTTGAAGACAACATACTAAAGAATACCGGTTCATCAATCTTTTTAAATTTTTCTCCAGCCGACATCTATATATGTAGATACAGGAGAGAAAATAAAGTTAAATTTTTTTTAAGAAAACTGATTTTAATTCTTTTTCTCACCCTTGGAACGTTTGTCAGTGATTTTTGAAGACAACATACTAAAGAATACCGGTTTATCATTCTATTTAAATTTTTTCTCCAACCGACAGCTATATATGTAGATAAAGGAGAGAAAATAAAGTTAATTTTTTAAAAAAAATCTGATTTTAATTCTTTTTCTCACCCTTGGAACGTTTGTCAGTGATTCTTGAAGACAACATAATAAAGAATACCGGTTTATCAATCTATTAAAATTTTTTCTCCAACGGACATCTATATATGTAGATACAGGAGAGAGAATAAAGTTAAAATTCTTTTTTAAGAAAACTGATTTTAATTCTATTTCTCGACCTTGGAACGTTTGTCAGTGATTTTTGAAGACATCATAATAAAGAATACCGGTTTATCAATCTATTAAATTTTTTTTCCAACGGACATCTATATATGTAGATACAGGAGAGAGAATAAAGTTAAAATTCTTTTTTAAGAAAACTGATTTTAATTCTTTTTCTCGACCTTGGAACGTTTGTCAGTGATTTTTGAAGACGAAATACTAGAGAATACCGGTTTATCAATCTATTTAAATTTTTTTCCAACGGACATCGATGTATGTAGATACAGGAGAGAAAATTAAGTTAAAATTTTTTTTAAGAAAACTGATTTTAATTTTTTTTCTCACCCTTAGAACGTTTGTCATTTATTTTTGAAGAGAACATACTCAAGAATACCGGTTTATCAATCTATTTCAAGTTTTTTTCCAACGGTACATCGATATATGAAGATACAGGAGAGAAAATAAAGTTGAAATTATTTTTTAAGAAAACTGATTTCTATTTTTTTTCTCACCCTTGGAACGTTTTGTCAGTGATATTTGAAGACGACATACTAGAGAATACCGGTTTAACAATCTATTTAAATTTTTTTTCCAACGGACATCGATATATGTAGATACAGGAGAGAAAATAAAGTTAAATTTTTTTTAAGAATACTGATTTCAATTCATTTTCTCACCCTTGGAACGTTTGTCAGTGATTTTTGAAGACGACATACTAAAGAATACCGGTTTATCAATCTATTCCAAGTTTTGTTCCAACGGTACATCGATATATGTAGATACAGGAGAAAAAATTAAGTTAAAATTCTTTTTTAAGAAAACTGATTTCTATTTTTTTTCTCACCCTTGGAACTTTTGTCAGTGATTTTTGAAGACAGCATACTCAAGAATTCCGGTTTATCAATCTATTTAAATTTTTTCTTCAACGGACATCTATATATGCAGATACTGGAGAGAAAATGAAGTTAAATTTTTTTTAAGAAAACTGATTTTAATTCTTTTTCTCACCCTTGGAACGTTTGTCAGTGATTTTTGAAGACAACATACTAAAGAATACCGGTTCATCAATCTTTTTAAATTTTTTCTCCAACCGACATCTATATATGTAGATACAGGAGAGAAAATAAAGTTAAATTTTTTTTAAGAAAACTGATTTTAATTCTTTTTCTCACCCTTGGAACGTTTGTCAGTGATTTTTGAAGACAACATACTAAAGAATACCGGATTATCATTCTATTTAAATTTTTTCTCCAACCGACATCTATATATGTAGATAAAGGAGAGAAAATAAAGTTAATTTAAAAAAAAACTGATATTAATTCTTTTTCTCACCCTTGGAACGTTTGTCAGTGATTTTTGAAGACAACATAATAAAGAATACCGGTTTATCAATCAATTTCTCTCCCAACAGACATCCATATATGTAGATACAGGAGAGAAAATAAAGTTAAATTTTTTTTAAGAAAACTGATTTTAATTTTTTTTCTCACCCTTGGAACGTTTGTCAGTGATTTTTGAAGACAACATAATAAAGAATACCGGTTTATCAATCTATTAAAATTTTTTCTCCGACGGACATCTATATATGTAGATACAGGAGAGAGAATAAAGTTAAAATTCTTTTTTAAGAAAACTGATTTTAATTCTATTTCTCGACCTTGGAACGTTTGTCAGTGATTTTTGAACACATCATAATAAAGAATACCGGTTTATCAATCTATTAAATTTTTTTCCAACGGACATCTATATGTGAAGTGAATTCTAACAAATATATTTAACACTCAGTATAGTGGTTTGTATAATAATTCCAAAGTATGTTTATTATTTTATTAATAAACATCACCTTGTGTTATTACAACAAATCGGGTATACGTGATGAAGGAAAGTATAAATAGATATTTGTTAGTATTCACGAGGTTCCTTTTTAACATAAACTAGAGAGTCAACCTCTGCCCTACTTGGGGCCAGTCATGATGTCTTGGGATAATACTTAAATTAGATATATGTAGTGTAGGATAATCCTAGTGAACAATAAAGTAATTTGTAGTATAATAGTTTTATATTAGAAGCAGTTTATCCTAAACCCGAAGTGATTTTTGAAGACAACATACTCAAGAATACCGGTTTATCAATCTATTTGAATTTTTTCTCCAACGGACATTTATATATGCAGATACAGGAGAGAAAATGAAGGCAAATTTTTTTTAAGAAAACTGATTTTAATTCTTTTTCTCACCCTTGGAACGTTTGTCAGTGATTTTTGAAGACGACATACTAAAGAATACCGGTTTATCAATCTAATCCAAGTTCTTTTCCAACGGTACATCGATATATGTAGATACAGGAGAGAAAATAAAGTTAAAATTCTTTGTCGAAGAATAAAAATATATTATTCTACGCTTCACAACTAGTTTTGAAAAATATTTTTCAAAAACAGTGACCGTTCAACGAAGAAGAAACAACTACTTCCCGGGCTACATGCCCCGACAGATATTGAATTACACTTCTAAGTCAAACGGGGTTGGTAAATCTACAAGATTTAAACCAACCATTCTGGTTTGCAACTAGAAGGGATAACACAACTTGTAGACCGGTTTCGGCGTATTGCGCCTCATCAGTACAAGGTATATGTTATCGTCCGAGAGTTAATCCCGGACTGAAATGTGACTATAATCAACAACGGTACATATTGTCCAGTTACGGAAATATTTTTGTTGCGGAAATAGCGACATCTCACCTCTGAGTCTCAAACCAAAATTCGAATGAGACAACGAACCACGTGGATTTGAAACATAAATGAATTAATACAGTTTCCTGTAAAATTGTCGTATTTAGTAAAGCGTTTTAACAATAGATGTCGAAGAATAAAAATATATTATTCTACGCTTCACAACTAGTTTTGAAAAATATTTTTCAAAAACAGTGACCGTTCAACGAAGAAGAAACAACTACTTCCCGGGCTACATGCCCCGACAGATATTGAATTACACTTCTAAGTCAAACGGGGTTGGTAAATCTACAAGATTTAAACCAACCATTCTGGTTCGCAACTAGAAGGGATAACACAACTTGTAGACCGGTTTTGGCGTATTGCGCCTCATCAGTACAAGGTATATGTTATCGTCCGAGAGTTAATCCCGGACTGAAATGTGACTATAATCAACAACGGTACATATTGTCCAGTTACGGAAATATTTTTGTTGCGAAAATAGCGACATCTCTCCTTGGAACGTTTGTCAGTGATTTTTGAAGACGACATACTAAAGAATACCGGTTTATCAATCTATTTAATTTTTTTTTCAACGGACATCGATATATGTAGATACAGGAGAGAAAATAAAATTAAAATTCTTTTTTAAGAAAACTGATTTTAATTTTTTTTCTCACCCTCGGAACGTTTGTCAGTGATTTTTGAAGACGACATACTGAAGAATACCGGTTCATCAATCTATTTCAATTTTTTTTTCTGACGGACATCGATATATGTAGATACAGGAGAGAAAATTAAGTTAAATTTTTATTAGGAAAACTGATTTTTATTTTTTTTTCTCACCCTTGGAACGTTTGTCAGTGATTTTTGAAGACGACATACTAAAGAATACCGGTTTATCAATTTGTTTCAATTTTTTCTTCTGACGGACATCGATATATGTAGATACAGGAGAGAAAATAAAGTTAAATTTTTCATGAGAAAACTGATTTTTATTTTTTTTCTCACTCTTGGAACGTTTGTCAGTGATTTTTGAAGACTACATACTAAAGAATACCGGTTTATCAATCTATTTCAGTTTTTTTTCCAACGGACATCGATATATGTAGATACAGGAGAGAAAATAAAGTTAAATTCTTTTTTAAGAAAACTGATTTTAATTTTTTTTCTCACCCTTAGAACGTTTGTCATTTATTTTTGAAGACAACATACTCAAGAATACCGGTTTATCAATCTATTTCAGGTTTTTTTCCAACGGTACATCGATATATGAAGATACAGGAGAGAAAATAAAGTTGAAATTATTTTTTAAGAAAACTGATTTCTATTTTTTTTCTCACCCTTGGAACGTTTTGTCAGTGATATTTAAAGACGACATACTAGAGAATACCGGTTTATCAATCTATTTAAATTTTTTTTCCAACGGACATCGATATATGTAGATACAGGAGAGAAAATAAAGTTAAATTTTTTTTAAGAATACTGATTTCAATTCTTTTTCTCACCCTTGGAACGTTTGTCAGTGATTTTTGAAGACGACATACTAAAGAATACCGGTTTATCAATCTATTCCAAGTTTTGTTCCAACGGTACATCGATATATGTAGATACAGGAGAAAAAATTAAGTTAAAATTCTTTTTTAAGAAAACTGATTTCTATTTTTTTTCTCACCCTTGGAACGTTTGTCAGTGATTTTTGAAGACAACATACTCAAGAATTCCGGTTTATCAATCTATTTCAATTTTTTCTTCAACGGACATCTATATATGCAGATACTGGAGAGAAAATGAAGTTACATTGTTTTTAAGAAAACTGATTTTAATTCTTTTTCTCACCCTTGGAACGTTTGTCAGTGATTTTTGAAGACAACATACTAAAGAATACCGGTTTATCAATCTATTTAAAATTTTTTTCAACGGTACATCGATATATGTAGATACAGGAGAGAAAATAAAGTTAAAATTATTTTTTAAGAAAACTGATTTCTATTTTTTTTCTCACCCTTGGAACGTTTGTCAGTGATATTTAAAGACGACATACTAAAGAATACCGGTTTATCAATCTATTTAATTTTTTTTTCCAACGGACATCGATATATTTAGATACAGGAGAGGAAATAAAGTTAATTTTTTTTTAAAAATACTGATTTTAATTCTTTTTCTCACCCTTGGAACGTTTGTCAGTGATTTTTGAAGACAGCATACTCAAGAATACCGGTTTATCAATCTATTTAAACTTTTTCTCCAACGGACATCTATATATGCAGATACAGGAGAGAAAATGAAGTTAAATTTTTTTTTAAGAAAACTGATTTTAATTCTTTTTCTCACCCTTGGAACGTTTCTCAGTGATTTTTGAAGACAACATACTAAAGAATACCGGTTCATCAATCTTTTTAAATTTTTTCTCCAACCGACATCTATATATGTAGATACAGGAGAGAAAATAAAGTTAAATTTTTTTTAAGAAAACTGATTTTAATTCTTTTTCTCACCCTTGGAACGTTTGTCAGTGATTTTTGAAGACAACATACTAAAGAATACCGGTTCATCAATCTTTTTAAATTTTTTCTCCAACCGACATCTATATATGTAGATACAGGAGAGAAAATAAAGTTAAATTTTTTTTAAGAAAACTGATTTTAATTCTTTTTCTCACCCTTGGAACGTTTGTCAGTGATTTTTGAAGACAACATACTAAAGAATACCGGTTTATCATTCTATTTGAATTTTTTCTCCAACCGACATCTATATATGTAGATAAAGGAGAGAAAATAAAGTTAATTTAAAAAAAAAACTGATTTTAATTTTTTTTCTCACCCTTGGAACGTTTGTCAGTGATTTTTGAAGACAACATAATAAAGAATACCGGTTTATCAGTCTATTAAAATTTTTTCTCCAACGGACATCTATATATGTAGATACAGGAGAGAGAATAAAGTTAAAATTCTTTTTTAAGAAAACTGATTTTAATTCTATTTCTCGACCTTGGAACGTTTGTCAGTGATTTTTGAAGACATCATAATAAAGAATACCGGTTTATCAATCTATTAAATTTTTTTCCAACGGACATCTATATATGTAGATACAGGAGAGAGAATAAAGTTAAAATTCTTTTTTAAGAAAACTGATTTTAATTCTTTTTCTCACCCTTGGAACGTTTGTCAGTGATTTTTGAAGACGACATACTAAAGAATACCGGTTTATCAATCCCTTTCAAGTTTTTTTCCAACGGTACATCGATATATGAAGATACAGGAGAGAAAATAAAGTTGAAATTATTTTTTAAGAAAACTGATTTCTATTTGTTTTCTCACCCTTGGAACGTTTGTGAGTGATATTTAAAGACGACATACTAGAGAATACCGGTTTATCAATCTATTTAAATTTTTTTTCCAACGGACATCGATATATGTAGATACAGGAGAGAAAATAAAGTTAAAATTCTTTGTCGAAGAATAAAAATATATTATTCTACGCTTCACAACTAGTTTTGAAAAATATTTTTCAAAAACAGTGACCGTTCAACGAAGAAGAAACAACTACTTCCCGGGCTACATGCCCCGACAGATATTGAATTACACTTCTAAGTCAAACGGGGTTGGTAAATCTACAAGATTTAAACCAACCATTCTGGTTTGCAACTAGAAGGGATAACACAACTTGTAGACCGGTTTCGGCGTATTGCGCCTCATCAGTACAAGGTATATGTTATCGTCCGAGAGTTAATCCCGGACTGAAATGTGACTATAATCAACAACGGTACATATTGTCCAGTTACGGAAATATTTTTGTTGCGAAAATAGCGACATCTCACCTCTAAGTCACAAACCAAAATTCGAATGAGACAACAAACCACGTGGATTTGAAACATAAATGAATTAATACAGTTTCCTGTAAAATTGTCGTATTTAGTAAAGCGTTTTAACAATAGATGTCGAAGAATAAAAATATATTATTCTACGCTTCACAACTAGTTTTGAAAAATATTTTTCAAAAACAGTGACCGTTCAACGGAGAAGAAACAACTACTTCCCGGGCTACATGCCCCGACAGATATTGAATTACACTTCTAAGTCAAACGGGGGTGGTAAATCTACAAGATTAAAACCAACCATTCTGGTTCGCAACTAGAAGGGATAACACAACTTGTAGACCGGTTTCGGCGTATTGCGCCTCATCAGTACAAGGTATATGTTATCGTCCGAGAGTTAAATCCTGGACTGAAATGTGACTATAATCAACAACGGTACATATTGTCCAGTTACGGAAATATTTTTGTTGCGAAAATAGCGACATCTCACCTCTAAATCACAAACCAAAATTCGAATGAGACAACAAACCACGTGGATTTGAAACATAAATGAATTAATACAGTTTCCTGTGAAATTGTCGTATTTAGTAAAGCGTTTTAACAATGGATGTCGAAGAATAAAAATATATTATTCTACGCTACTGCTACGCTACTGTTTTTGAAAAATATTTTTCAAAACTAGTTGTGAAGCGTAGAATAATATATTTTTATTCTTCGACATCTATTGTTAAAACGCTTTTCTAAATACGACAATTTTACAGGAAACTGTATTAATTCATTTAAAATTCTTTTTTAAGAAAACTGATTTCTATTTTTTTTCTCACCCTTGGAACGTTTGTCAGTGATTTTTGAAGACAACATACTCAAGAATACCGGTTTATCAATCCATTTAAATTTTTTCTCCAACGGACATCTATATATGCAGATACAGGAGAGAAAATGAAGTTAAATTGTTTTTAAGAAAACTGATTTTAATTCTTTTTATCACCCTTGGAACGTTTGTCAGTGATTTTTGAAGACAAGATACTAAAGAATACCGGTTTATCAATCTATTTCAATTTTTTCGTCTGACGGACATCGATATATGTAGATACAGGAGAGAAAATTAAGTTAAATATTTTTAAGAAGACTGATTTTTATTTTTTTTCTCACCCTTGGAACGTTTGTCAGTGATTTTTGAAGACTACATACTAAAGAATACCGGTTTATCAATCTATTTCAAATTTTTTTTCAACGGACATCGATATATGTAGATACAGGAGAGAAAATAAAGTTAATTTTTTTTTAAATGATTTTTTTTTCTCACCCTTGGAACGTTTGTCAGTGATTTTTGAAGACGACATACTAAAGAATACCGGTTTATCAATCTATTTAAATTTTTTTTCCAACGGACATCGATATATGTAGATACAGGAGAGAAAATAAAGTTAAATTCTTTTTTAAGAAAACTGATCTTAATTTTTTTTCTCACCCTTGGAACGTTTGTCAGGTGATTTTTGAAGACGACATTCTAAAGAATACCGCTTTATCAATCTATTTCATTTTTTTTTCAACGGACATCGATATATGTAGATAAAGGAGAGAAAATAAAGTTAATTTTTTATTTAAATGATTTTTTTTTCTCACCCTTGGAACGTTTGTCAGTGATTTTTGAAGACGTCATACTAAAGAATACCGGTTTATCAATCTATTTCAATTTTTTTTTCAACGGACATCGATATATGTAGATACAGGAGAGAAAATGAAGTTAAATTTTTTTTTATAAAATGATTTTTTTTTCTCACCCTTGGAACGTTTATCAGTGATTTTTGAAGACGACATACTAGAGAATACCGGTTTATCAATCTATTTAATTTTTTTTTTCAACGGATTTCGATATATGTAGATACAGGAGAGAAAATAAAATTGAAATTCTTTTTTAAGAAAACTGATTTTTATTTATTTTCTCACCCTTGGAACGTTTGTCAGTGATTTTTGAAGACGACATACTAAAGATCGCCGGTTTATCAATCTATTTCAATTTTTTTTTCAACGGACATCAATATATGTAGATACAGGAGAGAAAATAAAGTTAATTTTTTTTTAATGATTTTTTTTCTCACCCTTGGAACGTTTGTCAGTGATTTTTGAAGACGACATTCTAAAGAATACCTCTTTATCAATGTATTTCAATTTTTTTTTCAACGGACATCGATATATGTAGATACAGGAGAGAAAATAAAGTTAATTTTTTATTTAAATGATTTTTTTTTCTCACCCTTGGAACGTTTGTCAGTGATTTTTGAAGACGTCATACTAAAGAATACCGGGTTATCAATCTATTTCAATTTTTTTTTCAACGGACATCGATATATGTAGATACAGGAGAGAAAATAAATTTAAATTTTTTTTTAAAAAATGATTTTTTTTTCTCACCCTTGGAACGTTTATCAGTGATTTTTGAAGACGACATACTAAAGAATACCGGTTTATCAATCTATTTAATTTTTTTTTTCAACGGATTTCGATATATGTAGATACAGGAGAGAAAATAAAATTGAAATTCTTTTTTAAGAAAACTGATTTTAATTTTTTTTCTCACCCTTGGAACGTTTGTCAGTGATTTTTGAAGACGACATACTAAAGAATACCGGTTTATCAATCTATTTAATTTTTTTTTCAACGGACATCGATATATGTAGATACAGGAGAGGAAATAAAATTAAAATTCTTTTTTAAGAAATCTGATTTTAATTTTTTTTCTCACCCTCGGAACGTTTGTCAGTGATAATTGAAGACGACATACTGAAGAATACCGGTTCATCAATCTATTTCAATTTTTTTTTCTGACGGACATCGATATATGTAGATACAGGAGAGAAAATTAAGTTAAATTTTTATTAGGAAAACTGATTTTTATTTTTTTTCTCACCCTTGGAACGTTTGTCAGTGATTTTTGAAGACGACATACTAAAGAACACCGGTTTATCAATTTGTTTCAATTTTTTCTTCTGACGGACATCGATATATGTAGATACAGGAGAGAAAATAAAGTTAAATTTTTAATGAGAAAACTGATTTTTATTTTTTTTCTCACTCTTGGAACGTTTGTCAGTGATTTTTGAAGACTACATACTAAAGAATACCGGTTTATCAATCTATTTCAGTTTTTTTTCCAACGGACATCGATATATGTAGATACAGGAGAGAAAATAAAGTTAAATTCTTTTTTAAGAAAACAGATTTTAATTTTTTTTCCCACCCTTGGAACGTTTGTCAGTGATTTTTGAAGACGACATACTAAAGATCGCCGGTTTATCAATCTATTTCAGTTTTTTTTCAACGGACATCAATATATGTAGATACAGGAGAGAAAATAAAATTAATTTTTTTTTAATGATTTTTTTTCTCACCCTTGGAACGTTTATCAGTGATTTTTGAAGACGACATACTAAAGAATACCGGTTTATCAATCTATTTAAATTTTTTTTCCAACGGACATCGATATATGTAGATACAGGAGAGAAAATAAAGTTAAATTCTTTTTTAAGAAAACTGATTTTAATTTTTTTTCTCACCCTTGGAACGTTTGTCAGTGATTTTTGACGAAGACGACATACTAAAGAATACCGGTTTATCAATCTATTTCAATTTTTTTTTCAACGGACATCGATATATGTAGATACAGGAGAGAAAATAAAGTTAATTTTTTATTTAAATGATTTTTTTTTCTCACCCTTGGAACGTTTGTCAGTGATTTTTGAAGACGACATACTAAAGAATACCGGTTTATCAATCTATTTCAATTTTTTTTTCAACGGACATCGATATATGTAGATACAGGAGAGAAAATAAAGTTAAATTATTTTTTTTTAAATGAATTTTTTTTCTAACCCTTGGAACGTTTATCAGTGATTTTTGAAGACGACATACTAAAGAATACCGGTTTATCAATCTATTTAATTTTTTTTTCAACGGATTTCGATGTATGTAGATGCAGGAGAGAAAATAAAATTGAAATTCTTTTTTAAAAAAAGTTATTTTAAATTTTTTTCTCACCCTTGGAACGTTTGTCAGTGATTTTTGAAGACAACATACTAAAGAATACCGGTTTATCAATCTATTCCAAGTTTTTATCCAACGGTACATCGATATATGAAGATACAGGAGAGAAAATGAAGTTAAAATTCTTTTTTAAGAAAACTGATCTTAATTTTTTTTCTCACCCTTGGAACGTTTGTCAGTGATTTTTGAAGACGACATTCTAAAGAATACCGCTTTATCAATCTATTTCATTTTTTTTTTCAACGGACATCGATATAAGTAGATACAGGAGAGAAAATAAAGTTAATTTTTTATTTAAATGATTTTTTTTTCTCACCCTTGGAACGTTTGTCAGTGATTTTTGAAGACGTCATACTAAAGAATACCGGTTTATCAATCTATTTCAATTTTTTTTTCAACAAACATCGATATATGTAGATACAGGAGAGAAAATTAAGTTAAATTTTTTTTTATAAAATGATTTTTTTTTCTCACCCTTGGAACGTTTATCAGTGATTTTTGAAGACGACATACTAAAGAATACCGGTTTATCAATCTTTTTAAATTTTTTCTCCAACCGACATCTATATATGTAGATACAGGAGAGAAAATAAAGTTAATTTTTTTTAAAACATACTGATTTTAATTCTTTTTCTCACCCTTGGAACGTTTGTCAGTGATTTTTGAAGACAGCATACTCAAGAATACCGGTTTATCAATCTATTTAAATTTTTTCTCCAACGGACATCTATATATGCAGATACAGGAGAGAAAATGAAGTTAAATTTTTTTTAAGAAAACTGATTTTAATTCTTTTTCTCACCCTTGCAACGTTTCTCAGTGATTTTAGTAGACAACATACTAGAGAATACCGGTTCATCAATCTTTTTAAATTTTTTCTCCAACCGACATCTATATATGTAGATACAGGAGAGAAAATAAAGTTAAATTTTTTTTAAGAAAACTGATTTTAATTCTTTTTCTCACCCTTGGAACGTTTGTCAGTGATTTTTGATGACAACATACTAAAGAATACCGGTTTATCATTCTATTTAAATTTTTTCTCCAACCGACATCTATATATGTAGATAAAGGAGAGAGAATAAAGTTAAAATTCTTTTTTAAGAAAACTGATTTTAATTCTTTTTCTCACCCTTGGAACGTTTGTCAGTGATTTTTGAAGACGACATACTAAAGAATACCGGTTTATCAATCTATTTCAAGTTTTTTTCCAACGGTACATCGATATATGAAGATACAGGAGAGAAAATAAAGTTGAAATTATTTTTTAAGAAAACTGATTTCTATTTTTTTTCTCACCCTTGGAACGTTTGTCAGTGATATTTGAAGACGACATACTAGAGAATACCGGTTTATCAATCTATTTAAATTTTTTTTCCAACGGACATCGATATATGTAGATACAGGAGAGAAAATAAAGTTAAATTTTTTTTAAGAATACTGATTTTAATTCTTTTTCTCACCCTTGGAACGTTTGTCAGTGATTTTCGAAGACGACATACTAAAGAATACCGGTTTATCAATCTATTTCAATTTTTTTTTCAACGGACATCAATATATGTAGATACAGGAGAGAAAATAAAATTAATTTTTTTTTAATGATTTTTTTCTCACCCTTGGAACGTTTGTCAGTGATTTTTGAAGACGACATACTAAAGAATACCGGTTTATCAATCTATTTAAATTTTTTTTCCAACGGACATCGATATATGTAGATACAGGAGAGAAAATAAAGTTAAATTATTTTTTAAGAAAACTGATTTTAATTTTTTTTCTCACCCTTGGAACGTTTGTCAGTGATTTTTGAAGACGACATACTAAAGAATACCGGTTTATCAATCTATTTCAATTTTTTTTTCAACGGACATCGATATATGTAGATACAGGAGAGAAAATAAAGTTAATTTTTTATTTAAATGATTTTTTTTTCTCACCCTTGGAACGTTTGTCAGTGATTTTTGAAGACAACATACTAAAGAATACCGGTTTATCATTCTATTTAAATTTTTTTTCCAACCGACATCTATATATGTAGATAAAGGAGAGAAAATAAAGTTAATTTAAAAAAAAAACTGATTTTAATTCTTTTTCTCACCCTTGGAACGTTTGTCAGTGATTTTTGAAGACAACATAATAAAGAATACCGGTTTATCAATCAATTTCTCTCCCAACGGACATCCATATATGTAGATACAGGAGAGAAAATAAAGTTAAATTTTTTTTAAGAAAACTGATTTTAATTTTTTTTCTCACCCTTGGAACGTTTGTCAGTGATTTGTGAAGACATCATAATAAAGAATACCGGTTTATCAATCTATGAAATTTTTTTTCCAACGGACATCTATACATGTAGATACAGGAGAGAGAATAAATTTAAAATTCTTTTTTAAGAAAACTGATTTTAATTCTTTTTCTCGACCTTGGAACGTTTGTCAGTGATTTTTGAAAACGAAATACTAGAGAATACCGGTTTATCAATCTATTTAAATTTTTTTCCAACGGACATCGATATATGTAGATACAGGAGAGAAAATAAAATTAAAATTCTTTTTCAAGAAAACTGATTTTAATTTTTTTCTCACCCTCGGAACGTTTGTCAGTGATTTTTGAAGACGACATACTGAAGAATACCGGTTCATCAATCTATTTCAATTTTTTTTTCTGACGGACATCGATATATGTAGATACAGGAAAGAAAATGAAGTTAAATTTTTTTTAAGAAAACTGATTTTAATTCTTTTTCTCACCCTTGGAACGTTTGTCAGTGATTTTTGAAGACGACATACTGAAGAATACCGGTTTATCAATCTATTTCAAGTTTTTTTCCAACGGTAAATCGATATATGAAGATACAGGAGAGAAAATAAAGTTGAAATTATTTTTTAAGAAAACTGATTTCTATTTTTTTTCTCACCCTTGGAACGTTTGTCAGTGATATTTAAAGACGACATACTAGAGAATACCGGTTTATCAATCTATTTAAATTTTTTTTCCAACGGACATCGATATATGTAGATACAGGAGAGAAAATAAAGTTAAATTTTTTTTAAGAATACTGATTTTAATTCTTTTTCTCACCCTTGGAACGTTTGTCAGTGATTTTCGAAGACGACATACTAAAGAATACCGGTTTATCAATCTATTTCAATTTTTTTTTCAACGGACATCAATATATGTAGATACAGGAGAGAAAATAAAATTAATTTTTTTTCTCACCCTTGGAACGTTTGTCAGTGATTTTTGAAGACGACATACTAAAGAATACCGGTTTATCAATCTATTTAATTCTTTTTTCCAACGGACATCGATATATGTAGATAAAGGAGAGAAAATAAAGTTAAATTCTTTTTTAAGAAAACTGATTTTAATTTTTTTTCTCACCCTTGGAACGTTTGTCAGTGATTTTTGAAGACGACATACTAAAGAATACCGGTTTATCAATCTATTTCAATTTTTTTTTCAACGGACATCGATATATGTAGATACAGGAGAGAAAATAAAGTTAATTTTTTATTCAAATGATTTTTTTTTCTCACCCTTGGAACGTTTGTCAGTGATTCTTGAAGACGACATACTGAAGAATACCGGTTTATCAATCTATTTTAATTTTTTCTTCTGACAGACATCGTCATATGTAGATACAGGAGAGAAAATAAAGTTAAATTATTTTTTTTTAAATGAATTTTTTTTCTAACCCTTGGAACGTTTATCAGTGATTTTTGAAGACGACATACTGAAGAATACCGGTTTATCAATCTATTTCAAGTTTTTTTCCAACGGTACATCGATATATGAAGATACAGGAGAGAAAATAAAGTTGAAATTATTTTTTAAGAAAACTGATTTCTATTTTTTTTCTCACCCTTGGAACGTTTTTCAGTGATATTTAAAGACGACATACTAGAGAATACCGGTTTATCAATCTATTTAAATTTTTTTTCCAACGGACATCCATATATGTAGATACAGGAGAGAAAATAAAGTTAATTTTTTTTAAAACATACTGATTTTAATTCTTTTTCTCACCCTTGGAACGTTTGTCAGTGATTTTTGAAGACAGCATACTCAAGAATACCGGTTTATCAATCTATTTAAATTTTTTCTCCAACGGACATCTATATATGCAGATACAGGAGAGAAAATGAAGTTAAATTTTTTTTAAGAAAACTGATTTTAATTCTTTTTCTCACCCTTGGAACGTTTCTCAGTGATTTTAGAAGACAACATACTAAAGAATACCGGTTCATCAATCTTTTTAAATTTTTTCTCCAACTGACATCTATATATGTAGATACAGGAGAGAAAATAAAGTTAAATTTTTTTTAAGAAAACTGATTTTAATTCTTTTTCTCACCCTTGGAACGTTTGTCAGTGATTTTTGATGACAACATACTAAAGAATACCGGTTTATCATTCTATTTAAATTTTTTCTCCAACCGACATCTATATATGTAGATAAAGGAGAGAAAATAAAGTTAATTTAAAAAAAAACTGATTTTAATTCTTTTTCTCACCCTTGGAACGTGTGTCAGTGATTTTTGAAGACAACATAATAAAGAATACCGGTTTATCAATCAATTTCTCTCCCAACGGACATCCATATATGTAGATACAGGAGAGAAAATAAAGTTAAATTTTTTTTAAGAAAACTGATTTTGATTTTTTTTCTCACCCTTGGAACGTCTGTCAGTGATTTGTGAAGACATCATAATAAAGACTACCGATTTATCAATCTATTAAATTTTTTTTCCAACGGACATCTATACATGTAGATACAGGAGAGAGAATAAAGTTAAAATTCTTTTTTAAGAAAACTGATTTTAATTCTTTTTCTCGACCTTGGAACGTTTGTCAGTGATTTTTGAAGACGAAATACTAGAGAATACCGGTTTATCAATCTATTTAAATTTTTTTCCAACGGACATCGATATATGTAGATACAGGAGAGAAAATTAAGTTAAAATTTTTTTTAAGAAAACTGATTTTAATTTTTTTTCTCACCCTTGGAACGTTTGTCATTTATTTTTGAAGACAACATACTCAAGAATACCGGTTTATCAATCTATTTGAATTTTTTCTCCAACGGACATCTATATATGCAGATACAGGAGAGAAAATGAAGTTAAATTTTTTTTAAGAAAACTGATTTTAATTCTTTTTCTCACCCTTGGAACGTTTGTCAGTGATTTTTGAAGACGACATACTAAAGAATACCGGTTTATCAATCTATTTCAAGTTTTTTTCCAACGGTACATCGATATATGAAGATACAGGAGAGAAAATAAAGTTGAAATTATTTTTTAAGAAAACTGATTTCTATTTTTTTTCTCACCCTTGGAACGTTTGTCAGTGATTTTTGAAGACTACATACTCAAGAATACCGGTTTATCAATCTATTTAAATTTGTTCTCCAACGGACATCTATATATGCAGATACAGGAGAGAAAATGAAGTTAAATTGTTTTTAAGAAAACTGATTTTAATTCTTTTTCTCACCCTTGGAACGTTTGTCATTTATTTTTGAAGACAACATACTCAAGAATACCGGTTTATCAATCTATTTGAATTTTTTCTCCAACGGACATCTATATATGCAGATAGAGGAGAGAAAATGAAGTTAAATTTTTTTTAAGAAAACTGATTTTAATTCTTTTTCTCACCCTTGGAACGTTTGTCAGTGATTTGTGAAGACGACATAATAAAGAATACCGGTTTATTTTGAATTATTGTGATTATATGAAAATGAAAAACTGGTACTGGAATGATCTTTTAATGTAAAAATGACAACTATATAACTGTCTTATTTGACAACATGAAAATACAAGTGAATGTTACAAACTTAAACAAAACAATACCTGCAGACAACGCTTTACTAAATTCAATACTCCCACTTTTTGTTACAAGTCAATGTCAACATTCACTTTGACAATACATTCAACATTTGACAAAAATGTTGATGTTTCAATTTTGATAATGCCTTTGTCATGATATCGGCTGCCTGGTCATCTGTTTGAACATATTGTAATTCAAAAAATTCATCTTTGAATTTCTCTCGGATAAAATGGTAACGTACGTCAATATGCTTAGTTCTCTTATGAAACTCTGGATTCTTCACAAGTCGTATTACGCTTTGATTATCCATAAATAAAACTGGTACATCCAATTTAACTTGTCGAAGATCACATAAGAGATTCTTCAACCAGACAAGTTCTTTTATAGCTTGTGACGCTGCCACATACTCGGATTCTGTTGTGGATAGTGCGACGGATTTTTGTCGTTCTGATCCCCAGCTAATTACACTTCCTCCAAGCATGAAAACATAACCTGATGTTGATCTTCGTGTTTGCGTGTCTCCATCATAGTCGGCATCACTATACCCGCAAAAGTCTAAATTATTTCCGCTTACGAAACGTATTCCTTTGTTCATTGTACCTTTGATATATTTCATAATGTGTTTTACTGCATTCACATGTGCAGTAGCTGGTTTTTCCAAATATCGACTGACACTTCCAACTGCGAAACTAATATCTGGTCTGGTTGCAACGGCCAGATACATCAAGCTCCCGACTGCCTCTCGATAAGGAAAATCGATTTTTCCTACGATCACTACTCAAAGTAGGCTTTTGCACACTCAAATCTAACCGCAAAGTTGATGTTTTCCGCGAGCTGTCATAATTTGACATTATTGGCGCTCTTAAGCAGAAAGTAACTTTGGCGCACGCCTAATTTTATTTATAGATAAAAGAGAGCTAGTAGATATTTTAATATAAACTGTAGAATAAATAAATATTTTAGTTGATTTTCTAATATGTTAAAGCATCCAACAGTATTTTCCGTAATAATATAATGAGAAATAGGGAAATCTAAAAGATATCTGACATTAAAGTAATAAATATCTGACATTAATGTGATAAGTGTTGCCTACGTACATAGGTACACGAAACTGCTAAGAACAAACAATGGCAATAGGTAGGCAACACAACATACTTGCAATCACCAGAAAGATTTGACATTTTCTAACCTTTCAGAGACATCTACCTCAGGCATAAACATAAAAAATTGCCAAAATTGTATCTTTAATTTTAATTTAGTTAATAAGTAAAAGGTATGTTTGTTTATTATCGTTCTGTATTCCGTTCAAATAAAATTTAAAAAAGTTGTAATTTATTTAATGAACTATAATATTCATACAACCATAAAATCATAAATCTTTAAATCATAAAGTCTATTGTCATAAGTAGGCAACACAACATACACAATTAATCTTTTGTCTTCGAATAGTAGGCTTAATATGTCAAATAAACTTCCAATATTGTGATGAAAGTAACACGTTTTTAATAAAAAATTAATTTTATTTTGGTGTGATCGTAGAAAAAATCTTGTGTGTATTTCGAGCAGAAAGTCCTTTGGTAGTCTCGACAGATTGCCGCGCTCCGCTGACGCGTCGCGCGGCAACTTTCTGTCTCGACTGCCAAAGTACTACTTTCTGCTCTTGATACACAAATAGCTATTTTTATCAGCTTCAAAATCTCCGAGGTTTTGTGAACTAGCTAATGGAGTTGTCACTGTCTTACAATATGTCATATCAAAACGATCAAGAACCTTTCTTGCATATCCTTGTTGATGAACATGAATCGATCCATCCAAAAGCTGATCAATTTCGAGTCCCAAAAAACATTTCAGCTCAAAAATTTTTATCTCAAATTCTCTCCGTAAGTGTCTAATGACCGGCTTAATGGCTTCTTGTTTTTCTGCTGCAATCAATCCATCGTCAACGTAAATTGCCAAAATTAACATTCCATCTTTTCCGTTGCTAACAAAAACGCATGGATCGGATCCACTCTCTTTGAAACCAAAACTGTTAAGGAAAGAAGTAAGCTTCTTATTCCAACAGCGCGAAGCCTGCTTCAAACCATATAAACTTTTGTATAGTTTACACACTCGGCCACTGTTGTCATTATATCCAATTGGCTGGCTCATATAAACATTTTCTTCTAAATCGCCATTTAGAAAAGCCGTTTTCACATCAAACTGTTTTAGTGTCATACGCTTTGCCGCAGCCAATGCTAGGATCGCTCTGATTGATGTAAACTTCACCACTGGACTAAATGTTTCCTGGTAATCGATTCCGTACTCTTGTGTAAAGCCTCGTACTACCAATCGTGCCTTATACCGATTAACACTCCCATCCGGATTTTCTTTGACCTTGTAGACCCAGCGATTGTCAATCACTTTTTGATCAACTGGCGCATCGACCAAAATCCAAGTATGATTTTTCATAAGTGAATCGTACTCTTCATCCATTGCTCGCTCCCACTGCTTGTAATCAATCGACTGAATTGCCTGCTCATACGTTCTTGGCTCATCACTGACTGCCAACATTGCAGAGTGTTCACCAGTTACCAGATGTGTTAATGTGTTACGATCACGTAGACGCCTATTGACAATATTTCTGCTATCAAGATCGCAGGTCATACCACGATTTTTCTGTTGATCTAGTGACGCACATTCATTTGTGTCCTTATCTTCGTCATTTTCATTTTCTGCACCTTTGTCAATACCATAATTGTCTTCGTTTTCGTTATTTTCATTCTTACTGACTACACTAGCATTTTCTTCAACACAAATATCGAGTGTTCCCATTGAATTTTCTAACAAAAAAACGGCGTCTCGTGAGATCTCGATTTTACTAGTTTTCGAATTCCAAACTCGATATCCCTTTGAATTATTGTCATAACCAACAAACATACATTTTTCTGCCTTCGCGTCGAGCTTCTGACGTTTTTCTTTTGGAATGTGAATAAATACTTCCGAACCAAAAATCCGTAAATGGTCTAGCTTCGCCTCCTTGTTATGCCATAATTCATACGGTGATTTGTTGTCAACTGTGCTTGTTCCAGTTTGATTTAGCACATGAACTGCTGTATTTACTGCTTCCGCCCAGAATTTCCTATCAATCTTCTTTGCCTCAAGCATTGTCCTTGCTGATTCAACGATAGTTCGTATTTCCATTTCTGCACAACCATTCTGCTCTGGTGTATATGGCACAGTTCGTTGATGATGAATTCCAGCTGCTTCAAAGAAAACTTTCAGCTTTTCATTGACAAACTCTGTGCCGTTGTCAGATCTGATATTGCGAACACTGTGACCATGCTTCTTCTGAATCAGTTTAACACATTTTTCGATAATACTCGCTACTTCTGATTTTTGTTTCATGAAATATACGAAACGAAAATGAGAATAATCATCTTTGACCAACAAAAAATATCTGGATCCACCAATTGAATTCGTCTGAAACGGACCACACACGTCAGTATGAATGATTTCGCCACACATCTTTGACTTTTCTTCGCGACTCTTGAAACTGCTTCGATGATGCTTTCCATAGACACAAGCTTCACATGCAAATTCCTCATCAATGAAATCTATACCCCGACTTAGTAGGAACTTTTTCACGTGTGTCGAATTCTGATGTCCTAGACGTTCGTGCCATGAACGAAGTGTAGCGTTTTTGATTGCTACACTCGCTGTAGTTTCAATCTTTGATGGTTGTATTGTTCTGAACAACATTTGGAACAAACTTTTCCTGCGAACTCCCACTGCAACAATGTTTCCATCTTTCAGCAATTTGCAACCTTCGTTGTTCATGTTCAATTGATGCCCGCGATCTGTCACCTTTCCCGATGAAAACAAATTTTTCTTCAGCTCCGGCACGAACAAGACTCCCATGACTCGTTTGCGAATCCATTCATCTCCATTAAAAGCAAAAATGTTGATATCGCCTTTGCCCAGAGCCATCATCTTGTCACCATTACCAACTGTAATTGGTTCAGTTATTTCCGTATAGTTTTCGAACCATTCTCGGCGATGACTCATGTGATCAGTTGCACCTGAGTCCAAAATCCAAGTATCTTGGTCTCTATTTGTTGTTTTGTAACAAATAAAAGCATCATTTGAATTTTCTTTATTTCTCCCGTTGAAGTTAGTCTTCTTTTCCGAGCATTCCCTTTTCCAGTGGCCCTTTTTTCCACATTTGAAGCATTTGCCTTTCGGTTTGTCATTTTTATCTGTCGCTTTGTTATTATTCGATGAATTTCCTTTCTTGTAATTATTGATTTGTTTCTTCGAGAAGATTCTCTTAGCCATTAGCGCCTCTACTTCTTGAACTTCACCCTGCGACTTCAAACGAAGTTCTTCTGCCATCAAACGAGCCCGCAAATTTGCCAAAGTTTGACTATCTGCGTTTGCAGATTCCCATGCACTATGGAAATGATTAAACTCGGACGGTAGTGACATTAAAATCTTCGAAATTACCATGGACTCAGAAATAATTTCTTTTTGATCACGTAATTGCTGCACTATTTCCATTAATTTTGATAAAAATGTCGCAATGTCATCTTCCGGTTGTTTTGTGTAGCCATAATATTTTTGTTGTAAAAATAAAATATTTGCCTTTGATGTTTGCTCATACGTACTTTTGAGCGTCTCCCACATCTCTTGAGCTGTTTCACAATTCATAATCCGCAGTAATGCCTGTTTCATACAAGTCGTGGAAATTGCTCGTCTGGCCATAGCATCCGCCTTCTCCCAAGTCACAATTTCCTTCGCATAATTTGTACATTCAGATGTCGGTTTGACGTTTGTTCCATCGACGTAGTCAAAAAGATCGTTAGCTTCTAAAATCTGACGCATTTGAAACTTCCATGTTAGCCAGTTGCTGCCGCTTTCCAGCTTTTCAATATTAACGCGATCGCCTTCCATTTATTTTGTCTTTTATTAATTATCGGCTTCAAAACTTCAAAAATAAATTGCTTTCCAATTTTCTTTTTTTGAGTTCACAAATAATTCTTGCACAAAATAAATAACGATATTTACTGCAGTTAATCTTCCTTTACAATTTCACGTAATCTGGGCCCATAACCTTTTGAATTATTGTGATTATATGAAAATGAAAAACTGGTACTGGAATGATCTTTTAATGTAAAAATGACAACTATATAACTCTCTTATTTGACAACATGAAAATACAAGTGAATGTTACAAACTTAAACAAAACAATACCTGCAGACAACGCTTTACTAAATTCAATAGTTTATCAATCTATTTCAAGTTTTTTTCCAACGGTACATCGATATATGAAGATACAGGAGAGAAAATAAAGTTGAAATTATTTTTTAAGAAAACTGATTTCTATTTTTTTTCTCACCCTTGGAACGTTTGTCAGTGATATTTAAAGACGACATACTAGAGAATACCGGTTTATCAATCTATTTAAATTTTTTTTTCCAACGGACATCCATATATGTAGATACAGGACAGAAAATAAAGTTAAATTTTTTTTAAGAATACTGATTTTAATTCTTTTTCTCACCCTTGGAACGTTTGTCAGTGATTTTCGAAGACGACATACTAAAGAATACCGGTTTATCAATCTATTCCAAGTTCTTTTCCAACGGTACATCGATATATGTAGATACAGGAGAGAAAATAAAGTTAAAATTGTTTTTTAAGAAAACTGATTTCTATTTTTTTTCTCACCCTTGGAACGTTTGTCAGTGATTTTTGAAGACTACATACTCAAGAATACCGGTTTATCAATCTATTTAAATTTGTTCTCCAACGGACATCTATATATGCAGATACAGGAGAGAAAATGAAGTTAAATTGTTTTTAAGAAAACTGATTTTAATTCTTTTTCTCACCCTTGGAACGTTTGTCAGTGATTTTTGAAGACAACATACTAAAGAATACCGGTTTATCAATCTATTTCAATTTTTTCGTCTGATGGACATCGATATATGTAGATACAGGAGAGAAAATAAAGTTAAATATTTTTAAGAAGACTGATTTTTATTTTTTTTCTCACCCTTGGAACGTTTGTCAGTGATTTTTGAAGACTACATACTAAAGAATACCGGTTTATCAATCTATTTCAAATTTTTTTTCAACGGACATCGATATATGTAGATACAGGAGAGAAAATAAAGTTAATTTTTTTTAAATGATTTTTTTTTCTCACCCTTGGAACGTTTGTCAGTAATTTTTGAAGACGAAATGCTAAAGAATACCGGTTTATCAATCTATTTAAATTTTTTTTCCAACGGACATCGATATATGTAGATACAGGAGAGAAAATAAAGTTAAATTCTTTTTTAAGAAAACTGATTTTAATTTTTTTTCTCACCCTTGGAACGTTTGTCAGTGATTTTTGAAGAAGACATTCTAAAGAATACCGCTTTATCAATCTATTTCAATTTTTTTTTCAACGGACATCGATATATGTAGATACAGGAGAGAAAATAAAGTTAATTTTTTATTTAAATGATTTTTTTTTCTCACCCTTGGAACGTTTGTCAGTGATTTTTGAAGACGTCATACTGAAGAATACCGGTTTATCAATCTATTTCAATTTTTTTTTCAACGGACATCGATATATGTAGATACAGGAGAGAAAATAAAGTTAATTTTTTTTTTTAAAAATGATTTTTTTTTTCTCACCCTTGGAACGTTTATCAGTGATTTTTGAAGACGACATACTAAAGAATACCGGTTTATAAATTTATTTAATTTTTTTTTTCAACGGATTTCGATATATGTAGATACAGGAGAGAAAATAAAATTGAAATTCTTTTTTAAGAAAACTGAATTTAATTTTTTTTCTCACCCTTGGAACGTTTGTCAGTGATTTTTGAAGACGACATACTAAAGATCGCCGGTTTATCAATCTATTTCAATTTTTTTTTCAACGGCCATCAATATATGTAGATACAGGAGAGAAAATAAAGTTAATTTTTTTTAATGGTTTTTTTTCTCACCCTTGGAACGTTTGTCAGTGATTTTTGAAGACGACATTCTAAAGAATACCGCTTTATCAATCTATTTCAATTTTTTTTTCAACGGACATCGATATATGTAGATACAGGAGAGAAAATAAAGTTAATTTTTTATTTAAATGATTTTCTTTTCTCACCCTTGGAACGTTTGTCAGTGATTTTTGAAGACGACATACTAAAGAATACCGGTTTATCAATCTATTTCAATTTTTTCTCCTGACGGACATCGATATATGTAGATACAGGAGAGAAAATGAAGTTAAATATTTTTTAAGAAGACTGATTTTTATTTTTTTTCTCACCCTTGGAACGTTTGTCAGTGATTTTTGAAGACGACATACTAAAGAATAGCGGTTTATCAATCTATTTGAATTTTTTTTTCCAACGGACATCGATATAGGAGAAAATAAAGTTAAATTTTTTTTAAGAAAACTGATTTTAATTCTTTTTCTCACCCTTGGAACGTTTGTCAGTGATTTTTGAAGACGACATACTAAAGAATACCGGTTTATCAATCTATTTAAATTTTTTTTCCAACGGACATCGATATATGTAGATACAGGAGAGAAAATAAAGTTAAATTCTTTTTTAAGAAAACTGATTTTAATTTTTTTTCTCACCCTTGGAACGTTTGTCAGTGATTTTTGAAGACGACATACTAAAGAATACCGGTTTATCAATCTATTTCAATTTTTTTTTTCAACGGACATCGATATATGTAGATACAGGAGAGAAAATAAAGTTAACTTTTTATTTAAATGATTTTTTTTTCTCACCCTTGGAACGTTTGTCAGTGATTTTTGAAGACGACATACTAAAGAATACCGGTTCATCAATCTATTTCAATTTTTTTTTTAACGGACATCGATATATGTAGATACAGGAGAGAAAATAAAGTTAAATTATTTTTTTTTAAATGAATTTTTTTTCTAACCCTTGGAACGTTTATCAGTGATTTTTGAAGACGACATACTAAAGAATACCGGCTTATCAATCTATTTAATTTTTTTTTTCAACGGATTTCGATGTATGTAGATGCAGGAGAGAAAATGAAATTGAAATTCTTTTTTAAAAAAAGTGATGTTAATTTTTTTTCTCACCCTTGGAACGTTTGTCAGTGATTTTTGAAGACAACATACTAAAGAATACCGGTTTATCAATCTATTTCAAGTTTTTTTCCAACGGTACATCGATATATGAAGATACAGGAGAGAAAATGAAGTTAAAATTCTTTTTTAAGAAAACTGATTTCTATATTTTTTCTCACCCTTGGAACGTTTGTCAGTGATCTTTAAAGACGACATACTAAATAATACCGGTTTATCAATCTACATAAATTTTTTTTCCAACGGACATCGATATATGTAGATACAGGAGAGAAAATAAAGTTAAATTTTTTTTAAGAATACTGATTTTAATTCTTTTTCTCACCCTTGGAACGTTTGTCAGTGATTTTTGAAGACGACATACTAAAGAATACCGGTTTATCAATCCATTCCAAGTTTTGTTCCAACGGTACATCGATATATGTAGATACAGGAGAAAAAATTAAGTTAAAATTCTTTTTTAAGAAAACTGATTTCTATTTTTTTTCTCACCCTTGGAACGTTTGTCAGTGATTTTTGAAGACAACATACTCAAGAATTCCGGTTTATCAATCTATTTAAATTTTTTCTTCAACGGACATCTATATATGCAGATACTGGAGAGAAAATGAAGTTAAATTTTTTTTAAGAAAACTGATTTTAATTCTTTTTCTCACCCTTGGAACGTTTGTCAGTGATTTTTGAAAAAAACATACTAAAGAACACCGGTTTATCAATCTATTTAAAATTTTTTCCAACGGTACATCGATATATGTAGATACAGGAGAGAAAATAAAGTTAAAATTATTTTTTAAGAAAACTGATTTCTATTTTTTTTCTCACCCTTGGAACGTTTGTCAGTGATATTTAAAGACGAGATACTAAAGAATACCGGTTTATCAATCTATTTAAATTTTTTTTCCAACGGACATCGATATATGTAGATACAGGAGAGAAAATAAAGTTAATTTTTTTTTTAAAATACTGATTTTAATTCTTTTTCTCACCCTTGGAACGTTTGTCAGTGATTTTTGAAGACAGCATACTCAAGAATACCGGTTTATCAATCTATTTAAATTTTTTCTCCAACGGACATCTATATATGCAGATACAGGAGAGAAAATGAAGTTAAATTTTTTTTAAGAAAACTGATTTTAATTCTTTTTCTCACCCTTGGAACGTTTCTCAGTGATTTTAGAAGACAACATACTAAAGAATACCGGTTCATCAATCTTTTTAAATTTTTTCTCCAACCGAAATCTATATATGTAGATACAGGAGAGAAAATAAAGTTAAATTTTTTTTAAGAAAACTGATTTTAATTCTTTTTCTCGCCCTTGGAACGTTTGTCAGTGATTTTTGATGACAACATACTAAAGAATACCGGTTTATCATTCTATTTAAATTTTTTCTCCAACCGACATCTATATATGTAGATAAAGGAGAGAAAATAAAGTAAATTTAAAAAAAAAACTGATTTTAATTCTTTTTCTCACCCTTGGAACGTTTGTCAGTGATTTTTGAAGACAACATAATAATGAATACCGGTTTATCAATCAATTTCTCTCCCAACGGACATCCATATATGTAGATACAGGAGAGAAAATAAAGTTAAATTTTTTTTAAGAAAACTGATTTTAATTTTTTTTCTCACCCTTGGAACGTTTGTCAGTGATTTTTGAAGACAACATAATAAAGAATACCGGTTTATCAATCTATTAAAATTTTTTCTCCAACGGACATCTATATATGTAGATACAGGAGAGAGAATAAAGTAAAAATTCTGTTTTAAGAAAACTGATTCTAATTCTATTTCTCGACCTTGGAACGTTTGTCAGTGATTTGTGAAGACATCATAATAAAGAATACCGGTTTATCAATCTATTAAATTTTTTTTCCAACGGACATCTATACATGTAGATACAGGAGAGAGAATAAAGTTAAAATTCTTTTTTAAGAAAACTGATTTTAATTCTTTTTCTCGACCTTGGAATGTTTGTCAGTGATTTTTGAAGAAGAAATACTAGAGAATACCGGTTTATCAATCTATTTAAATTTTTTCTCCAACGGACATCTATATATGCAGATACAGGAGAGAAAATGAAGTTAAATTTTTTTTAAGAAAACTGATTTTAATTCTTTTTCTCACCCTTGGAACGTTTGTCAGTGATTTTTGAAGACAACATACTCAAGAATACCGGTTTATCAATCTATTTGAATTTTTTCTCCAACGGACATCTATATATGCAGATACAGGAGAGAAAATGAAGTTAAATTTTTTTTAAGAAAACTGATTTTAATTCTTTTTCTCACCCTTGGAACGTTTGTCAGTGATTTTTGAAGACGACATACTAAAGAATACCGGTTTATCAATCTATATCAAGTTTTTTTCCAACGGTACATCGATATATGAAGATACAGGAGAGAAAATAAAGTTGAAATTATTTTTTAAGAAAACTGATTTCTATTTTTTTTCTCGCCCTTGGAACGTTTGTCAGTGATATTTAAAGACGACATACTAGAGAATACCGGTTTATCAATCTATTTAAATTTTTTTTCCAACGGACATCGATATATGTAGATACAGGAGAGAAAATAAAGTTAAATTTTTTTTAAGAATACTGATTTTAATTCTTTTTCTCACCCTTGGAACGTTTGTCAGTGATTTTCGAAGACGACATACTAAAGAATACCGGTTTATCAATCTATTCCAAGTTCTTTTCCAACGGTACATCGATATATGTAGATACAGGAGAGAAAATAAAGTTAAAATTCTTTTTTAAGAAAACTGATTTCTATTTTTTTTCTCACCCTTGGAACGTTTGTCAGTGATTTTTGAAGACAACATACTCAAGAATACCGGTTTATCAATCTATTTAAATCTTTTCTCCAACGGACATCTATATATGCAGATACAGGAGAGAAAATGAAGTTAAATTGATTTTAAGAAAACTAATTTTAATTCTTTTTCTCACCCTTGGAACGTTTGTCAGTGATTTTTGAAGACAACATACTAAAGAATACCGGTTTATCAATCTATTTCAATTTTTTCGTCTGATGGACATCGATATATGTAGATACAGGAGAGAAAATAAAGTTAAATTCTTTTTTAAGAAAACTGATTTTAATTTTTTTTCTCACCCTTGGAACGTTTGTCAGTGATTTTTAAAGACGACATTCGAAAGAATACCGCTTTATCAATCTATTTCAATTTTTTTTTCAACGGACATCGATATATGTAGATACAGGAGAGAAAATAATGTTAATTTTTTATTTAAATGATTTTTTTTTCTCACCCTTGGAACGTTTGTCAGTGATTTTTGAAGACGTCATACTAAAGAATACCGCTTTATCAATCTATTTCAATTTTTTTTTCAACGGACATCGATATATGTAGATACAGGAGAGAAAATAAAGTTAATTTTTTATTTAAATGATTTTTTTTTCTCACCCTTGGAACGTTTGTCAGTGATTTTTGAAGACGTCATACTAAAGAATACCGGGTTATCAATCTATTTCAATTTTTTTTTCAACGGACATCGATATATGTAGATACAGGAGAGAAAATAAAGTTAATTTTTTTAATGATTTTTTTTCTCACCCTTGGAACGTTTGTCAGTGATTTTTGAAGACGACATACTGAAGAATACCGGTTTATCAATCTATTTCAATTTTTTTTTCTGACGGACATCGATATATGTAGATACAGGAGAGAAAATTAAGTTAAATTTTTTTTAGGAAAACTGATTTTTATTTTTTTTCTCACCCTTGGAACGTTTATCAGTGATTTTTGAAGACGACATACTAAAGATCGCCGGTTCATCAATCTATTTCAATTTTTTTTTCAACGGACATCAATATATGTAGATACAGGAGAGAAAATAATGTTAATTTTTTTAATGATTTTTTTTCTCACCCTTGGAACGTTTGTCAGTGATTTTTGAAGACGACATTCGAAAGAATACCGCTTTATCAATCTATTTAAATTTTTTTTTCAACGGACATCGATATATGTAGATACAGGAGAGAAAATAAAGTTAATTTTTTATTTAAATGATTTTTTTTTCTCACCCTTGGAACGTTTGTCAGTGATTTTTGAAGACGTCATACTAAAGAATACCGGGTTATCAATCTATTTCAATTTTTTTTTCAACGGACATCGATATATGTAGATACAGGAGAGAAAATAAAGTTAATTTTTTTTTTAAAAAATGATTTTTTTTTCTCACTCTTGGAACGTTTATCAGTGATTTTTGAAGACGACATACTAAAGAATACCGGTTTATCAATCTATTTAATTTTTTTTTTCAACGGATTTCGATATATGTAGATACAGGAGAGAAAATAAAATTAAAATTCTTTTTTAAGAAAACTGATTTTAATTTTTTTTCTCACCCTCGGAACGTTTGTCAGTGATTTTTGAAGACGACATACTGAAGTATACCGGTTCATCAATCTATTTCAATTTTTTTTTCTGACGGACATTGATATATGGCGATACAGGAGAGAAAATTAAGTTAAATTTTTATTAGGAAAACTGATTTTTATTTTTTTTCTCACCCTTGGAACGTTGTTTGTCAGTGATTTTTGAAGACGACATACTAAAGAATACCGGTTTATCAATTTGTTTCAATTTTTTCTTCTGACGGACATCGATATATGTAGATACAGGAGAGAAAATAAAGTTAAATTTTTCATGAGAAAACTGATTTTTATTTTTTTTCTCACTCTTGGAACGTTTGTCAGTGATTTTTGAAGACTACATACTAAAGAATACCGGTTTATCAATCTATTTAAATCTTTTTTCCAACGGACATCGATATATGTAGATACAGGAGAGAAAATAAAGTTAAATTCTTTTTTAAGAAAACTGATTTTAATTTTTTTTCTCACCCTTGGAACGTTTGTCAGTGATTTTTGAAGACGACATACTAAAGATCACCGGTTTATCAATCTATTTCAATTTTTTTTTTCAACGGACATCGATATATGTAGATACAGGAGAGAAAATAAAGTTAATTTTTTATTTAAATGATTTTTTTTTCTCACCCTTGGAACGTTTGTCAGTGATTTTTGAAGACGACATACTAAAGAATACCGGTTTATCAATCTATTTCAATTTTTTTTTCAACGGACATCGATATATGTAGATACAGGAGAGAAAATTAAGTTAAATTTTTTTTTAAAATGATTTTTTTTTCTCACCCTTGGAACGTTTATCAGTGATTTTTGAAGACGACATACTAAAGAATACCGGTTTATCAATCTATTTAATTTTTTGTTTTCAACGGATTTCGATATATGTAGATGAAGGGGATAAAATAAAATTGAAATTCTTTTTTAAGAAAACTGATTTTAATTTTTTTTCTCACCCTTGGAACGTTTGTCAGTGATTTTTGAATACGACATACAAAAGAATACCGGTTTATCAATCTATTTAATTTTTTTTTTAACGGACATCGATATATGTAGATACAGGAGAGAAAATAAAATTAAAATTCTTTTTTAAGAAAACTGATTTTAATTTTTTTTCTCACCCTTGGAACGTTTGTCAGTGATTTTTGAAGACGACATACTAAAGAATACCGGTTTATCAATCTATTTCAATTTTTTTTTCCGACGGACATCGATTTATGTAGATACAGAAGAGAAAATAAAATTAAAATTCTTTTTTAAGAAAACTGATTTTAATTTTTTTTCTCACCCTTGGAACGTTTGTCAGTGATTTTTGAAGACGACATACTAAAGAATACCGGTTTATCAATCTATTTCAATTTTTTTTTAAACGAACATCGATATATGTAGATACAGGAGAGAAAAGAAAGTTAATTTTTTGTTAAATGATTTTTTTTTCTCACCCTTGGAACGTTTGTCAGTGATTTTTGAAGACGACATACTAAAGAATACCGGGTTATCAATCTATTTCAATTTTTTTTCCAACGGACATCGATATATGTAGATACAGGAGAGAAAATAAAGTTAATTTTTTTTAAATGATTTTTTTTTCTCACCCTTGGAACGTTTGTCAGTGATTTTTGAAGACGACATACTAAAGAATACCGGTTTATCAATCTATTTCAATTTTTTTTTCAACGGACATCGATATATGTAGATGCAGGAGAGAAAATAAAGTTAATTTTTTTTTTAATGAATTTTTTTTCTCACCCTTGGAACGTTTGTCAGTGATTTTTGAAGACGACATACTAAAGAATACCGGTTTATCAATCTATTTAAATTTTTTTTTGAACGGACATCAATATATGTAGATACAGGAGAGAAAATAAAGTTAATTTTTTTTAATGATTTTTTTTCTCACCCTTGGAACGTTTGTCAGTGATTTTTGAAGACGACATACTAAAGAATACCGGGTTATCAATCTATTTCAATTTTTTTTCCAACGGACATCGATATATGTAGATACAGGAGAGAAAATAAAGTTAATTTTTTTTAAATGATTTTTTTTTCTCACCCTTGGAACGTTTGTCAGTGATTTTTGAAGACGACATACTAAAGAATACCGGTTTATCAATCTATTTAAATTTTTTTTCCAACGGACATCGATATATGTAGATACAGGAGAGAAAATAAAGTTAATTTTTTTTAATGATTTTTTTTCTCACCCTTGGAACGTTTGTCAGTGATTTTTGAAGACGACATACTAAAGAATACCGGGTTATCAATCTATTTCAATTTTTTTTCCAACGGACATCGATATATGTAGATACAGGAGAGAAAATAAAGTTAATTTTTTTTTAAATGATTTTTTTTTCTCACCCATGGAACGTTTGTCAGTGATTTTTGAAGACGACATACTCAAGAATACCGGTTTATCAATCTATTTAAATTTTTTTTCCAACGGACATCGATATATGTAGATACAGGAGAGAAAATAAAGTTAAATTCTTTTTTAAGAAAACTGATTTTAATTTTTTCTCTCACCCTTGGAACGTTTGTCAGTGATTTTTGAAGACGACATTCTAAAGAATACCGCTTTATCAATCTATTTCAATTTTTTTTTCAACGGACATCGATATATGTAGATACAGGAGAGAAAATAAAGTTAATTTTTTATTTAAATGATTTTTTTTTCTCGCCCTTGGAACGTTTGTCAGTGATTTTTGAAGACGTCATACTAAAGAATACCGGTTTATCAATCTATTTCAATTTTTTTTTCAACGGACATCTATACATGTAGATACAGGAGAGAGAATAAAGTTAAAATTCTTTTTTAAGAAAACTGATTTTAATTCTTTTTCTCGACCTTGGAACGTTTGTCAGTGATTTTTGAAGACGAAATACTAGAGAATACCGGTTTATCAATCTATTTAAATTTTTTTCCAACGGACATCGATGTATGTAGATACAGGAGAGAAAATTAAGTTAAAATTTTTTTTAAGAAAACTGATTTTAATTTTTTTTCTCACCCTTGAAACGTTTGTCAGTGATTTTTGAAGACGACATACTGAAGAATACCGGTTTATCAATCTATTTCAATTTTTTTTTCTGACGGACATCGATATATGTAGATACAGGAGAGAAAATTAAGTTAATTTTTTTTAATGATTTTTTTTCTCACCCTTGGAACGTTTGTCAGTGATTTTTGAAGACGACATACTAAAGAATACCGGTTTATCAATCTATTTCAATTTTTTTTTCAACGGACATCAATATATGTAGATACAGGAGAGAAAATAAAGTTAATTTTTTTTAATGATTTTTTTTCTCACCCTTGGAACGTTTGTCAGTGATTTTTGAAGACGACATTCGAAAGAATACCGCTTTATCAATCTATTTCAATTTTTTTTCTAACGGACATCGATATATGTAGATACAGGAGAGAAAATAAAGTTAATTTTTTTTAATGATTTTTTTTCTCACCCTTGGAACGTTTGTCAGTGATTTTTGAAGACGACATACTAAAGAATACCGGTTTATCAATTTGTTTCAATTTTTTCTTCTGACGGACATCGATATATGTAGATACAGGAGAGAAAATAAAGTTAAATTTTTCATGAGAAAACTGATTTTTATTTTTTTTCTCACTCTTGGAACGTTTGTCAGTGATTTTTGAAGACTACATACTAAAGAATACCGGTTTATCAATCTATTTAAATTTTTTTTCCAACGTACATCGATATATGTAGATACAGGAGAGAAAATAAAGTTAAATTCTTTTTTAAAAAAACTGATTTTAATTTTTTTTCTCACCCTTGGAACGTTTGTCAGTGATTTTTGAAGACGACATACTAAAG
Source organism: Lochmaea crataegi (assembly GCA_947563755.1). Classification (NCBI taxonomy): domain Eukaryota; kingdom Metazoa; phylum Arthropoda; class Insecta; order Coleoptera; family Chrysomelidae; genus Lochmaea; species Lochmaea crataegi. The sequence goes on along the minus strand of OX387422.1, from coordinate 75,867,104 downwards.
ATCACCGGTTTATCAATCTATTTCAATTTTTTTTTCAACGGACATCGATATATGTAGATACAGGAGAGAAAATAAAGTTAATTTTTTATTTAAATGATTTTTTTTTCTCACCCTTGGAACGTTTGTCAGTGATTTTTGAAGACGACATACTAAAGAATACCGGTTTATCAATCTATTTAATTTTTTTTTTCAACGGATTTCGATATATGTAGATGAAGGAGATAAAATAAAATTGAAATTCTTTTTTAAGAAAACTGATTTTAATTTTTTTTCTCACCCTTGGAACGTTTGTCAGTGATTTTTGAATACGACATACAAAAGAATACCGGTTTATCAATCTATTTAATTTTTTTTTCAACGGACATCGATATATGTGGATACAGGAGAGAAAATAAAGTTAATTTTTTATTTAAATGATTTTTTTTTTCTCACCCTTGGAACGTTTGTCAGTGATTTTTGAAGACAACATACTAAAGAATACCGGTTTATCAATCTATTTCAATTTTTTTCTCCGACGAACATCGATTTATGTAGATACAGGAGAGAAAATAAAATTAAAATTCTTTTTTAAGAAAACTTTTTTAATTTTTTTTTCTCACCCTTGGAACGTTTGTCAGTGATTTTTGAAGACGACATACTAAAGAATACCGGTTTATCAATCTATTTCAATTTTTTTTTCAACGAACATCGATATATGTAGATACAGGAGAGAAAAGAAAGTTAATTTTTTTTAAATGATTTGTTTTTCTCACCCTTGGAACGTTTGTCAGTGATTTTTGAAGACGACATACTAAAGAATACCGGTTTATCAATCTGTTTCAATTTTTTCTTCTAGCGGACATCGATATATGTAGATACAGGAGAGAAAATAAAGTTAAATATTTTTTAAGAAGACTGATTTTCATTTTTTTTCTCACCCTTGGAACATTTGTCAGTGATTTTTGAAGACTACATACTAAAGAATACCGGTTTATCAATCTATTTCAATTTTTTTTTCAACGGACATCGATATATGTAGATGCAGGAGAGAAAATAAAGTTAATTTTTTTTTAAATGATTTTTTTTTCTCACCCTTGGAACGTTTGTCAGTGATTTTTGAAGACGACATACTAAAGAATACCGGTTTATCAATCTATTTAAATTTTTTTTTCAACGGACATCAATATATGTAGATACAGGAGAGAAAATAAAGTTAAAATTATTTTTTAAGAAAACTGATTTCTATTTTTTTTCTCACCCTTGGAACGTTTGTCAGTGATTTTTGAAGACAACATACTCAAGAATACCGGTTTATCAATCTATTTAAATTTTTTCTCCAACGGACATCTATATATGCAGATACAGGAGAGAAAATGAAGTTAAATTGATTTTAAGAAAACTAATTTTAATTCTTTTTCTCACCGTTGGAACGTGTGTCAGTGATTTTTGAAGACAACATACTAAAGAATACCGGTTCATCAATCTATTCCAAGTTCTTTTCCAACGGTACATCGATATATGTAGATACAGGAGAGAAAATTAAGTTAAAATTCTTTTTTAAGAAAACTGATTTCTATTTTTTTTCTCACCCTTGGAACGTTTGTCAGTGATTTTTGAAGACAACATACTCAAGAATACCGGTTTATCAATCTATTGAATTTTTTTTTCAACGGACATCGATATATGTAGATACAGGAGAGAAAATAAAATTAAAATTCTTTTTTAAGAAAACTTATTTTAATTTTTTTTCTCACCCTCGGAACGTTTGTCAGTGATTTTTGAAGACGACATACTGAAGAATACCGGTTCATCAATCTATTTCAATTTTTTTTCTGACGGACATCGATATATGTAGATACAGGAGAGAAAATAAAGTTAATTTTTTATTTAAATGATTTTTTTTTCTCACCCTTGGAACGTTTGTCAGGGATTTTTGAAGACGACATACTAAAGAATACCGGTTTATCAATCTATTTAAATTTTTTTTTCAACGGACATCAATATATGTAGATACAGGAGAGAAAATAAAGTTAAAATTATTTTTTAAGAAAACTGATTTCTATTTTTTTTCTCACCCTTGGAACGTTTGTCAGTGATTTTTGAAGACAACATACTCAAGAATACCGGTTTATCAATCTATTTAAATTTTTTCTCCAACGGACATCTATATATGCAGATACAGGAGAGAAAATGAAGTTAAATTGATTTTAAGAAAACTAATTTTAATTCTTTTTCTCACCCTTGGAACGTTTGTCAGTGATTTTTGAAGACAACATACTCAAGAATACCGGTTTATCAATCTATTTAATTTTTTTTTTAACGGATTTCGATATATGTAGATACAGGAGAGAAAATAAAATTGAAATTCTTTTTTAAGAAAACTGATTTTAATTTTTTTTCTCACCCTTGGAACGTTTGTCAGTGATTTTTGAAGACGACATACTAAAGAATACCGGTTTATCAATCTATTGAATTTTTTTTTCAACGGACATCGATATATGTAGATACAGGAGAGAAAATAAAATTAAAATTCTTTTTTAAGAAAACTGATTTTAATTTTTTTTCTCACCCTCGGAACGTTTGTCAGTGATTTTTGAAGACGACATACTGAAGAATACCGGTTCATCAATCTATTTCAATTTTTTTTTCTGACGGACATCGATATATGTAGATACAGGAGAGAAAATTAAGTTAAATTTTTATTAGGAAAACTGATTTTTATTTTTTTTCTCACCCTTGGAACGTTTGTCAGTGATTTTTGAAGACGACATACTAAAAAATACCGGATTATCAATTTATTTCAATTTTTTCTTCTGACGGACATCGATATATGTAGATACAGGAGAGAAAATAAAGTTAAATTTTTCATGAGAAAACTGATTTTTATTTTTTTTCTCACGCTTGGAACGTTTGTCAGTGATTTTTGAAGACTACATACTGAAGAATACCGGTTTATCAATCTATTCAAATTTTTTTTCCAACGGACATCGATATATGTAGATACAGGAAAGAAAATAAAGTTAAATTCTTTTTTAAGAAAACTGATTTTAATTTTTTTTCTCACCCTTGGAACGTTTGTCAGTGATTTTTGAAGACGACATACTAAAGAATACCGGTTTATCAATCTATTGAATTTTTTTTTCAACGGACATCGATATATGTAGATACAGGAGAGAAAATAAAATTAAAATTCTTTTTTAAGAAAACTGATTTTAATTTTTTTTCTCACCCTCGGAACGTTTGTCAGTGATTTTTGAAGACGACATACTGAAGAATACCGGTTCATCAATCTATTTAATTTTTTTTTCAACGGACATCGATATATGTAGATACTGGAGAGAAAATAAAATTAAAATTCTTTTTTAAGAAAACTGATTTTAATTTTTTTTCTCACCCTCGGAACGTTTGTCAGTGATTTTTGAAGACGACATACTGAAGAATACCGGTTCATCAATCTATTTAATTTTTTTTTCAACGGACATCGATATATGTAGATACAGGAGAGAAAATAAAATTAAAATTCTTTTTTAAGAAAACTGATTTTAATTTTTTTTCTCACCCTTGGAACGTTTGTCAGTGATTTTTGAAGACGACATACTAAAGAATACCGGTTTATCAATATATTTCAATTTTTTTTTCCGACGGACATCGATTTATGTAGATACAGAAGAGAAAATAAAATTAAAATTCTTTTTTAAGAAAACTGATTTTAATTTTTTTTCTCACCCTTGGAACGTTTGTCAGTGATTTTTGAAGACGACATACTAAAGAATACCGGTTTATCAATCTATTTCAATTTTTTTTTCAACGAACATCGATATATGTAGATACAGGAGAGAAAAGAAAGTTAATTTTTTTTTAAATGATTTTTTTTTCTCACCCTCGGAACGTTTGTCAGTGATTTTTGAAGACGACATACTGAAGAATACCGGTTCATCAATCTATTTAATTTTTTTTTCAACGGACATCGATATATGTAGATACAGGAGAGAAAATAAAATTAAAATTCTTTTTTAAGAAAACTGATTTTAATTTTTTTTCTCACCCTTGGAACGTTTGTCAGTGATTTTTGAAGACGAAATACTAGAGAATACCGGTTTATCAATCTATTTAAATTTTTTCTCCAACGGACATCTATATATGCAGATACAGGAGAGAAAATGAAGTTAAATTTTTTTTAAGAAAACTGATTTTAATTCTTTTTCTCACCCTTGGAACGTTTGTCAGTGATTTTTGAAGACGACATACTAAAGAATACCGGTTTATCAATCTATATCAAGTTTTTTTCCAACGGTACATCGATATATGAAGATACAGGAGAGAAAATAAAGTTGAAATTATTTTTTAAGAAAACTGATTTCTATTTTTTTTCTCACCCTTGGAACGTTTGTCAGTGATATTTAAAGACGACATACTAGAGAATACCGGTTTATCAATCTATTTAAATTTTTTTTCCAACGGACATCGATATATGTAGATACAGGAGAGAAAATAAAGTTAAATTTTTTTTAAGAATACTGATTTTAATTCTTTTTCTCACCCTTGGAACGTTTGTCAGTGATTTTCGAAGACGACATACTAAAGAATACCGGTTTATCAATCTATTCCAAGTTCTTTTCCAACGGTACATCGATATATGTAGATACAGGAGAGAAAATAAAGTTAAAATTCTTTTTTAAGAAAACTGATTTCTATTTTTTTTCTCACCCTTGGAACGTTTGTCAGTGATTTTTGAAGACAACATACTCAAGAATACCGGTTTATCAATCTAATTAAATTTTTTCTCCAACGGACATCTATATATGCAGATACAGGAGAGAAAATGAAGTTAAATTGATTTTAAGAAAACTAATTTTAATTCTTTTTCTCACCCTTGGAACGTTTGTCAGTGATTTTTGAAGACGACATACTAAAGAATACCGGTTTATCAATCTATTTAAATTTTTTTTCCAACGGACATCGATATATGTAGATACAGGAGAGAAAATAAAGTTAAATTCTTTTTTAAGAAAACTGATTTTAATTTTTTTTCTCACCCTTGGAACGTTTGTCAGTGATTTTTGAAGACGACATTCGAAAGAATACCGCTTTATCAATCTATTTCAATTTTTTTTTCAACGGACATCGATATATGTAGATACAGGAGAGAAAATAAAGTTAATTTTTTATTTAAATTTTTTTTTTCTCACCCTTGGAACGTTTGTCAGTGATTTTTGAAGACGTCATACTAAAGAATACCGCTTTATCAATCTATTTCAATTTTTTTTTCAACGGACATCGATATATGTAGATACAGGAGAGAAAATAAAGTTAATTTTTTATTTAAATGATTTTTTTTTCTCACCCTTGGAACGTTTGTCAGTGATTTTTGAAGACGTCATACTAAAGAATACCGGGTTATCAATCTATTTCAATTTTTTTTTCAACGGACATCGATATATGTAGATACAGGAGAGAAAATAAAGTTAATTTTTTTTTAAAAAATGATTTTTTTTTCTCACTCTTGGAACGTTTATCAGTGATTTTTGAAGACGACATACTGAAGAATACCGGTTTATCAATCTATTTCAATTTTTTTTTCTGACGGACATCGATATATGTAGATACAGGAGAGAAAATTAAGTTAAATTTTTTTTAGGAAAACTGATTTTTATTTTTTTTCTCACCCTTGGAACGTTTGTCAGTGATTTTTGAAGACGACATACTAAAGATCGCCGGTTTATCAATCTATTTCAATTTTTTTTTCAACGGACATCAATATATGTAGATACAGGAGAGAAAATAAAGTTAATTTTTTTTTAAATGATTTTTTTTTCTCACCCTTGGAACGTTTGTCAGTGATTTTTGAAGACGAAATACTAGAGAATACCGGTTTATCAATCTATTTAAATTTTTTCTCCAACGGACATCTATATATGCAGATACAGGAGAGAAAATGAAGTTAAATTTTTTTTAAGAAAACTGATTTTAATTCTTTTTCTCACCCTTGGAACATTTGTCAGTGATTTTTGAAGACTACATACTAAAGAATACCGGTTTATCAATCTATTTCAATATTTTTTTCAACGGACATCGATATATGTAGATGCAGGAGAGAAAATAAAGTTAATTTTTTTTTAAATGATTTTTTTTTCTCACCCTTGGAACGTTTGTCAGTGATTTTTGAAGACGAAATACTAGAGAATACCGGTTTATCAATCTATTTAAATTTTTTCTCCAACGGACATCTATATATGCAGATACAGGAGAGAAAATGAAGTTAAATTTTTTTTAAGAAAACTGATTTTAATTCTTTTTCTCACCCTTGGAACGTTTGTCAGTGATTTTTGAAGACGACATACTAAAGAATACCGGTTTATCAATCTATATCAAGTTTTTTTCCAACGGTACATCGATATATGAAGATACAGGAGAGAAAATAAAGTTGAAATTATTTTTTAAGAAAACTGATTTCTATTTTTTTTCTCACCCTTGGAACGTTTGTCAGTGATATTTAAAGACGACATACTAGAGAATACCGGTTTATCAATCTATTTAAATTTTTTTTCCAACGGACATCGATATATGTAGATACAGGAGAGAAAATAAAGTTAAATTTTTTTTAAGAATACTGATTTTAATTCTTTTTCTCACCCTTGGAACGTTTGTCAGTGATTTTCGAAGACGACATACTAAAGAATACCGGTTTATCAATCTATTCCAAGTTCTTTTCCAACGGTACATCGATATATGTAGATACAGGAGAGAAAATAAAGTTAAAATTCTTTTTTAAGAAAACTGATTTCTATTTTTTTTCTCACCCTTGGAACGTTTGTCAGTGATTTTTGAAGACAACATACTCAAGAATACCGGTTTATCAATCTAATTGAATTTTTTCTCCAACGGACATCTATATATGCAGATACAGGAGAGAAAATGAAGTTAAATTGATTTTAAGAAAACTAATTTTAATTCTTTTTCTCACCCTTGGAACGTTTGTCAGTGATTTTTGAAGACGACATACTAAAGAATACCGGTTTATCAATCTATTTAAATTTTTTTTCCAACGGACATCGATATATGTAGATACAGGAGAGAAAATAAAGTTAAATTCTTTTTTAAGAAAACTGATTTTAATTTTTTTTCTCACCCTTGGAACGTTTGTCAGTGATTTTTGAAGACGACATTCGAAAGAATACCGCTTTATCAATCTATTTCAATTTTTTTTTCAACGGACATCGATATATGTAGATACAGGAGAGAAAATAAAGTTAATTTTTTATTTAAATGATTTTTTTTTCTCACCCTTGGAACGTTTGTCAGTGATTTTTGAAGACGTCATACTAAAGAATACCGCTTTATCAATCTATTTCAATTTTTTTTTCAACGGACATCGATATATGTAGATACAGGAGAGAAAATAAAGTTAATTTTTTATTTAAATGATTTTTTTTTCTCACCCTTGGAACGTTTGTCAGTGATTTTTGAAGACGTCATACTAAAGAATACCGGGTTATCAATCTATTTCAATTTTTTTTTCAACGGACATCGATATATGTAGATACAGGAGAGAAAATAAAGTTAATTTTTTTTTAAAAAATGATTTTTTTTTCTCACTCTTGGAACGTTTATCAGTGATTTTTGAAGACGACATACTGAAGAATACCGGTTTATCAATCTATTTCAATTTTTTTTTCTGACGGATATCGATATATGTAGATACAGGAGAGAAAATTAAGTTAAATTTTTTTTAGGAAAACTGATTTTTATTTTTTTTCTCACCCTTGGAACGTTTGTCAGTGATTTTTGAAGACGACATACTAAAGATCGCCGGTTTATCAATCTATTTCAATTTTTTTTTCAACGGACATCAATATATGTAGATACAGGAGAGAAAATAAAGTTAATTTTTTTTAATGATTTTTTTTCTCACCCTTGGAACGTTTGTCAGTGATTTTTGAAGACGACATTCGAAAGAATACCGCTTTATCAATCTATTTCAATTTTTTTTTCAACGGACATCGATATATGTAGATACAGGAGAGAAAATAAAGTTAATTTTTTATTTAAATGATTTTTTTTTCTCACCCTTGGAACGTTTGTCAGTGATTTTTGAAGACGTCATACTAAAGAATACCGGGTTATCAATCTATTTCAATTTGTTTTTCAACGGACATCGATATATGTAGATACAGGAGAGAAAATAAAGTTAATTTTTTTTTTAAAAAATGATTTTTTTTTCTCACTCTTGGAACGTTTATCAGTGATTTTTGAAGACGACATACTAGAGAAAATCCGGTTTATCAATCTATTTAATTTTTTTTTCCAACGGATTTCGATATATGTAGATGCAGGAGAGAAAATAAAATTAAAATTCTTTTTTAAGAAAACTGATTTTAATTTTTTTTCTCACCCTCGGAACGTTTGTCAGTGATTTTTGAAGACGACATACTGAAGTATACCGGTTCATCAATCTATTTCAATTTTTTTTTCTGACGGACATTGATATATGTAGATACAGGAGAGAAAATTAAGTTAAATTTTTATTAGGAAAACTGATTTTTATTTTTTTTCTCACCCTTGGAACGTTGTTTGTCAGTGATTTTTGAAGACGACATACTAAAGAATACCGGTTTATCAATTTGTTTCAATTTTTTCTTCTGACGGACATCGATATATGTAGATACAGGAGAGAAAATAAAGTTAAATTTTTCATGAGAAAACTGATTTTTATTTTTTTTCTCACTCTTGGAACGTTTGTCAGTGATTTTTGAAGACTACATACTAAAGAATACCGGTTTATCAATCTATTTAAATCTTTTTTCCAACGGACATCGATATATGTAGATACAGGAGAGAAAATAAAGTTAAATTATTTTTTAGGACAACTGATTTTAATTTTTTTTCTCACCCTTGGAACGTTTGTCAGTGATTTTTGAAGACGACATACTAAAGATCACCGGTTTATCAATCTATTTCAATTTTTTTTTCAACGGACATCGATATATGTAGATACAGGAGAGAAAATAAAGTTAATTTTTTATTTAAATGATTTTTTTTTCTCACCCTTGGAACGTTTGTCAGTGATTTTTGAAGACGACATACTAAAGAATACCGGTTTATCAATCTATTTCAATTTTTTTTTCAACGGACATCGATATATGTAGATACAGGAGAGAAAATTAAGTTAATTTTTTTTTTAAAATGATTTTTTTTTCTCACCCTTGGAACGATTATCAGTGATTTTTGAAGACGACATACTAAAGAATACCGGTTTATCAATCTATTTAATTTTTTGTTTTCAACGGATTTCGATATATGTAGATGAAGGAGATAAAATAAAATTGAAATTCTTTTTTAAGAAAACTGATTTTAATTTTTTTTCTCACCCTTGGAACGTTTGTCAGTGATTTTTGAATACGACATACAAAAGAATACCGGTTTATCAATCTATTTAATTTTTTTTTTAACGGACATCGATATATTTAGATACAGGAGAGAAAATAAAATTAAAATTCTTTTTTAAGAAAACTGATTTTGATTTTTTTTCTCACCCTTGGAACGTTTGTCAGTGATTTTTGAAGACGACATACTAAAGAATACCGGTTTATCAATCTATTTCAATTTTTTTTTCAACGAACATCGATATATGTAGATACAGGAGAGAAAAGAAAGTTAATTTTTTTTTAAATGATTTTTTTTTCTCACCCTTGGAACGTTTGTCAGTGATTTTTGAAGACGACATACTAAAGAATACCGGTTTATCAATCTGTTTCAATTTTTTCTTCTGACGGACATCGATATATGTAGATACAGGAGAGAAAATAAATTTAAATATTTTTTAAGAAGAATGATTTTTATTTTTTTTCTCACCCTTGGAACATTTGTCAGTGATATTTGAAGACTACATACTAAAGAATACCGGTTTATCAATCTATTTCAATTTTTTTTTCAACGGACATCGATATATGTAGATGCAGGAGAGAAAATAAAGTTAATTTTTTTCTTAATGAATTTTTTTTCTCACCCTTGGAACGTTTGTCAGTGATTTTTGAAGACGACATACTAAAGAATACCGGTTTATCAATCTATTTAAATTTTTTTTTTAACGGACATCAATATATGTAGATACAGGAGAGAAAATAAAGTTAATTTTTTTTAATGATTTTTTTTCTCACCCTTGGAACGTTTGTCAGTGATTTTAGAAGACGACATACTAAAGAATACCGGGTTATCAATCTATTTCAATTTTTTTTCCAACGGACATCGATATATGTAGATACAGGAGAGAAAATAAAGTTAATTTTTTTTAAATGATTCTTTTTTCACACCCTTGGAACGTTTGTCAGTGATTTTTGAAGACGACATACTAAAGAATACCGGTTTATCAATCTATTTAAATTTTTTTTCCAACGGACATCGATATATGTAGATACAGGAGAGAAAATAAAGTTAATTTTTTTTAATGATTTTTTTTCTCACCCTTGGAACGTTTGTCAGGTGATTTTTGAAGACGACATACTAAAGAATACCGGGTTATCAATCTATTTCAATTTTTTTTTTCTCACCCTTGGAACGTTTGTCAGTGATTTTTGAAGACGACATACTAAAGAATACCGGTTTATCAATCTATTTAAATTTTTTTTCCAACGGACATCGTTATATGTAGATACAGGAGAGAAAATAAAGTTAAATTCTTTTTTAAGAAAACTGATTTTAATTTTTTTTCTCACCCTTGGAACGTTTGTCAGTGATTTTTGAAGACGACATTCTAAAGAATACCGCTTTATCAATCTATTTCAATTTTTTTTTCAACGGACATCGATATATGTAGATACAGGAGAGGAAATAAAATTAATTTTTTATTTAAATGATTTTTTTTTCTCACCCTTGGAACGTTTGTCAGTGATTTTTGAAGACGTCATACTAAAGAATACCGGTTTATCAATCTATTTCAATTTTTTTTTCAACGGACATCTATACATGTAGATACAGGAGAGAGAATAAAGTTAAAATTCTTTTTTAAGAAAACTGATTTTAATTCTTTTTCTCGACCTTGGAACGTTTGTCAGTGATTTTTGAAGACGAAATACTAGAGAATACCGGTTTATCAATCTATTTAAATTTTTTTCCAACGGACATCGATGTATGTAGATACAGGAGAGAAAATTAAGTTAAAATTTTTTTTAAGAAAACTGATTTTAATTTTTTTTCTCACCCTTGGAACGTTTGTCAGTGATTTTTGAAGACGACATACTGAAGAATACCGGATTATCAATCTATTTCAATTTTTTTTTCTGACGGACATCGATATATGTAGATACAGGAGAGAAAATGAAGTTAAATTGATTTTAAGAAAACTAATTTTAATTCTTTTTCTCACCCTTGGAACGTTTGTCAGTGATTTTTGAAGACAACATACTAAAGAATACCGGTTTATCAATCTATTTCAATTTTTTCGTCTGATGGACATCGATATATGTAGATACAGGAGAGAAAATAAAGTTAAATATTTTTAAGAAGACTGATTTTTATTTTTTTTCTCACCCTTGGAACGTTTGTCAGTGTTTTTGAAGACGACATACTAAAGAACACCGGTTTATCAATCTATTTTATTTTTTTTTCCAACGGACATCGATATATGTAGATACAGGAGAGAAAATGAAGTTAAATTCTTTTTTAAGAAAACTGATTTTAATTTTTTTTCTCACCCTTGGAACGTTTGTCAGTGATTTTTGAAGACGACATTCGAAAGAATACCGCTTTATCAATCTATTTAAATTTTTTTTTCAACGGACATCGATATATGTAGATACAGGAGAGAAAATAAAGTTAATTTTTTATTTAAATGATTTTTTTTTCTCACCCTTGGAACGTTTGTCAGTGATTTTTGAAGACGTCATACTAAAGAATACCGCTTTATCAATCTATTTCAATTTTTTTTTCAACGGACATCGATATATGTAGATACAGGAGAGAAAATAAAGTTAATTTTTTATTTAAATGATTTTTTTTTCTCACCCTTGGAACGTTTGTCAGTGATTTTTGAAGACGTCATACTAAAGAATACCGGGTTATCAATCTATTTCAATTTTTTTTTCAACGGACATCGATATATGTAGATACAGGAGAGAAAATAAAGTTAATTTTTTTTTTAAAATGATTTTTTTTTCTCACCCTTGCAACGTTTATCAGTGATTTTTGAAGACGACATACTAAAGAATACCGGTTTATCAATCTATTTAATTTTTTTTTTAACGGACATCGATATATGTAGATACAGGAGAGAAAATAAAATTAAAATTCTTTTTTAAGAAAACTGATTTTAATTTTTTTTCTCACCCTTGGAACGTTTGTCAGTGATTTTTGAAGACGTCATACTAAAGAATACCGGGTTATCAATCTATTTCAATTTGTTTTTCAACGGACATCGATATATGTAGATACAGGAGAGAAAATAAAGTTAATTTTTTTTTTAAAAAATGATTTTTTTTTCTCACTCTTGGAACGTTTATCAGTGATTTTTGAAGACGACATACTAAAGAATACCGGTTTATCAATCTATTTAATTTTTTTTTCAACGGACATCTATACATGTAGATACAGGAGAGAGAATAAAGTTAAAATTCTTTTTTAAGAAAACTGATTTTAATTCTTTTTCTCGACCTTGGAACGTTTGTCAGTGATTTTTGAAGACGAAATACTAGAGAATACCGGTTTATCAATCTATTTAAATTTTTTTCCAACGGACATCGATGTATGTAGATACAGGAGAGAAAATTAAGTTAAAATTTTTTTTAAGAAAACTGATTTTAATTTTTTTTCTCACCCTTGGAACGTTTGTCAGTGATTTTTGAAGACGACATACTGAAGAATACCGGTTTATCAATCTATTTCAATTTTTTTTTCTGACGGACATCGATATATGTAGATACAGGAGAGAAAATGAAGTTAAATTGATTTTAAGAAAACTAATTTTAATTCTTTTTCTCACCCTTGGAACGTTTGTCAGTGATTTTTGAAGACAACATACTAAAGAATACCGGTTTATCAATCTATTTCAATTTTTTCGTCTGATGGACATCGATATATGTAGATACAGGAGAGAAAATAAAGTTAAATATTTTTAAGAAGACTGATTTTTATTTTTTTTCTCACCCTTGGAACGTTTGTCAGTGATTTTTGAAGACTACATACTAAAGAATACCGGTTTATCAATCTATTTCGAATTTTTTTCCAACGGACATCGATATATGTAGATGCAGGAGAGAAAATAAAGTTAATTTTTTTTTAAATGATTTTTTTTTCTCACCCTTGGAACGTTTGTCAGTGATTTTTGAAGACGACATACTAAAGAATACCGGGTTATCAATCTATTTCAATTTTTTTTCCAACGGACATCGATATATGTAGATACAGGAGAGAAAATAAAGTTAATTTTTTTTAAATGATTTTTTTTTCTCACCCTTGGAACGTTTGTCAGTGATTTTTGAAGACGACATACTAAAGAATACCGGTTTATCAATCTATTTAAATTTTTTTTCCAACGGACATCGATATATGTAGATACAGGAGAGAAAATAAAGTTAATTTTTTTTAATGATTTTTTTTCTCACCCTTGGAACGTTTGTCAGTGATTTTTGAAGACGACATACTAAAGAATACCGGGTTATCAATCTATTTCAATTTTTTTTCCAACGGACATCGATATATGTAGATACAGGAGAGAAAATAAAGTTAATTTTTTTTAAATGATTTTTTTTTCTCACCCTTGGAACGTTTGTCAGTGATTTTTGAAGACGACATACTAAAGAATACCGGTTTATCAATCTATTTAAATTTTTTTTCCAACGGACATCGATATATGTAGATACAGGAGAGAAAATAAAGTTAATTTTTTTTAATGATTTTTTTTCTCACCCTTGGAACGTTTGTCAGTGATTTTTGAAGACGACATACTAAAGAATACCGGTTTATCAATCTATTTAAATTTTTTTTCCAACGGACATCGATATATGTAGATACAGGAGAGAAAATAAAGTTAATTTTTTATTTAAATGATTTTTTTTTCTCACCCTTGGAACGTTTGTCAGTGATTTTTGAAGACGTCATACTAAAGAATACCGCTTTATCAATCTATTTCAATTTTTTTTTCAACGGACATCGATATATGTAGATACAGGAGAGAAAATAAAGTTAATTTTTTATTTAAATGATTTTTTTTTCTCACCCTTGGAACGTTTGTCAGTGATTTTTGAAGACGTCATACTAAAGAATACCGGTTTATCAATCTATTTCAATTTTTTTTTCAACGGACATCGATATATGTAGATACAGGAGAGAAAATAAAGTTAATTTTTTTTAATGATTTTTTTTCTCACCCTTGGAACGTTTGTCAGTGATTTTTGAAGACGACATACTAAAGAATACCGGGTTATCAATCTATTTAAATTTTTTTTTCAACGGACAATGATATATGTAGATACAGGAGAGAAAATAAAGTTAATTTTTTATTTAAATGATTTTTTTTTCTCACCCTTGGAACGTTTGTCAGTGATTTTTGAAGACGTCATACTAAAGAATACCGGGTTATCAATCTATTTCAATTTTTTCTTCTGACGGACATCGATATATGTAGATACAGGAGAGAAAATAAAGTTAAATTTTTCATGAGAAAACTGATTTTTATTTTTTTTCTCACCCTTGGAACGTTTGTCAGTGATTTTTGAAGACGACATACTAAAGAATACCGGTTTATCAATCTATTTAAATTTTTTTTCCAACGGACATCGATATATGTAGATACAGGAGAGAAAATAAAGTTAAATTCTTTTTTAAGAAAACTGATTTTAATTTTTTTTCTCACCCTTGGAACGTTTGTCAGTGATTTTTGAAGACGACATTCGAAAGAATACCGCATTATCAATCTATTTCAATTTTTTTTTCAACGGACATCGATATATGTAGATACAGGAGAGAAAATAAAGTTAATTTTTTATTTAAATGATTTTTTTTTCTCACCCTTGGAACGTTTGTCAGTGATTTTTGAAGACGTCATACTAAAGAATACCGCTTTATCAATCTATTTCAATTTTTTTTTCAACGGACATCGATATATGTAGATACAGGAGAGAAAATAAAGTTAATTTTTTATTTAAATGATTTTTTTTTCTCACCCTTGGAACGTTTGTCAGTGATTTTTGAAGACGACATTCGAAAGAATACCGCTTTATCAATCTATTTCAATTTTTTTTCAACGGACATCGATATATGTAGATACAGGAGAGAAAATAAAGTTAATTTTTTATTTAAATGATTTTTTTTTCTCACCCTTGGAACGTTTGTCAGTGATTTTTGAAGACGTCATACTAAAGAATACCGGGTTATCAATCTATTTCAATTTTTTTTTCAACCGACATCGATATATGTAGATACAGGAGAGAAAATAAAGTTAAATTTTTATTAGGAAAACTGATTTTTATTTTTTTTCTCACCCTTGGAACGTTTGTCAGTGATTTTTGAAGACGACATACTAAAGATCGCCGGTTTATCAATCTATTTCAATTTTTTTTTCAACGGAAATCAATATATGTAGATACAGGAGAGAAAATAAAGTTAATTTTTTTTAATGATTTTTTTTCTCACCCTTGGAACGTTTGTCAGTGATTTTTGAAGACGACATTCTAAAGAATACCGCTTTATCAATCTATTTCAATTTTTTTTCAACCAACATCGATATATGTAGATACAGGAGAGAAAATAAAGTTAAATTTTTATTAGGAAAACTGATTTTTATTTTTTTTCTCACCCTTGGAACGTTTGTCAGTGATTTTTGAAGACGACATACTAAAGATCGCCGGTTTATCAATCTATTTCAATTTTTTTTTCAACGGAAATCAATATATGTAGATACAGGAGAGAAAATAAAGTTAATTTTTTTTAATGATTTTTTTTCTCACCCTTGGAACGTTTGTCAGTGATTTTTGAAGACGACATTCTAAAGAATACCGCTTTATCAATCTATTTCAATTTTTTTTCAACCAACATCGATATATGTAGATACAGGAGAGAAAATAAAGTTAAATTCTTTTTTAAGAAAACTGATTTTAATTTTTTTTCTCACCCTTGGAACGTTTGTCAGTGATTTTTGAAGACGACATTCGAAAGAATACCGCTTTATCAATCTATTTCAATTTTTTTTCAACGGACATCGATATATGTAGATACAGGAGAGAAAATTAAGTTAATTTTTTTTAATGATTTTTTTTCTCACCCTTGGAACGTTTGTCAGTGATTTTTGAAGACGACATTCTAAAGAATACCGCTTTATCAATCTATTTCAATTTTTTTTCAACCAACATCGATATATGTAGATACAGGAGAGAAAATAAAGTTAAATTTTTATTAGGAAAACTGATTTTTATTTTTTTTCTCACCCTTGGAACGTTTGTCAGTGATTTTTGAAGACGACATACTAAAGATCGCCGGTTTATCAATCTATTTCAATTTTTTTTTCAACGGAAATCAATATATGTAGATACAGGAGAGAAAATAAAGTTAATTTTTTTTAATGATTTTTTTTCTCACCCTTGGAACGTTTGTCAGTGATTTTTGAAGACGACATTCTAAAGAATACCGCTTTATCAATCTATTTCAATTTTTTTTCAACCAACATCGATATATGTAGATACAGGAGAGAAAATAAAGTTAAATTTTTTTTTAAAAAATGATTTTTTTTTCTCACTCTTGGAACGTTTATCAGTGATTTTTGAAGACGACATACTAAAGAATACCGGTTTATCAATCTATTTAATTTTTTTTTTCAACGGATTTCGATATATGTAGATACAGGAAAGAAAATAAAATTGAAATTCTTTTTTAAGAAAACTGATTTTAATTTTTTTTCTCACCCTCGGAACGTTTGTCAGTGATTTTTGAAGACGACATACTGAAGAATACCGGTTCATCAATCTATTTCAATTTTTTTTTTCTGACGGACATCGATATATGTAGATACAGGGGAGAAAATTAAGTTAAATTTTTATTAGGAAAACTGATTTTTATTTTTTTTCTCACCCTTGGAACGTTTGTCAGTGATTTTTGAAGACGACATACTAAAGAATACCGGTTTATCAATTTGTTTCAATTTTTTCTTCTGACGGACATCGATATATGTAGATACAGGAGAGAAAATAAAGTTAAATTTTTCATGAGAAAACTGATTTTTATTTTTTTTCTCACCCTTGGAACGTTTGTCAGTGATTTTTGAAGACGACATACTAAAGAATACCGGTTTATCAATCTATTTAAATTTTTTTTCCAACGGACATCGATATATGTAGATACAGGAGAGAAAATAAAGTTAAATTCTTTTTTAAGAAAACTGATTTTAATTTTTTTTCTCACCCTTGGAACGTTTGTCAGTGATTTTTGAAGACGACATTCGAAAGAATACCGCATTATCAATCTATTTCAATTTTTTTTTCAACGGACATCGATATATGTAGATACAGGAGAGAAAATAAAGTTAATTTTTTATTTAAATGATTTTTTTTTCTCACCCTTGGAACGTTTGTCAGTGATTTTTGAAGACGTCATACTAAAGAATACCGCTTTATCAATCTATTTCAATTTTTTTTTCAACGGACATCGATATATGTAGATACAGGAGAGAAAATAAAGTTAATTTTTTATTTAAATGATTTTTTTTTCTCACCCTTGGAACGTTTGTCAGTGATTTTTGAAGACGACATTCGAAAGAATACCGCTTTATCAATCTATTTCAATTTTTTTTCAACGGACATCGATATATGTAGATACAGGAGAGAAAATAAAGTTAATTTTTTATTTAAATGATTTTTTTTTCTCACCCTTGGAACGTTTGTCAGTGATTTTTGAAGACGTCATACTAAAGAATACCGGGTTATCAATCTATTTCAATTTTTTTTTCAACCGACATCGATATATGTAGATACAGGAGAGAAAATAAAGTTAATTTTTTTTTTTAAAAATGATTTTTTTTTCTCACTCTTGGAACGTTTATCAGTGATTTTTGAAGACGACATACTAAAGAATACCGGTTTATCAATCTATTTAATTTTTTTTTTCAACGGATTTCGATATATGTAGATACAGGAGAGAAAATAAAATTAAAATTCTTTTTTAAGAAAACTGATTTTAATATTTTTTCTCACCCTCGGAACGTTTGTCAGTGATTTTTGAAGACGACATACTGAAGTATACCGGTTCATCAATCTATTTCAATTTTTTTTTCTGACGGACATTGATATATGTAGATACAGGAGAGAAAATTAAGTTAAATTTTTATTAGGAAAACTGATTTTTATTTTTTTTCTCACCCTTGGAACGATGTTAGTCAGTGATTTTTGAAGACGACATACTAAAGAATACCGGTTTATCAATTTGTTTCAATTTTTTCTTCTGACGGACATCGATATATGTAGATACAGGAGAGAAAATAAAGTTAAATTTTTCATGAGAAAACTGATTTTTATTTTTTTTCTCACTCTTGGAACGTTTGTCAGTGATTTTTGAAGACTACATACTAAAGAATACCGGTTTATCAATCTATTTAAATCTTTTTTCCAACGGACATCGATATATGTAGATACAGGAGAGAAAATAAAGTTAAATTATTTTTTAGGAAAACTGATTTTAATTTTTTTTCTCACCCTTGGAACGTTTGTCAGTGATTTTTGAAGACGACATACTAAAGATCACCGGTTTATCAATCTATTTCAATTTTCTTTTCAACGGACATCGATATATGTAGATACAGGAGAGAAAATAAAGTTAATTTTTTATTTAACTGATTTTTTTTTCTCACCCTTGGAACGTTTGTCAGTGATTTTTGAAGACGACATACTAAAGAATACCGGTTTATCAATCTATTTCAATTTTTTTTTCAACGGACATCGATATATGTAGATACAGGAGAGAAAATTAAGTTAATTTTTTTTTAAAATGATTTTTTTTTCTCACCCTTGGAACGTTTATCAGTGATTTTTGAAGACGACATACTAAAGAATACCGGTTTATCAATCTATTTAATTTTTTGTTTTCAACGGATTTCGATATATGTAGATGAAGGAGATAAAATAAAATTGAAATTCTTTTTTAAGAAAACTGATTTTAATTTTTTTTCTCACCCTTGGAACGTTTGTCAGTGATTTTTGAATACGACATACAAAAGAATACCGGTTTATCAATCTATTTAATTTTTTTTTTAACGGACATCGATATATGTAGATACAGGAGAGAAAATAAAATTAAAATTCTTTTTTAAGAAAACTGATTTTAATTTTTTTTCTCACCCTTGGAACGTTTGTCAGTGATTTTTGAAGACGACATACTAAAGAATACCGGTTTATCAATCTATTTCAATTTTTTTTTCCGACGGACATCGATGTATGTAGATACAGAAGAGAAAATAAAATTAAAATTCTTTTTTAAGAAAACTGATTTTAATTTTTTTTCTCACCCTTGGAACGTTTGTCAGTGATTTTTGAAGACGACATACTAAAGAATACCGGTTTATCAATCTATTTCAATTTTTTTTTCAACGAACATCGATATATGTAGATACAGGAGAGAAAAGAAAGTTAATTTTTTTTTAAATGATTTTTTTTTCTCACCCTTGGAACGTTTGTCAGTGATTTTTGAAGACGACATACTAAAGAATACCGGTTTATCAATCTGTTTCAATTTTTTCTTCTGACGGACATCGATATATGTAGATACAGGAGAGAAAATAAAGTTAAATATTTTTTAAGAAGAATGATTTTTATTTTTTTTCTCACCCTTGGAACATTTGTCAGTGATATTTGAAGACTACATACTAAAGAATACCGGTTTATCAATCTATTTCAATTTTTTTTTCAACGGACATCGATATATGTAGATGCAGGAGAGAAAATAAAGTTAATTTTTTTTTAATGAATTTTTTTTCTCACCCTTGGAACGTTTGTCAGTGATTTTTGAAAACGACATACTAAAGAATACCGGTTTATCAATCTATTTAAATTTTTTTTTCAACGGACATCAATATATGTAGATACAGGAGAGAAAATAAAGTTAATTTTTTTTAATGATTTTTTTTCTCACCCTTGGAACGTTTGTCAGTGATTTTTGAAGACGACATACTAAAGAATACCGGGTTATCAATCTATTTCAATTTTTTTTCCAACGGACATCGATATATGTAGATACAGGAGAGAAAATAAAGTTAATTTTTTTTAAATGATTTTTTTTTCTCACCCTTGGAACGTTTGTCAGTGATTTTTGAAGACGACATACTAAAGAATACCGGTTTATCAATCTATTTAAATTTTTTTTCCAACGGACATCGATATATGTAGATACAGGAGAGAAAATAAAGTTAATTTTTTTTAATGATTTTTTTTCTCACCCTTGGAACGTTTGTCAGTGATTTTTGAAGACGACATACTAAAGAATACCGGGTTATCAATCTATTTCAATTTTTTTTCCAACGGACATCGATATATGTAGATACAGGAGAGAAAATAAAGTTAATTTTTTTTAAATGATTTTTTTTTCTCACCCTTGGAACGTTTGTCAGTGATTTTTGAAGACGACATACTAAAGAATGCCGGTTTATCAATCTATTTAAATTTTTTTTCCAACGGACATCGATATATGTAGATACAGGAGAGAAAATAAAGTTAATTTTTTTTAATGATTTTTTTTCTCACCCTTGGAACGTTTGTCAGTGATTTTTGAAGACGACATACTAAAGAATACCGGTTTATCAATCTATTTAAATTTTTTTTCCAACGGACATCGATATATGTAGATACAGGAGAGAAAATAAAGTTAATTTTTTTTAATGATTTTTTTTCTCACCCTTGGAACGTTTGTCAGTGATTTTTGAAGACGACATTCGAAAGAATACCGCTTTATCAATCTATTTCAATTTTTTTTTCAACGGACATCGATATATGTAGATACAGGAGAGAAAATAAAGTTAATTTTTTATTTAAATGATATTTTTTCTCACCCTTGGAACGTTTGTCAGTGATTTTTGAAGACGTCATACTAAAGAATACCGGTTTATCAATCTATTTCAATTTTTTTTTCAACGGACATCGATATATGTAGATACAGGAGAGAAAATAAAGTTAATTTTTTTTAATGATTTTTTTTCTCACCCTTGGAACGTTTGTCAGTGATTTTTGAAGACGACATACTAAAGAATACCGGGTTATCAATCTATTTAAATTTTTTTTTCAACGGACATCGATATATGTAGATACAGGAGAGAAAATAAAGTTAATTTTTTATTTAAATGATTTTTTTTTCTCACCCTTGGAACGTTTGTCAGTGATTTTCGAAGACGTCATACTAAAGAATAACGGGTTATCAATCTATTTCAATTTTTTTTTCAACGGACATCGATATATGTAGATACAGGAGAGAAAATTAAGTTAAATTTTTTTTAGGAAAACTGATTTTTATTTTTTTTCTCACCCTTGGAACGTTTGTCAGTGATTTTTGAAGACGACATACTAAAGATCGCCGGTTTATCAATCTATTTCAATTTTTTTTTCAACGGAAATCAATATATGTAGATACAGGAGAGAAAATAAAGTTAATTTTTTTTAATGATTTTTTTTCTCACCCTTGGAACGTTTGTCAGTGATTTTTGAAGACGACATTCGAAAGAATACCGCTTTATCAATCTATTTCAATTTTTTTTCAACCGACATCGATATATGTAGATACAGGAGAGAAAATAAAGTTAAATTTTTTTTTAAAAAATGATTTTTTTTTCTCACTCTTGGAACGTTTATCAGTGATTTTTGAAGACGACATACTAAAGAATACCGGTTTATCAATCTATTTAATTTTTTTTTTCAACGGATTTCGATATATGTAGATACAGGAGAGAAAATAAAATTGAAATTCTTTTTTAAGAAAACTGATTTTAATTTTTTTTCTCACCCTCGGAACGTTTGTCAGTGATTTTTGAAGACGACATACTGAAGAATACCGGTTCATCAATCTATTTCAATTTTTTTTTTCTGACGGACATCGATATATGTAGATACAGGGGAGAAAATTAAGTTAAATTTTTATTAGGAAAACTGATTTTTATTTTTTTTCTCACCCTTGGAACGTTTGTCAGTGATTTTTGAAGACGACATACTAAAGAATACCGGTTTATCAATTTGTTTCAATTTTTTCTTCTGACGGACATCGATATATGTAGATACAGGAGAGAAAATAAAGTTAAATTTTTCATGAGAAAACTGATTTTTATTTTTTTTCTCACTCTTGGAACGTTTGTCAGTGATTTTTAAAGACTACATACTAAAGAATACCGGTTTATCAATCTATTTAAATTTGTTTTCCAACGTACATCGATATATGTAGATACAGGAGAGAAAATAAAGTTAAATTCTTTTTTAAGAAAACTGATTTTAATTTTTTTTCTCACCCTTGGAACGTTTGTCAGTGATTTTTGAAGACGACATACTAAAGATCACCGGTTTATCAATCTATTTCAATTTTTTTTTAAACGGACATCGATATATGTAGATACAGGAGAGAAAATAAAGTTAATTTTTTATTTAAATGATTTTTTTTTCTCACCCTTGGAACGTTTGTCAGTGATTTTTGAAGACGACATACTAAAGAATACCGGTTTATCAATCTATTTAATTTTTTTTTTCAACGGATTTCGATATATGTAGATGAAGGAGATAAAATAAAATTGAAATTCTTTTTTAAGAAAACTGATTTTAATTTTTTTTCTCACCCTTGGAACGTTTGTCAGTGATTTTTGAATACGACATACAAAAGAATACCGGTTTATCAATCTATTTAATTTTTTTTTCAACGGACATCGATATATGTGGATACAGGAGAGAAAATAAAGTTAATTTTTTATTTAAATGATTTTTCTTCTCACCCTTGGAACGTTTGTCAGTGATTTTTGAAGACGACATACTAAAGAATACCGGTTTATCAATCTATTTAAATTTTTTTTTCAACGGACATCAATATATGTAGATACAGGAGAGAAAATAAAGTTAATTTTTTTTAATGATTTTTTTTCTCACCCTTGGAACGTTTGTCAGTGATTTTTGAAGACGACATTCTAAAGAATACCGCTTTATCAATCTATTCCAAGTTCTTTTCCAACGGTACATCGATATATGTAGATACAGGAGAGAAAATAAAGTTAAAATTCTTTTTTAAGAAAACTCATTTTAATTCTTTTTCTCACCCTTGGAACGTTTGTCAGTGATTTTTGAAGACAACATACTAAAGAATACCGGTTCATCAATCTATTCCAAGTTCTTTTCCAACGGTACATCGATATATGTAGATACAGGAGAGAAAATTAAGTTAAAATTCTTTTTTAAGAAAACTGATTTCTATTTTTTTTCTCACCCTTGGAACGTTTGTCACTGATTTTTGAAGACAACATACTCAAGAATACCGGTTTATCAATCTATTGAATTTTTTTTTCAACGGACATCGATATATGTAGATACAGGAGAGAAAATAAAATTAAAATTCTTTTTTAAGAAAACTGATTTTAATTTTTTTTCTCACCCTCGGAACGTTTGTCAGTGATTTTTGAAGACGACATACTGAAGAATACCGGTTCATCAATCTATTTCAATTTTTTTTTCTGACGGACATCGATATATGTAGATACAGGAGAGAAAATAAAGTTAATTTTTTATTTAAATGATTTTTTTTTCTCACCCTTGGAACGTTTGTCAGTGATTTTTGAAGACGTCATACTAAAGAATACCGGGTTATCAATCTATTTCAATTTTTTTTTCAACGGACATCGATATATGTAGATACAGGAGAGAAAATAAAGTTAATTTTTTTTTTAAAAAATGATTTTTTTTTCTCACTCTTGGAACGTTTATCAGTGATTTTTGAAGACGACATACTAAAGAATACCGGTTTATCAATCTATTTAATTTTTTTTTTAACGGATTTCGATATATGTAGATACAGGAGAGAAAATAAAATTGAAATTCTTTTTTAAGAAAACTGATTTTAATTTTTTTTCTCACCCTTGGAACGTTTGTCAGTGATTTTTGAAGACGACATACTAAAGAATACCGGTTTATCAATCTATTGAATTTTTTTTTCAACGGACATCGATATATGTAGATACAGGAGAGAAAATAAAATTAAAATTCTTTTTTGAGAAAACTGATTTTAATTTTTTTTCTCACCCTCGGAACGTTTGTCAGTGATTTTTGAAGACGACATACTGAAGAATACCGGTTCATCAATCTATTTCAATTTTTTTTTCTGACGGACATCGATATATGTAGATACAGGAGAGAAAATTAAGTTAAATTTTTATTAGGAAAACTGATTTTTATTTTTTTTCTCACCCTTGGAACGTTTGTCAGTGATTTTTGAAGACGACATACTAAAAAATACCGGTTTATCAATTTATTTCAATTTTTTCTTCTGACGGACATCGATATATGTAGATACAGGAGAGAAAATAAAGTTAAATTTTTCATGAGAAAACTGATTTTTATTTTTTTTCTCACTCTTGGAACGTTTGTCAGTGATTTTTGAAGACTACATACTGAAGAATACCGGTTTATCAATCTATTCAAATTTTTTTTCCAACGGACATCGATATATGTAGATACAGGAGAGAAAATAAAGTTAAATTCTTTTTTAAGAAAACTGATTTTAATTTTTTTTCTCACCCTTGGAACGTTTGTCAGTGATTTTTGAAGACGACATACTAAAGAATACCGGTTTATCAATCTATTGAATTTTTTTTTCAACGGACATCGATATATGTAGATACAGGAGAGAAAATAAAATTAAAATTCTTTTTTAAGAAAACTGATTTTAATTTTTTTTCTCACCCTCGGAACGTTTGTCAGTGATTTTTGAAGACGACATACTGAAGAATACCGGTTCATCAATCTATTTAATTTTTTTTTCAACGGACATCGATATATGTAGATACAGGAGAGAAAATAAAATTAAAATTCTTTTTTAAGAAAACTGATTTTAATTTTTTTTCTCACCCTTGGAACGTTTGTCAGTGATTTTTGAAGACGACATACTAAAGAATACCGGTTTATCAATATATTTCAATTTTTTTTCCGACGGACATCGATTTATGTAGATACAGAAGAGAAAATAAAATTAAAATTCTTTTTTAAGAAAACTGATTTTAATTTTTTTTCTCACCCTTGGAACGTTTGTCAGTGATTTTTGAAGACGACATACTAAAGAATACCGGTTTATCAATCTATTTCAATTTTTTTTTC
Organism: Lochmaea crataegi; assembly: GCA_947563755.1. Classification (NCBI taxonomy): domain Eukaryota; kingdom Metazoa; phylum Arthropoda; class Insecta; order Coleoptera; family Chrysomelidae; genus Lochmaea; species Lochmaea crataegi. The sequence continues at coordinate 75,841,830 of OX387422.1, read as the reverse complement.
AACGAACATCGATATATGTAGATACAGGAGAGAAAAGAAAGTTAATTTTTTTTTAAATGATTTTTTTTTCTCACCCTTGGAACGTTTGTCAGTGATTTTTGAAGACGACATACTAAAGAATACCGGTTTATCAATCTGTTTCAATTTTTTCTTCTGACGGACATCGCTATATGTAGATACAGGAGGGAAAATAAAGTTAAATATTTATTAAGAAGACTGATTTTTATTTTTTTTCTCACCCTTGGAACATTTGTCAGTGATTTTTGAAGACTACATACTAAAGAATACCGGTTTATCAATCTATTTCAATTTTTTTTTCAACGGACATCGATATATGTAGATGCAGGAGAGAAAATAAAGTTAATTTTTTTTTTAAATGATTTTTTTTCTCACCCTTGGAACGTTTGTCAGTGATTTTTGAAGACGACATACTAAAGATCGCCGGTTTATCAATCTATTTCAATTTTTTTTTCAACGGACATCAATATATGTAGATACAGGAGAGAAAATAAAGTTAATTTTTTTTAATGATTTTTTTCTCACCCTTGGAACGTTTGTCAGTGATTTTTGAAGACGACATTCTAAAGAATACCGCTTTATCAATCTATTTCAATTTTTTTTCCAACGGACATCGATATATGTAGATACAGGAGAGAAAATAAAGTTAATTTTTTATTTAAATGATTCTTTTTTCTCACCCTTGGAACGTTTGTCAGTGATTTTTGAAGACGTCATACTAAAGAATACCGGGTTATCAATCTATTCCAATTTTTTTTTCAACGGACATCGATATATGTAGATACAGGAGAGAAAATAAAGTTAAATTTTTTTTTAAAAAATGATTTTTTTTCTCACTCTTGGAACGTTTATCAGTGATTTTTGAAGACGACATACTAAAGAATACCGGTTTATCAATCTATTTAATTTTTTTTTCAACGGATTTCGATATATGTAGATACAGGAGAGAAAATAAAATTGAAATTCTTTTTTAAGAAAACTGATTTTAATTTTTTTTCTCACCCTTGGAACGTTTGTCAGTGATTTTTGAAGACGACATACTAAAGAATACCGGTTTATCAATCTATTGAATTTTTTTTTCAACGGACATCGATATATGTAGATACAGGAGAGGAAATAAAATTAAAATTCTTTTTTAAGAAAACTGATTTTAATTTTTTTTCTCACCCTCGGAACGTTTGTCAGTGATTTTTGAAGACGACATACTGAAGAATACCGGTTCATCAATCTATTTCAATTTTTTTTTCTGACGGACATCGATATATGTAGATACAGGAGAGAAAATTAAGTTAAATTTTTATTAGGAAAACTGATTTTTATTTTTTTTCTCACCCTTGGAACGTTTGTCAGTGATTTTTGAAGACGACATACTAAAAAATACCGGTTTATCAATTTATTTCAATTTTTTCTTCTGACGGACATCGATATATGTAGATACAGGAGAGACAATAAAGTTAAATTTTCCATGAGAAAACTGATTTTTATTTTTTTTCTCACTCTTGGAACGTTTGTCAGTGATTTTTGAAGACTACATACTGAAGAATACCGGTTTATCAATCTATTTAAATTTTTTTTCCAACGGACATCGATATATGTAGATACAGGAGAGAAAATAAAGTGAAATTCTTTTTTAAGAAAACTGATTTTAATTTTTTTTCTCTCCCTTGGAACGTTTGTCAGTGATTTTTGAAGACGACATACTAAACATCACCGGTTTATCAATCTATTTCAATTTTTTTTTCAACGGATATCGATATATGTAGATACAGGAGAGAAAATAAAGTTAATTTTTTATTTAAATGATTTTTTTTTCTCACCCTTGGAACGTTTGTCAGTGATTTTTGAAGACGACATACTAAAGAATACCGGTTTATCAATCTATTTCAATTTTTTTTTCAACGGACATCGATATATGTAGATACAGGAGAGAAAATAAAGTTAAATTTTTTTTTTTAAATGATTTTTTTTTCTCACCCTTGGAACGTTTATCAGTGATTTTTGAAGACGACATACTGAAGAATACCGGTTTATCAATCTATTTAATTTTTTTTTCAACGGATTTCGATATATGTAGATGAAGGAGATAAAATAAAATTGAAATTCTTTTTTAAGAAAACTGATTTTAATTTTTTTTCTCACCCTTTGAACGTTTGTCAGTGATTTTTGAATACGACATACAAAAGAATACCGGTTTATCAATCTATTTAATTTTTTTTTCAACGGACATCGATATATGTAGATACAGGAGAGAAAATAAAATTAAAATTCTTTTTTAAGAAAACTGATTTTAATTTTTTTTTCTCACCCTTGGAACGTTTGTCAGTGATTTTTGAAGACGACATACTAAAGAATACCGGTTTATCAATCTATTTCAAGTTTTTTTTCCGACGGACATCGATTTATGTAGATACAGAAGAGAAAATAAAATAAAAATTCTTTTTTAAGAAAACTGATTTTAATTTTTTTTTCTCACCCTTGGAACGTTTGTCAGTGATTTTTGAAGACGACATACTAAAGAATACCGGTTTATCAATCTATTTCAATTTTTTTTTCAACGAACATCGATATATGTAGATACAGGAGAGAAAAGAAAGTTAATTTTTTTTAAATGATTTTTTTTTTCTCACCCTTGGAACGTTTGTCAGTGATTTTTGAAGACGACATACTAAAGAATACCGGTTTATCGATATATGTAGATACAGGAGAGAAAATAAAGTTAAATATTTTTTAAGAAGACTGATTTTCATTTTTTTTCTCACCCTTGGAACATTTGTCAGTGATTTTTGAAGACTACATACTAAAGAATACCGGTTTATCAATCTATTTCAATTTTTTTTTCAACGGACATCGATATATGTAGATGCAGGAGAGAAAATAAAGTTAATTTTTTTTTTAAATGATTTTTTTTTCTCACCCTTGGAACGTTTGTCAGTGATTTTTGAAGACGACATTCTAAAGAATACCGCTTTATCAATCTATTCCAAGTTCTTTTCCAACGGTACATCGATATATGTAGATACAGGAGAGAAAATAAAGTTAAAATTATTTTTTAAGAAAACTGATTTCTATTTTTTTTCTCACCCTTGGAACGTTTGTCAGTGATTTTTGAAGACAACATACTCAAGAATACCGGTTTATCAATCTTTTTAAATTTTTTCTCCAACGGACATCTATATATGCAGATACAGGAGAGAAAATGAAGTTAAATTGATTTTAAGAAAACTAATTTTAATTCTTTTTCTCACCCTTGGAACGTTTGTCAGTGATTTTTGAAGACAACATACTAAAGAATACCGGTTTATCAATCTATTCCAAGTTCTTTTCCAACGGTACATCGATATATGTAGATACAGGAGAGAAAATTAAGTTAAAATTCTTTTTTAAGAAAACTGATTTCTATTTTTTTTCTCACCCTTGGAACGTTTGTCAGTGATTTTTGAAGACAACATACTCAAGAATACCGGTTTATCAATCTATTTAAATTTTTTCTCCAACGGACATCAATATATGTAGATACAGGAGAGAAAATAAAGTTAATTTTTTTTAATGATTTTTTTCTCACCCTTGGAACGTTTGTCAGTGATTTTTGAAGACGACATTCTAAAGAATACCGCTTTATCAATCTATTTCAATTTTTTTTCCAACGGACATCGATATATGTAGATACAGGAGAGAAAATAAAGTTAATTTTTTATTTAAATGATTCTTTTTTCTCACCCTTGGAACGTTTGTCAGTGATTTTTGAAGACGTCATACTAAAGAATACCGGGTTATCAATCTATTCCAATTTTTTTTCAACGGACATCGATATATGTAGATACAGGAGAGAAAATAAAGTTAAATTTTTTTTTAAAAAATGATTTTTTTTTCTCACTCTTGGAACGTTTATCAGTGATTTTTGAAGACGACATACTAAAGAATACCGGTTTATCAATCTATTTAATTTTTTTTTCAACGGATTTCGATATATGTAGATACAGGAGAGAAAATAAAATTGAAATTCTTTTTTAAGAAAACTGATTTTAATTTTTTTTCTCACCCTTGGAACGTTTGTCAGTGATTTTTGAAGACGACATACTAAAGAATACCGGTTTATCAATCTATTGAATTTTTTTTTCAACGGACATCGATATATGTAGATACAGGAGAGGAAATAAAATTAAAATTCTTTTTTAAGAAAACTGATTTTAATTTTTTTTCTCACCCTCGGAACGTTTGTCAGTGATTTTTGAAGACGACATACTGAAGAATACCGGTTCATCAATCTATTTCAATTTTTTTTTCTGACGGACATCGATATATGTAGATACAGGAGAGAAAATTAAGTTAAATTTTTATTAGGAAAACTGATTTTTATTTTTTTTCTCACCCTTGGAACGTTTGTCAGTGATTTTTGAAGACGACATACTAAAAAATACCGGTTTATCAATTTATTTCAATTTTTTCTTCTGACGGACATCGATATATGTAGATACAGGAGAGACAATAAAGTTAAATTTTCCATGAGAAAACTGATTTTTATTTTTTTTCTCACTCTTGGAACGTTTGTCAGTGATTTTTGAAGACTACATACTGAAGAATACCGGTTTATCAATCTATTTAAATTTTTTTTCCAACGGACATCGATATATGTAGATACAGGAGAGAAAATAAAGTGAAATTCTTTTTTAAGAAAACTGATTTTAATTTTTTTTCTCTCCCTTGGAACGTTTGTCAGTGATTTTTGAAGACGACATACTAAAGATCACCGGTTTATCAATCTATTTCAATTTTTTTTTCAACGGATATCGATATATGTAGGTACAGGAGAGAAAATAAAGTTAATTTTTTATTTAAATGATTTTTTTTTCTCACCCTTGGAACGTTTGTCAGTGATTTTTGAAGACGACATACTAAAGAATACCGGTTTATCAATCTATTTCAATTTTTTTTTCAACGGACATCGATATATGTAGATACAGGAGAGAAAATAAAGTTAAATTTTTTTTTTTAAATGATTTTTTTTTCTCACCCTTGGAACGTTTATCAGTGATTTTTGAAGACGACATACTGAAGAATACCGGTTTATCAATCTATTTAATTTTTTTTTCAACGGATTTCGATATATTTAGATGAAGGAGATAAAATAAAATTGAAATTCTTTTTTAAGAAAACTGATTTTAATTTTTTTTCTCACCCTTGGAACGTTTGTCAGTGATTTTTGAATACGACATACAAAAGAATACCGGTTTATCAATCTATTTAATTTTTTTTTCAACGGACATCGATATATGTAGATACAGAAGAGAAAATAAAATAAAAATTCTTTTTTAAGAAAACTGATTTTAATTTTTTTTTCTCACCCTTGGAACGTTTGTCAGTGATTTTTGAAGACGACATACTAAAGAATACCGGTTTATCAATCTATTTCAATTTTTTTTTCAACGAACATCGATATATGTAGATACAGGAGAGAAAAGAAAGTTAATTTTTTTTAAATGATTTTTTTTTCTCACCCTTGGAACGTTTGTCAGTGATTTTTGAAGACGACATACTAAAGAATACCGGTTTATCGATATATGTAGATACAGGAGAGAAAATAAAGTTAAATATTTTTTAAGAAGACTGATTTTCATTTTTTTTCTCACCCTTGGAACATTTGTCAGTGATTTTTGAAGACTACATACTAAAGAATACCGGTTTATCAATCTATTTCAATTTTTTTTTCAACGGACATCGATTTATGTAGATACAGAAGAGAAAATAAAATTAAAATTCTTTTTTAAGAAAACTGATTTTAATTTTTTTTCTCACCCTTGGAACGTTTGTCAGTGATTTTTGAAGACGACATACTAAAGAATACCGGTTTATCAATCTATTTCAAGTTTTTTTTCCGACGGACATCGATTTATGTAGATACAGAAGAGAAAATAAAATAAAAATTCTTTTTTAAGAAAACTGATTTTAATTTTTTTTTCTCACCCTTGGAACGTTTGTCAGTGATTTTTGAAGACGACATACTAAAGAATACCGGTTTATCAATCTATTTCAATTTTTTTTTCAACGAACATCGATATATGTAGATACAGGAGAGAAAAGAAAGTTAATTTTTTTTAAATGATTTTTTTTTCTCACCCTTGGAACGTTTGTCAGTGATTTTTGAAGACGACATACTAAAGAATACCGGTTTATCGATATATGTAGATACAGGAGAGAAAATAAAGTTAAATATTTTTTAAGAAGACTGATTTTCATTTTTTTTCTCACCCTTGGAACATTTGTCAGTGATTTTTGAAGACTACATACTAAAGAATACCGGTTTATCAATCTATTTCAATTTTTTTTTCAACGGACATCGATATATGTAGATGCAGGAGAGAAAATAAAGTTAATTTTTTTTTTTAAATGATTTTTTTTTCTCACCCTTGGAACGTTTGTCAGTGATTTTTGAAGACGACATACTAAAGAATACCGGTTTATCAATCTATTTGAATTTTTTTTTCAACGGACATCAATATATGTAGATACAGGAGAGAAAATAAAGTTAATTTTTTTTAATGATTTTTTTTCTCACCCTTGGAACGTTTGTCAGTGATTTTTGAAGACGACATTCTAAAGAATACCGCTTTATCAATCTATTCCAAGTTCTTTTCCAACGGTACATCGATATATGTAGATACAGGAGAGAAAATAAAGTTAAAATTATTTTTTAAGAAAACTGATTTCTATTTTTTTTCTCACCCTTGGAACGTTTGTCAGTGATTTTTGAAGACAACATACTCAAGAATACCGGTTTATCAATCTTTTTAAATTTTTTCTCCAACGGACATCTATATATGCAGATACAGGAGAGAAAATGAAGTTAAATTGATTTTAAGAAAACTAATTTTAATTCTTTTTCTCACCCTTGGAACGTTTGTCAGTGATTTTTGAAGACAACATACTAAAGAATACCGGTTTATCAATCTATTCCAAGTTCTTTTCCAACGGTACATCGATATATGTAGATACAGGAGAGAAAATTAAGTTAAAATTCTTTTTTAAGAAAACTGATTTCTATTTTTTTTCTCACCCTTGGAACGTTTGTCAGTGATTTTTGAAGACAACATACTCAAGAATACCGGTTTATCAATCTATTTAAATTTTTTCTCCAACGGACATCTATATATGCAGATACAGGAGAGAAAATGAAGTTAAATTGATTTTAAGAAAACTAATTTTAATTCTTTTTCTCACCCTTGGAACGTTTGTCAGTGATTTTTGAAGACAACATACTAAAGAATACCGGTTTATCAATCTATTTCAATTTTTTGTCTGATGGACATCGATATATGTAGATACAGGAGAGAAAATAAAGTTAAATATTTTTAAGAAGACTGATTTTTATTTTTTTTCTCACCCTTGGAACGTTTGTCAGTGATTTTTGAAGACTACATACTAAAGAATACCGGTTTATCAATCTATTTCAAATTTTTTTCCAACGGACATCGATATATGTAGATACAGGAGAGAAAATAAAGTTAATTTTTTTTTAAATGATTTTTTTTTCTCACCCTTGGAACGTTTGTCAGTGATTTTTGAAGACGACATACTAAAGAATACCGGTTTATCAATCTATTTAAATTTTTTTTCCAACGGACATCGATATATGTAGATACAGGAGAGAAAATAAAGTTAAATTCTTTTTTAAGAAAACTGATTTTAATTTTTTTTCTCACCCTTGGAACGTTTGTCAGTGATTTTTGAAGACGATATTCTAAAGAATACCGCTTTATCAATCTATTTCTATTTTTTTATCAACGGACATCGATATATGTAGATACAGGAGAGAAAATAAAGTTAATTTTTTATTTAAATGATTTTTTTTTCTCACCCTTGGAACGTTTGTCAGTGATTTTTGAAGACGTCATACTAAAGAATACCGGTTTATCAATCTATTTCAATTTTTTTTTCAACGGACATCTATACATGTAGATACAGGAGAGAGAATAAATTTAAAATTCTTTTTTAAGAAAACTGATTTTAATTCTTTTTCTCGAACTTGGAACGTTTGTCAGTGATTTTTGAAGACGAAATACTAGAGAATACCGGTTTATCAATCTATTTAAATTTTTTTCCAACGGACATCGATGTATGTAGATACAGGAGAGAAAATTAAGTTAAAATTTTTTTTAAGAAAACTGATTTTAATTTTTTTTCTCACCCTTGGAACGTTTGTCAGTGATTTTTGAAGAGGACATACTGAAGAATACCGGTTTATCAATCCATTTCAATTTTTTTTTCTGACGGACATCGATATATGTAGATACAGGAGAGAAAATTAAGTTAAATTTTTTTTAGGAAAACTGATTTTTATTTTTTTTCTCACCCTTGGAACGTTTGTCAGTGATTTTTGAAGACGACATACTAAAGATCGCCGGTTTATCAATCTATTTCAATTTTTTTTTCAACGGACATCAATATATGTAGATACAGGAGAGAAAATAAAGTTAATTTTTTTTAATGATTTTTTTTCTCACCCTTGGAACGTTTGTCAGTGATTTTTGAAGACGACATTCGAAAGAATACCGCTTTATCAATCTATTTAAATTTTTTTTTCAACGGACATCGATATATGTAGATACAGGAGAGAAAATAAAGTTAATTTTTTATTTAAATGATTTTTTTTTCTCACCCTTGGAACGTTTGTCAGTGATTTTTGAAGACGTCATACTAAAGAATACCGGGTTATCAATCTATTTCAATTTTTTTTTCAACGGACATCGATATATGTAGATACAGGAGAGAAAATAAAGTTAATTTTTTTTTCTCACTCTTGGAACGTTTATCAGTGATTTTTGAAGACGACATACTCAAGAATACCGGTTTATCAATCTATTTGATTTTTTTTCTCAACGGATTTCGATATATGTAGATACAGGAGAGAAAATAAAATTAAAATTCTTTTTTAAGAAAACTGATTTTAATTTTTTTTCTCACCCTCGGAACGTTTGTCAGTGATTTTTGAAGACGACATACTGAAGAATACCGGTTCATCAATCTATTTCAATTTTTTTTTCTGACGGACATCGATATATGTAGATACAGGAGAGAAAATTAAGTTAAATTTTTATTAGGAAAACTGATTTTTATTTTTTTTCTCACCCTTGGAACGTTGTTTGTCAGTGATTTTTGAAGACGACATACTAAAGAATACCGGTTTATCAATTTGTTTCAATTTTTTCTTCTGACGGACATCGATATATGTAGATACAGGAGAGAAAATGAAGTTAAATTTTTCATGAGAAAACTGATTTTTATTTTTTTTCTCACTCTTGGAACGTTTGTCAGTGATTTTTGAAGACTACATACTAAAGAATACCGGTTTATCAATCTATTTAAATTTTTTTTCCAACGGACATCGATATATGTAGATACAGGAGAGAAAATAAAGTTAAATTCTTTTTTAAGAAAACTGATTTTAATTTTTTTTCTCACCCTTGGAACGTTTGTCAGTGATTTTTGAAGACGACATACTAAAGATCACCGGTTTATCAATCTATTTCAATTTTTTTTTCAACGGACATCGATATATGTAGATACAGGAGAGAAAATAAAGTTAATTTTTTATTTAAATGATTTTTTTTTCTCACCCTTGGAACGTTTGTCAGTGATTTTTAAAGACGACATACTGAAGAATACCGGTTTATCAATCTATTTCAATTTTTTTTTCAACGGACATCGATATATGTAGATACAGGAGAGAAAATAAAGTTAAATTTTTTTTTAAAATGATTTTTTTTTCTCACCCTTGGAACGTTTATCAGTGATTTTTGAAGACGACATACTAAAGAATACCGGTTTATCAATCTATTTAATTTTTTTTTTCAACGGATTTCGATATATGTAGATGAAGGAGATAAAATAAAATTGAAATTCTTTTTTAATAAAACTGATTTTAATTTTTTTTCTCACCCTTGGAACGTTTGTCAGTGATTTTTGAATACGACATACAAAAGAATACCGGTTTATCAATCTATTTAATTTTTTTTTCAACGGACATCGATATATGTAGATACAGGAGAGAAAATAAAATTAAAATTCTTTTTTAAGAAAACTGATTTTAATTTTTTTTCTCACCCTTGGAACGTTTGTCAGTGATTTTTGAAGACGACATACTAAAGAATACCGGTTTATCAATCTATTTCAATTTTTTTTTCCGACGGACATCGATTTATGTAGATACAGAAGAGAAAATAAAATTAAAATTCTTTTTTAAGAAAACTGATTTTAATTTTTTTTCTCACCCTTGGAACGTTTGTCAGTGATTTTTGAAGACGACATACTAAAGAATACCGGTTTATCAATCTATTTCAATTTTTTTTTCAACGAACATCGATATATGTAGATACAGGAGAGAAAAGAAAGTTAATTTTTTTTTAAATGAATTTTTTTTCTCACCCTTGGAACGTTTGTCAGTGATTTTTGAAGACGACATACTAAAGAATACCGGTTTATCAATCTGTTTCAATTTTTTCTTCTGACGGACATCGATATATGTAGATACAGGAGAGAAAATAAAGTTAAATATTTTTTAAGAAGACTGATTTTTATTTTTTTTCTCACCCTTGGAACATTTGTCAGTGATTTTTGAAGACTACATACTAAAGAATACCGGTTTATCAATCTATTTCAATTTTTTTTTCAACGGACATCGATATATGTAGATGCAGGAGAGAAAATAAAGTTAATTTTTTTTTAAATGATTTTTTTTTCTCACCCTTGGAACGTTTGTCAGTGATTTTTGAAGACGACATACTAAAGATCGCCGGTTTATCAATCTATTTCAATTTTTTTTTCAACGGACATCAATATATGTAGATACAGGAGAGAAAATAAAGTTAATTTTTTTTAATGATTTTTTTTCTCACCCTTGGAACGTTTGTCAGTGATTTTTGAAGACGACATTCTAAAGAATACCGCTTTATCAATCTATTTCAATTTTTTTTTCAACGGACATCGATATATGTAGATACAGGAGAGAAAATAAAGTTAATTTTTTATTTAAATGATTTTTTTTTCTCACCCTTGGAACGTTTGTCAGGGATTTTTGAAGACGTCATACTAAAGAATACCGGGTTATCAATCTATTTAAATTTTTTCTCCAACGGACATCTATATATGCAGATACAGGAGAGAAAATGAAGTTAAATTGATTTTAAGAAAACTAATTTTAATTCTTTTTCTCACCCTTGGAACGTTTGTCAGTGATTTTTGAAGACAACATACTAAAGAATACCGGTTTATCAATCTATTTCAATTTTTTGTCTGATGGACATCGATATATGTAGATACAGGAGAGAAAATAAAGTTAAATATTTTTAAGAAGACTGATTTTTATTTTTTTTCTCACCCTTGGAACGTTTGTCAGTGATTTTTGAAGACTACATACTAAAGAATACCGGTTTATCAATCTATTTCAAATTTTTTTCCAACGGACATCGATATATGTAGATACAGGAGAGAAAATAAAGTTAATTTTTTTTTAAATGATTTTTTTTTCTCACCCTTGGAACGTTTGTCAGTGATTTTTGAAGACGACATACTAAAGAATACCGGTTTATCAATCTATTTAAATTTTTTTTCCAACGGACATCGATATATGTAGATACAGGAGAGAAAATAAAGTTAAATTCTTTTTTAAGAAAACTGATTTTAATTTTTTTTCTCACCCTTGGAACGTTTGTCAGTGATTTTTGAAGACGATATTCTAAAGAATACCGCTTTATCAATCTATTTCTATTTTTTTATCAACGGACATCGATATATGTAGATACAGGAGAGAAAATAAAGTTAATTTTTTATTTAAATGATTTTTTTTTCTCACCCTTGGAACGTTTGTCAGTGATTTTTGAAGACGTCATACTAAAGAATACCGGTTTATCAATCTATTTCAATTTTTTTTTCAACGGACATCTATACATGTAGATACAGGAGAGAGAATAAATTTAAAATTCTTTTTTAAGAAAACTGATTTTAATTCTTTTTCTCGAACTTGGAACGTTTGTCAGTGATTTTTGAAGACGAAATACTAGAGAATACCGGTTTATCAATCTATTTAAATTTTTTTCCAACGGACATCGATGTATGTAGATACAGGAGAGAAAATTAAGTTAAAATTTTTTTTAAGAAAACTGATTTTAATTTTTTTTCTCACCCTTGGAACGTTTGTCAGTGATTTTTGAAGAGGACATACTGAAGAATACCGGTTTATCAATCCATTTCAATTTTTTTTTCTGACGGACATCGATATATGTAGATACAGGAGAGAAAATTAAGTTAAATTTTTTTTAGGAAAACGGATTTTTATTTTTTTTCTCACCCTTGGAACGTTTGTCAGTGATTTTTGAAGACGACATACTAAAGATCGCCGGTTTATCAATCTATTTCAATTTTTTTTTCAACGGACATCAATATATGTAGATACAGGAGAGAAAATAAAGTTAATTTTTTTTAATGATTTTTTTTCTCACCCTTGGAACGTTTGTCAGTGATTTTTGAAGACGACATTCGAAAGAATACCGCTTTATCAATCTATTTAAATTTTTTTTTCAACGGACATCGATATATGTAGATACAGGAGAGAAAATAAAGTTAATTTTTTATTTAAATGATTTTTTTTTCTCACCCTTGGAACGTTTGTCAGTGATTTTTGAAGACGTCATACTAAAGAATACCGGGTTATCAATCTATTTCAATTTTTTTTTCAACGGACATCGATATATGTAGATACAGGAGAGAAAATAAAGTTAATTTTTTTTTCTCACTCTTGGAACGTTTATCAGTGATTTTTGAAGACGACATACTCAAGAATACCGGTTTATCAATCTATTTGATTTTTTTTCTCAACGGATTTCGATATATGTAGATACAGGAGAGAAAATAAAATTAAAATTCTTTTTTAAGAAAACTGATTTTAATTTTTTTTCTCACCCTCGGAACGTTTGTCAGTGATTTTTGAAGACGACATACTGAAGAATACCGGTTCATCAATCTATTTCAATTTTTTTTTCTGACGGACATCGATATATGTAGATACAGGAGAGAAAATTAAGTTAAATTTTTATTAGGAAAACTGATTTTTATTTTTTTTCTCACCCTTGGAACGTTGTTTGTCAGTGATTTTTGAAGACGACATACTAAAGAATACCGGTTTATCAATTTGTTTCAATTTTTTCTTCTGACGGACATCGATATATGTAGATACAGGAGAGAAAATGAAGTTAAATTTTTCATGAGAAAACTGATTTTTATTTTTTTTCTCACTCTTGGAACGTTTGTCAGTGATTTTTGAAGACTACATACTAAAGAATACCGGTTTATCAATCTATTTAAATTTTTTTTCCAACGGACATCGATATATGTAGATACAGGAGAGAAAATAAAGTTAAATTCTTTTTTAAGAAAACTGATTTTAATTTTTTTTCTCACCCTTGGAACGTTTGTCAGTGATTTTTGAAGACGACATACTAAAGATCACCGGTTTATCAATCTATTTCAATTTTTTTTTCAACGGAAATCGATATATGTAGATACAGGAGAGAAAATAAAGTTAATTTTTTATTTAAATGATTTTTTTTTCTCACCCTTGGAACGTTTGTCAGTGATTTTTGAAGACGACATACTGAAGAATACCGGTTTATCAATCTATTTCAATTTTTTTTTCAACGGACATCGATATATGTAGATACAGGAGAGAAAATAAAGTTAAATTTTTTTTTAAAATGATTTTTTTTTCTCACCCTTGGAACGTTTATCAGTGATTTTTGAAGACGACATACTAAAGAATACCGGTTTATCAATCTATTTAATTTTTTTTTTCAACGGATTTCGATATATGTAGATGAAGGAGATAAAATAAAATTGAAATTCTTTTTTAATAAAACTGATTTTAATTTTTTTTCTCACCCTTGGAACGTTTGTCAGTGATTTTTGAATACGACATACAAAAGAATACCGGTTTATCAATCTATTTAATTTTTTTTTCAACGGACATCGATATATGTAGATACAGGAGAGAAAATAAAATTAAAATTCTTTTTTAAGAAAACTGATTTTAATTTTTTTTCTCACCCTTGGAACGTTTGTCAGTGATTTTTGAAGACGACATACTAAAGAATACCGGTTTATCAATCTATTTCAATTTTTTTTTCCGACGGACATCGATTTATGTAGATACAGAAGAGAAAATAAAATTAAAATTCTTTTTTAAGAAAACTGATTTTAATTTTTTTTCTCACCCTTGGAACGTTTGTCAGTGATTTTTGAAGACGACATACTAAAGAATACCGGTTTATCAATCTATTTCAATTTTTTTTTCAACGAACATCGATATATGTAGATACAGGAGAGAAAAGAAAGTTAATTTTTTTTTAAATGAATTTTTTTTCTCACCCTTGGAACGTTTGTCAGTGATTTTTGAAGACGACATACTAAAGAATACCGGTTTATCAATCTGTTTCAATTTTTTCTTCTGACGGACATCGATATATGTAGATACAGGAGAGAAAATAAAGTTAAATATTTTTTAAGAAGACTGATTTTTATTTTTTTTCTCACCCTTGGAACATTTGTCAGTGATTTTTGAAGACTACATACTAAAGAATACCGGTTTATCAATCTATTTCAATTTTTTTTTCAACGGACATCGATATATGTAGATGCAGGAGAGAAAATAAAGTTAATTTTTTTTTAAATGATTTTTTTTTCTCACCCTTGGAACGTTTGTCAGTGATTTTTGAAGACGACATACTAAAGATCGCCGGTTTATCAATCTATTTCAATTTTTTTTTCAACGGACATCAATATATGTAGATACAGGAGAGAAAATAAAGTTAATTTTTTTTAATGATTTTTTTTCTCACCCTTGGAACGTTTGTCAGTGATTTTTGAAGACGACATTCTAAAGAATACCGCTTTATCAATCTATTTCAATTTTTTTTTCAACGGACATCGATATATGTAGATACAGGAGAGAAAATAAAGTTAATTTTTTATTTAAATGATTTTTTTTTCTCACCCTTGGAACGTTTGTCAGGGATTTTTGAAGACGTCATACTAAAGAATACCGGGTTATCAATCTATTTCAATTTTTTTTTCAACGGACATCGATATATGTAGATACAGGAGAGAAAATAAAGTTAAATTTTTTTTTAAAAAATGATTTTTTTTTCTCACTCTTGGAACGTTTATCAGTGATTTTTGAAGACGACATACTAAAGAATACCGGTTTATCAATCTATTCAATTTTTTTTTAACGGATTTCGATATATGTAGATACAGGAGAGAAAATAAAATTGAAATTCTTTTTTAAGAAAACTGATTTTAATTTTTTTTCTCACCCTTGGAACGTTTGTCAGTGATTTTTGAAGACGACATACTAAAGAATACCGGTTTATCAATCTATTGAATTTTTTTTTCAACGGACATCGATATATGTAGATACAGGAGAGAAAATAAAATTAAAATTCTTTTTTAAGAAAACTGATTTTAATTTTTTTTCTCACCCTCGGAACGTTTGTCAGTGATTTTTGAAGACGACATACTGAAGAATACCAGTTCATCAATCTATTTCAATTTTTTTTTCTGACGGACATCGATATATGTAGATACAGGAGAGAAAATTAAGTTAAATTTTTATTAGGAAAACTGATTTTTATTTTTTTTCTCACCCTTGGAACGTTTGTCAGTGATTTTTGAAGACGACATACTAAAAAATACCGGTTTATCAATTTATTTCAATTTTTTCTCCTGACGGACATCGATATATGTAGATACAGGAGAGAAAATAAAGTTAAATTTTTCATGAGAAAACTGATTTTTATTTTTTTTCTCACTCTTGGAACGTTTGTCAGTGATTTTTGAAGACTACATACTGAAGAATACCGGTTTATCAATCTATTTAAATTTTTTTTCCAACGGACATCGATATATGTAGATACAGGAGAGAAAATAAAGTTAAATTCTTTTTTAAGAAAACTGATTTTAATTTTTTTTCTCACCCTTGGAACGTTTGTCAGTGATTTTTGAAGACGACATACTAAAGAATACCGGTTTATCAATCTATTGAATTTTTTTTTCAACGGACATCGATATATGTAGATACAGGAGAGAAAATAAAATTAAAATTCTTTTTTAAGAAAACTGATTTTAATTTTTTTTCTCACCCTCGGAACGTTTGTCAGTGATTTTTGAAGACGACATACTGAAGAATACCGGTTCATCAATCTATTTAATTTTTTTTTCAACGGACATCGATATATGTAGATACAGGAGAGAAAATAAAATTAAAATTCTTTTTTAAGAAAACTGATTTTAATTTTTTTTCTCACCCTTGGAACGTTTGTCAGTGATTTTTGAAGACGACATACTAAAGAATACCGGTTTATCAATATATTTCAATTTTTTTTTCCGACGGACATCGATTTATGTAGATACAGAAGAGAAAATAAAATTAAAATTCTTTTTTAAGAAAACTGATTTTAATTTTTTTTCTCACCCTTGGAACGTTTGTCAGTGATTTTTGAAGACGACATACTAAAGAATACCGGTTTATCAATCTATTTCAATTTTTTTTTCAACGAACATCGATATATGTAGATACAGGAGAGAAAAGAAAGTTAATTTTTTTTTAAATGATTTTTTTTTCTCACCCTTGGAACGTTTGTCAGTGATTTTTGAAGACGACATACTAAAGAATACCGGTTTATCAATCTGTTTCAATTTTTTCTTCTGACGGACATCGCTATATGTAGATACAGGAGAGAAAATTAAGTTAAATTTTTATTAGGAAAACTGATTTTTATTTTTTTTCTCACCCTTGGAAAGTTTGTCAGTGATTTTTGAAGACGACATACTAAAAAATACCGGTTTATCAAATTTATTTCAATTTTTTCTTCTGACGGACATCGATATATGTAGATACAGGAGAGAAAATAAAATTAAAATTCTTTTTTAAGAAAACTGATTTTAATTTTTTTTCTCACTCTTGGAACGTTTGTCAGTGAGTTTTGAAGACTACATACTGAAGAATACCGGTTTATCAATCTATTTAAATTTTTTTTCCAACGGACATCGATATATGTAGATACAGGAGAGAAAATAAAGTTAAATTCTTTTTTAAGAAAACTGATTTTAATTTTTTTTCTCACCCTTGGAACGTTTGTCAGTGATTTTTGAAGACGACATACTAAAGATCACCGGTTTATCAATCTATTTCAATTTTTTTCTCAACGGATATCGATATATGTAGATACAGGAGAGAAAATAAAGTTAATTTTTTATTTAAATGATTTTTTTTTCTCACCCTTGGAACGTTTGTCAGTGATTTTTGAAGACGACATACTAAAAAATACCGGTTTATCAATTTATTTCAATTTTTTCTCCTGACGGACATCGATATATGTAGATACAGGAGAGAAAATAAAGTTAAATTTTTCATGAGAAAACTGATTTTTATTTTTTTTCTCACTCTTGGAACGTTTGTCAGTGATTTTTGAAGACTACATACTGAAGAATACCGGTTTATCAATCTATTTAAATTTTTTTTCCAACGGACATCGATATATGTAGATACAGGAGAGAAAATAAAGTTAAATTCTTTTTTAAGAAAACTGATTTTAATTTTTTTTCTCACCCTTGGAACGTTTGTCAGTGATTTTTGAAGACGACATACTAAAGAATACCGGTTTATCAATTTATTTCAATTTTTTCTCCTGACGGACATCGATATATGTAGATACAGGAGAGAAAATAAAGTTAAATTTTTCATGAGAAAACTGATTTTTATTTTTTTTCTCACTCTTGGAACGTTTGTCAGTGATTTTTGAAGACTACATACTGAAGAATACCAGTTCATCAATCTATTTCAATTTTTTTTTCTGACGGACATCGATATATGTAGATACAGGAGAGAAAATTAAGTTAAATTTTTATTAGGAAAACTGATTTTTATTTTTTTTCTCACCCTTGGAACGTTTGTCAGTGATTTTTGAAGACGACATACTAAAAAATACCGGTTTATCAATTTATTTCAATTTTTTCTCCTGACGGACATCGATATATGTAGATACAGGAGAGAAAATAAAGTTAAATTTTTCATGAGAAAACTGATTTTTATTTTTTTTCTCACTCTTGGAACGTTTGTCAGTGATTTTTGAAGACTACATACTGAAGAATACCGGTTTATCAATCTATTTAAATTTTTTTTCCAACGGACATCGATATATGTAGATACAGGAGAGAAAATAAAGTTAAATTCTTTTTTAAGAAAACTGATTTTAATTTTTTTTCTCACCCTTGGAACGTTTGTCAGTGATTTTTGAAGACGACATACTAAAGAATACCGGTTTATCAATCTATTGAATTTTTTTTTCAACGGACATCGATATATGTAGATACAGGAGAGAAAATAAAATTAAAATTCTTTTTTAAGAAAACTGATTTTAATTTTTTTTCTCACCCTCGGAACGTTTGTCAGTGATTTTTGAAGACGACATACTGAAGAATACCGGTTCATCAATCTATTTAATTTTTTTTTCAACGGACATCGGTATATGTAGATACAGGAGAGAAAATAAAATTAAAATTCTTTTTTAAGAAAACTGATTTTAATTTTTTTTCTCACCCTTGGAACGTTTGTCAGTGATTTTTGAAGACGACATACTAAAGAATACCGGTTTATCAATATATTTCAATTTTTTTTTCCGACGGACATCGATTTATGTAGATACAGAAGAGAAAATAAAATTAAAATTCTTTTTTAAGAAAACTGATTTTAATTTTTTTTCTCACCCTTGGAACGTTTGTCAGTGATTTTTGAAGACGACATGCTAAAGAATACCGGTTTATCAATCTATTTCAATTTTTTTTTCAACGAACATCGATATATGTAGATACAGGAGAGAAAAGAAAGTTAATTTTTTTTTAAATGATTTTTTTTTCTCACCCTTGGAACGTTTGTCAGTGATTTTTGAAGACGACATACTAAAGAATACCGGTTTATCAATCTGTTTCAATTTTTTCTTCTGACGGACATCGCTATATGTAGATACAGGAGAGAAAATAAAGTTAAATATTTTTTAAAGACTGATTTTTATTTTTTTTCTCACCCTTGGAACATTTGTCAGTGATTTTTGAAGACTACATACTAAAGAATACCGGTTTATCAATCTATTTCAATTTTTTTTTCAACGGACATCGATATATGTAGATGCAGGAGAGAAAATAAAGTTAATTTTTTTTTTAAATGATTTTTTTTTCTCACCCTTGGAACGTTTGTCAGTGATTTTTGAAGACGACATACTAAAGATCGCCGGTTAATCAATATATTTCAATTTTTTTTTCAACGGACATCAATATATGTAGATACAGGAGAGAAAATAAAGTTAATTTTTTTTAATGATTTTTTTTCTCACCCTTGGAACGTTTGTCAGTGATTTTTGAAGACGACATTCTAAAGAATACCGCTTTATCAATCTATTTCAATTTTTTTTTCAACGGACATCGATATATGTAGATACAGGAGAGAAAATAAAGTTAATTTTTTATTTAAATGATTTTTTTTTCTCACCCTTGGAACGTTTGTCAGTGATTTTTGAAGACGTCATACTAAAGAATACCGGGTTATCAATCTAATTCAATTTTTTTTTCAACGGACATCAATATATGTAGATACAGGAGAGAAAATAAAGTTAAATTTTTTTTTAAAAAATGATTTTTTTTTCTCACTCTTGGAACGTTTATCAGTGATTTTTGAAGACGACATACTAAAGAATACCGGTTCATCAATCTATTTAATTTTTTTTTTAACGGATTTCGATATATGTAGATACAGGAGAGAAAATGAAATTGAAATTCTTTTTTAAGAAAACTGATTTTAATTTTTTTTCTCACCCTTGGAACGTTTGTAAGTGATTTTTGAAGACGACATACTAAAGAATACCGGTTTATCAATCTATTGAATTTTTTTTTCAACGGACATCGATATATGTAGATACAGGAGAGAAAATAAAATTAAAATTCTTTTTTAAGAAAACTGATTTTAATTTTTTTTCTCACCCTCGGAACGTTTGTCAGTGATTTTTGAAGACGACATACTGAAGAATACCGGTTCATCAATCTATTTCAATTTTTTTTTCTGACGGACATCGATATATGTAGATACAGGAGAGAAAATTAAGTTAAATTTTTATTAGGAAAACTGATTTTTATTTTTTTTCTCACCCTTGGAACGTTTGTCAGTGATTTTTGAAGACGACATACTAAAAAATACCGGTTTATCAAATTTATTTAAATTTTTTCTTCTGACGGAAATCGATATATGTAGATACAGGAGAGAAAATAAAGTTAAATTTTTCATGAGAAAACTGATTTTTATTTTTTTTCTCACTCTTGGAACGTTTGTCAGTGATTTTTGAAGACTACATACTGAAGAATACCGGTTTATCAATCTATTTAAATTTTTTTTCCAACGGACATCGATATATGTAGATACAGGAGAGAAAATAAAGTTAAATTCTTTTTTAAGAAAACTGATTTTAATTTTTTTTCTCACCCTTGGAACGTTTGTCAGTGATTTTTGAAGACGACATACTAAAGATCACCGGTTTATCAATCTATTTCAATTTTTTTTTCAACGGATATCGATATATGTAGATACA
This sequence comes from Lochmaea crataegi, assembly GCA_947563755.1. Classification (NCBI taxonomy): domain Eukaryota; kingdom Metazoa; phylum Arthropoda; class Insecta; order Coleoptera; family Chrysomelidae; genus Lochmaea; species Lochmaea crataegi. The sequence goes on along the minus strand of OX387422.1, from coordinate 75,821,134 downwards.
GGAGAGAAAATAAAGTTAATTTTTTATTTAAATGATTTTTTTTTCTCACCCTTGGAACGTTTGTCAGTGATTTTTGAAGACGACATACTAAAGAATACCGGTTTATCAATCTATTTCAATTTTTTTTTCAACGAACATCGATATATGTAGATACAGGAGAGAAAAGAAAGTTAATTTTTTTTTAAATGATTTTTTTTTCTCACCCTTGGAACGTTTGTCAGTGATTTTTGAAGACGACATACTAAAGAATACCGGTTTATCAATCTGTTTCAATTTTTTCTTCTGACGGACATCGCTATATGTAGATACAGGAGAGAAAATAAAGTTAAATATTTTTTAAGAAGACTGATTTTTATTTTTTTTCTCACCCTTGGAACATTTGTCAGTGATTTTTGAAGACTACATACTAAAGAATACCGGTTTATCAATCTATTTCAATTTTTTTTTCAACGGACATCGATATATGTAGATGCAGGAGAGAAAATAAAGTTAATTTTTTTTTTTTAAATGATTTTTTTTTCTCACCCTTGGAACGTTTGTCAGTGATTTTTGAAGACGACATACTAAAGATCGCCGGTTAATCAATCTATTTCAATTTTTTTTTCAACGGACATCAATATATGTAGATACAGGAGAGAAAATAAAGTTAATTTTTTTTAATGATTTTTTTTCTCACCCTTGGAACGTTTATCAGTGATTTTTGAAGACGACATACTAAAGAATACCGGTTTATCAATCTATTTAATTTTTTTTTCAACGGATTTCGATATATGTAGATACAGGAGAGAAAATAAAATTGAAATTCTTTTTTAAGAAAACTGATTTTAATTTTTTTTCTCACCCTTGGAACGTTTGTCAGTGATTTTTGAAGACGACATACTAAAGAATACCGGTTTATCAATCTATTGAATTTTTTTTTCAACGGACATCGATATATGTAGATACAGGAGAGGAAATAAAATTAAAATTCTTTTTTAAGAAAACTGATTTTAATTTTTTTTCTCACCCTCGGAACGTTTGTCAGTGATTTTTGAAGACGACATACTGAAGAATACCGGTTTATCAATTTATTTCAATTTTTTCTTCTGACGGACATCGATATATGTAGATACAGGAGAGACAATAAAGTTAAATTTTCCATGAGAAAACTGATTTTTATTTTTTTTCTCACTCTTGGAACGTTTGTCAGTGATTTTTGAAGACTACATACTGAAGAATACCGGTTTATCAATCTATTTAAATTTTTTTTCCAACGGACATCGATATATGTAGATACAGGAGAGAAAATAAAGTGAAATTCTTTTTTAAGAAAACTGATTTTAATTTTTTTTCTCTCCCTTGGAACGTTTGTCAGTGATTTTTGAAGACGACATACTAAAGATCACCGGTTTATCAATCTATTTCAATTTTTTTTTCAACGGATATCGATATATGTAGATACAGGAGAGAAAATAAAGTTAAATTTTTTTTTTTAAATGATTTTTTTTTCTCACCCTTGGAACGTTTATCAGTGATTTTTGAAGACGACATACTGAAGAATACCGGTTTATCAATCTATTTAATTTTTTTTTTCAACGGATTTCGATATATGTAGATGAAGGAGATAAAATAAAATTGAAATTCTTTTTTAAGAAAACTGATTTTAATTTTTTTTCTCACCCTTGGAACGTTTGTCAGTGATTTTTGAATACGACATACAAAAGAATACCGGTTTATCAATCTATTTTATTTTTTTTTCAACGGACATCGATATATGTAGATACAGGAGAGAAAATAAAATTAAAATTCTTTTTTAAGAAAACTGATTTTAATTTTTTTTTCTCACCATTGGAACGTTTGTCAGTGATTTTTGAAGACGACATACTAAAGAATACCGGTTTATCAATCTATTTCAAGTTTTTTTTCCGACGGACATCGATTTATGTAGATACAGAAGAGAAAATAAAATAAAAATTCTTTTTTAAGAAAACTGATTTTAATTTTTTTTTCTCACCCTTGGAACGTTTGTCAGTGATTTTTGAAGACGACATACTAAAGAATACCGGTTTATCAATCTATTTCAATTTTTTTTTCAACGAACATCGATATATGTAGATACAGGAGAGAAAAGAAAGTTAATTTTTTTTAAATGATTTTTTTTTCTCACCCTTGGAACGTTTGTCAGTGATTTTTGAAGACGACATACTAAAGAATACCGGTTTATCGATATATGTAGATACAGGAGAGAAAATAAAGTTAAATATTTTTTAAGAAGACTGATTTTCATTTTTTTTCTCACCCTTGGAACATTTGTCAGTGATTTTTGAAGACTACATACTAAAGAATACCGGTTTATCAATCTATTTCAATTTTTTTTTCAACGGACATCGATATATGTAGATGCAGGAGAGAAAATAAAGTTAATTTTTTTTTTAAATGATTTTTTTTTCTCACCCTTGGAACGTTTGTCAGTGATTTTTGAAGACGACATACTAAAGAATACCGGTTTATCAATCTATTTGAATTTTTTTTTCAACGGACATCAATATATGTAGATACAGGAGAGAAAATAAAGTTAATTTTTTTTAATGATTTTTTTTCTCACCCTTGGAACGTTTGTCAGTGATTTTTGAAGACGACATTCTAAAGAATACCGCTTTATCAATCTATTCCAAGTTCTTTTCCAACGGTACATCGATATATGTAGATACAGGAGAGAAAATAAAGTTAAAATTATTTTTTAAGAAAACTGATTTCTATTTTTTTTCTCACCCTTGGAACGTTTGTCAGTGATTTTTGAAGACAACATACTCAAGAATACCGGTTTATCAATCTTTTTAAATTTTTTCTCCAACGGACATCTATATATGCAGATACAGGAGAGAAAATGAAGTTAAATTGATTTTAAGAAAACTAATTTTAATTCTCTTTCTCACCCTTGGAACGTTTGTCAGTGATTTTTGAAGACAACATACTAAAGAATACCGGTTTATCAATCTATTCCAAGTTCTTTTCCAACGGTACATCGATATATGTAGATACAGGAGAGAAAATTAAGTTAAAATTCTTTTTTAAGAAAACTGATTTCTATTTTTTTTCTCACCCTTGGAACGTTTGTCAGTGATTTTTGAAGACAACATACTCAAGAATACCGGTTTATCAATCTATTTAAATTTTTTCTCCAACGGACATCTATATATGCAGATACAGGAGAGAAAATGAAGTTAAATTGATTTTAAGAAAACTAATTTTAATTCTTTTTCTCACCCTTGGAACGTTTGTCAGTGATTTTTGAAGACAACATACTAAAGAATACCGGTTTATCAATCTATTTCAATTTTTTGTCTGATGGACATCGATATATGTAGATACAGGAGAGAAAATAAAGTTAAATATTTTTAAGAAGACTGATTTTTATTTTTTTTCTCACCCTTGGAACGTTTGTCAGTGATTTTCGAAGACTACATACTAAAGAATACCGGTTTATCAATCTATTTCAAATTTTTTTCCAACGGACATCGATATATGTAGATACAGGAGAGAAAATAAAGTTAATTTTTTTTTAAATGATTTTTTTTTCTCACCCTTGGAACGTTTGTCAGTGATTTTTGAAGACGACATACTAAAGAATACCGGTTTATCAATCTATTTAAATTTTTTTTCTAACGGACATCGATATATGTAGATACAGGAGAGAAAATAAAGTTAAATTCTTTTTTAAGAAAACTGATTTTAATTTTTTTTCTCACCCTTGGAACGTTTGTCAGTGATTTTTGAAGACGACATTCTAAAGAATACCGCTTTATCAATCTATTTCTATTTTTTTATCAACGGACATCGATATATGTAGATACAGGAGAGAAAATAAAGTTAATTTTTTATTTAAATGATTTTTTTTTCTCACCCTTGGAACGTTTGTCAGTGATTTTTGAAGACGTCATACTAAAGAATACCGGTTTATCAATCTATTTCAATTTTTTTTTCAACGGACATCTATACATGTAGATACAGGAGAGAGAATAAAGTTAAAATTCTTTTTTAAGGAAACTGATTTTAATTCTTTTTCTCGAACTTGGAACGTTTGTCAGTGATTTTTGAAGACGAAATACTAGAGAATACCGGTTTATCAATCTATTTAAATTTTTTTCCAACGGACATCGATGTATGTAGATACAGGAGAGAAAATTAAGTTAAAATTTTTTTTAAGAAAACTGATTTTAATTTTTTTTCTCACCCTTGGAACGTTTGTCAGTGATTTTTGAAGAGGACATACTGAAGAATACCGGTTTATCAATCCATTTCAATTTTTTTTTCTGACGGACATCGATATATGTAGATACAGGAGAGAAAATTAAGTTAAATTTTTTTTAGGAAAACTGATTTTTATTTTTTTTCTCACCCTTGGAACGTTTGTCAGTGATTTTTGAAGACGACATACTAAAGATCGCCGGTTTATCAATCTATTTCAATTTTTTTTTCAACGGACATCAATATATGTAGATACAGGAGAGAAAATAAAGTTAATTTTTTTTAATGATTTTTTTTCTCACCCTTGGAACGTTTGTCAGTGATTTTTGAAGACGACATTCGAAAGAATACCGCTTTATCAATCTATTTAAATTTTTTTTTTAACGGACATCGATATATGTAGATACAGGAGAGAAAATAAAGTTAATTTTTTATTTAAATGATTTTTTTTTCTCACCCTTGGAACGTTTGTCAGTGATTTTTGAAGACGTCATACTAAAGAATACCGGGTTATCAATCTATTTCAATTTTTTTTTCAACGGACATCGATATATGTAGATACAGGAGAGAAAATAAAGTTAATTTTTTTTTCTCACTCTTGGAACGTTTATCAGTGATTTTTGAAGACGACATACTCAAGAATACCGGTTTATCAATCTATTTGATTTTTTTTCTCAACGGATTTCGATATATGTAGATACAGGAGAGAAAATAAAATTAAAATTCTTTTTTAAGAAAACTGATTTTAATTTTTTTTCTCACCCTCGGAACGTTTGTCAGTGATTTTTGAAGACGACATACTGAAGAATACCGGTTCATCAATCTATTTCAATTTTTTTTTCTGACGGACATCGATATATGTAGATACAGGAGAGAAAATTAAGTTAAATTTTTATTAGGAAAACTGATTTTTATTTTTTTTCTCACCCTTGGAACGTTGTTTGTCAGTGATTTTTGAAGACGACATACTAAAGAATACCGGTTTATCAATTTGTTTCAATTTTTTCTTCTGACGGACATCGATATATGTAGATACAGGAGAGAAAATGAAGTTAAATTTTTCATGAGAAAACTGATTTTTATTTTTTTTCTCACTCTTGGAACGTTTGTCAGTGATTTTTGAAGACTACATACTAAAGAATACCGGTTTATCAATCTATTTAAATTTTTTTTCCAACGGACATCGATATATGTAGATACAGGAGAGAAAATAAAGTTAAATTCTTTTTTAAGAAAACTGATTTTAATTTTTTTTCTCACCCTTGGAACGTTTGTCAGTGATTTTTGAAGACGACATAATAAAGATCACCGGTTTATCAATCTATTTCAATTTTTTTTTCAACGGACATCGATATATGTAGATACAGGAGAGAAAATAAAGTTAATTTTTTATTTAAATGATTTTTTTTTCTCACCCTTGGAACGTTTGTCAGTGATTTTTGAAGACGACATACTGAAGAATACCGGTTTATCAATCTATTTCAATTTTTTTTTCAACGGACATCGATATATGTAGATACAGGAGAGAAAATAAAGTTAAATTTTTTTTTAAAATGATTTTTTTTTCTCACCCTTGGAACGTTTATCAGTGATTTTTGAAGACGACATACTAAAGAATACCGGTTTATCAATCTATTTAATTTTTTTTTCCAACGGATTTCGATATATGTAGATGAAGGAGATAAAATAAAATTGAAATTCTTTTTTAATAAAACTGATTTTAATTTTTTTTCTCACCCTTGGAACGTTTGTCAGTGATTTTTGAATACGACATACAAAAGAATACCGGTTTATCAATCTATTTAATTTTTTTTTCAACGGACATCGATATATGTAGATACAGGAGAGAAAATAAAATTAAAATTCTTTTTTAAGAAAACTGATTTTAATTTTTTTTCTCACCCTTGGAACGTTTGTCAGTGATTTTTGAAGACGACATACTAAAGAATACCGGTTTATCAATCTATTTCAATTTTTTTTTCCGACGGACATCGATTTATGTAGATACAGAAGAGAAAATAAAATTAAAATTCTTTTTTAAGAAAACTGATTTTAATTTTTTTTCTCACCCTTGGAACGTTTGTCAGTGATTTTTGAAGACGACATACTAAAGAATACCGGTTTATCAATCTATTTCAATTTTTTTTTCAACGAACATCGATATATGTAGATACAGGAGAGAAAAGAAAGTTAATTTTTTTTTAAATGAATTTTTTTTCTCACCCTTGGAACGTTTGTCAGTGATTTTTGAAGACGACATACTAAAGAATACCGGTTTATCAATCTGTTTCAATTTTTTCTTCTGACGGACATCGATATATGTAGATACAGGAGAGAAAATAAAGTTAAATATTTTTTAAGAAGACTGATTTTTATTTTTTTTCTCACCCTTGGAACATTTGTCAGTGATTTTTGAAGACTACATACTAAAGAATACCGGTTTATCAATCTATTTCAATTTTTTTTTCAACGGACATCGATATATGTAGATGCAGGAGAGAAAATAAAGTTAATTTTTTTTTAAATGATTTTTTTTTCTCACCCTTGGAACGTTTGTCAGTGATTTTTGAAGACGACATACTAAAGATCGCCGGTTTATCAATCTATTTCAATTTTTTTTTCAACGGACATCAATATATGTAGATACAGGAGAGAAAATAAAGTTAATTTTTTTTAATGATTTTTTTTCTCACCCTTGGAACGTTTGTCAGTGATTTTTGAAGACGACATTCTAAAGAATACCGCTTTATCAATCTATTTCAATTTTTTTTTCAACGGACATCGATATATGTAGATACAGGAGAGAAAATAAAGTTAATTTTTTATTTAAATGATTTTTTTTTCTCACCCTTGGAACGTTTGTCAGGGATTTTTGAAGACGTCATACTAAAGAATACCGGGTTATCAATCTATTTCAATTTTTTTTTCAACGGACATCGATATATGTAGATACAGGAGAGAAAATAAAGTTAAATTTTTTTTTTAAAAATGATTTTTTTTTCTCACTCTTGGAACGTTTATCAGTGATTTTTGAAGACGACATACTAAAGAATACCGGTTTATCAATCTATTTAATTTTTTTTTAACGGATTTCGATATATGTAGATACAGGAGAGAAAATAAAATTGAAATTCTTTTTTAAGAAAACTGATTTTAATTTTTTTTCTCACCCTTGGAACGTTTGTCAGTGATTTTTGAAGACGACATACTAAAGAATACCGGTTTATCAATCTATTGAATTTTTTTTTCAACGGACATCGATATATGTAGATACAGGAGAGAAAATAAAATTAAAATTCTTTTTTGAGAAAACTGATTTTAATTTTTTTTCTCACCCTCGGAACGTTTGTCAGTGATTTTTGAAGACGACATACTGAAGAATACCAGTTCATCAATCTATTTCCCTTTTTTTTTCTGACGGACATCGATATATGTAGATACAGGAGAGAAAATTAAGTTAAATTTTTATTAGGAAAACTGATTTTTATTTTTTTTCTCACCCTTGGAACGTTTGTCAGTGATTTTTGAAGACGACATACTAAAAAATACCGGTTTATCAATTTATTTCAATTTTTTCTCCTGACGGACATCGATATATGTAGATACAGGAGAGAAAATAAAGTTAAATTTTTCATGAGAAAACTGATTTTTATTTTTTTTCTCACTCTTGGAACGTTTGTCAGTGATTTTTGAAGACTACATACTGAAGAATACCGGTTTATCAATCTATTTAAATTTTTTTTCCAACGGACATCGATATATGTAGATACAGGAGAGAAAATAAAGTTAAATTCTTTTTTAAGAAAACTGATTTTAATTTTTTTTCTCACCCTTGGAACGTTTGTCAGTGATTTTTGAAGACGACATACTAAAGAATACCGGTTTATCAATCTATTGAATTTTTTTTTCAACGGACATCGATATATGTAGATACAGGAGAGAAAATAAAATTAAAATTCTTTTTTAAGAAAACTGATTTTAATTTTTTTTCTCACCCTCGGAACGTTTGTCAGTGATTTTTGAAGACGACATACTGAAGAATACCGGTTCATCAATCTATTTAATTTTTTTTTCAACGGACATCGATATATGTAGATACAGGAGAGAAAATAAAATTAAAATTCTTTTTTAAGAAAACTGATTTTAATTTTTTTTCTCACCCTTGGAACGTTTGTCAGTGATTTTTGAAGACGACATACTAAAGAATACCGGTTTATCAATATATTTCAATTTTTTTTTCCGACGGACATCGATTTATGTAGATACAGAAGAGAAAATAAAATTAAAATTCTTTTTTAAGAAAACTGATTTTAATTTTTTTTCTCACCCTTGGAACGTTTGTCAGTGATTTTTGAAGACGACATACTAAAGAATACCGGTTTATCAATCTATTTCAATTTTTTTTTCAACGAACATCGATATATGTAGATACAGGAGAGAAAAGAAAGTTAATTTTTTTTTAAATGATTTTTTTTTTCTCACCCTTGGAACGTTTGTCAGTGATTTTTGAAGACGACATACTAAAGAATACCGGTTTATCAATCTGTTTCAATTTTTTCTTCTGACGGACATCGCTATATGTAGATACAGGAGAGAAAATTAAGTTAAATTTTTATTAGGAAAACTGATTTTTATTTTTTTTCTCACCCTTGGAAAGTTTGTCAGTGATTTTTGAAGACGACATACTAAAAAATACCGGTTTATCAAATTTATTTCAATTTTTTCTTCTGACGGACATCGATATATGTAGATACAGGAGAGAAAATAAAGTTAAATTTTTCATGAGAAAACTGATTTTTATTTTTTTTCTCACTCTTGGAACGTTTGTCAGTGAGTTTTGAAGACTACATACTGAAGAATACCGGTTTATCAATCTATTTAAATTTTTTTTCCAACGGACATCGATATATGTAGATACAGGAGAGAAAATAAAGTTAAATTCTTTTTTAAGAAAACTGATTTTAATTTTTTTTCTCACCCTTGGAACGTTTGTCAGTGATGTTTGAAGACGACATACTAAAGATCACCGGTTTATCAATCTATTTCAATTTTTTTCTCAACGGATATCGATATATGTAGATACAGGAGAGAAAATAAAGTTAATTTTTTATTTAAATGATTTTTTTTTCTCACCCTTGGAACGTTTGTCAGTGATTTTTGAAGACGACATACTAAAAAATACCGGTTTATCAATTGATTTCAATTTTTTCTCCTGACGGACATCGATATATGTAGATACAGGAGAGAAAATAAAGTTAAATTTTTCATGAGAAAACTGATTTTTATTTTTTTTCTCACTCTTGGAACGTTTGTCAGTGATTTTTGAAGACTACATACTGAAGAATACCGGTTTATCAATCTATTTAAATTTTTTTTCCAACGGACATCGATATATGTAGATACAGGAGAGAAAATAAAGTTAAATTCTTTTTTAAGAAAACTGATTTTAATTTTTTTTCTCACCCTTGGAACGTTTGTCAGTGATTTTTGAAGACGACATACTAAAGAATACCGGTTTATCAATTTATTTCAATTTTTTCTCCTGACGGACATCGATATATGTAGATACAGGAGAGAAAATAAAGTTAAATTTTTCATGAGAAAACTGATTTTTATTTTTTTTCTCATTCTTGGAACGTTTGTCAGTGATTTTTGAAGACTACATACTGAAGAATACCAGTTCATCAATCTATTTCAATTTTTTTTTCTGACGGACATCGATATATGTAGATACAGGAGAGAAAATTAAGTTAAATTTTTATTAGGAAAACTGATTTTTATTTTTTTTCTCACCCTTGGAACGTTTGTCAGTGATTTTTGAAGACGACATACTAAAAAATACCGGTTTATCAATTTATTTCAATTTTTTCTCCTGACGGACATCGATATATGTAGATACAGGAGAGAAAATAAAGTTAAATTTTTCATGAGAAAACTGATTTTTATTTTTTTTCTCACTCTTGGAACGTTTGTCAGTGATTTTTGAAGACTACATACTGAAGAATACCGGTTTATCAATCTATTTAAATTTTTTTTCCAACGGACATCGATATATGTAGATACAGGAGAGAAAATAAAGTTAAATTCTTTTTTAAGAAAACTGATTTTAATTTTTTTTCTCACCCTTGGAACGTTTGTCAGTGATTTTTGAAGACGACATACTAAAGAATACCGGTTTATCAATCTATTGAATTTTTTTTTCAACGGACATCGATATATGTAGATACAGGAGAGAAAATAAAATTAAAATTCTTTTTTAAGAAAACTGATTTTAATTTTTTTTCTCACCCTCGGAACGTTTGTCAGTGATTTTTGAAGACGACATACTGAAGAATACCGGTTCATCAATCTATTTAATTTTTTTTCAACGGACATCGGTATATGTAGATACAGGAGAGAAAATAAAATTAAAATTCTTTTTTAAGAAAACTGATTTTAATTTTTTTTCTCACCCTTGGAACGTTTGTCAGTGATTTTTGAAGACGACATACTAAAGAATACCGGTTTATCAATCTATTTCAATTTTTTTTTTAACGAACATCGATATATGTAGATACAGGAGAGAAAAGAAAGTTAATTTTTTTTTAAATGATTTTTTTTTCTCACCCTTGGAACGTTTGTCAGTGATTTTTGAAGACGACATACTAAAGAATACCGGTTTATCAATCTGTTTCAATTTTTTCTTCTGACGGACATCGCTATATGTAGATACAGGAGAGAAAATAAAGTTAAATATTTTTTAAAGACTGATTTTTATTTTTTTTCTCACCCTTGGAACATTTGTCAGTGATTTTTGAAGACTACATACTAAAGAATACCGGTTTATCAATATATTTCAATTTTTTTTTCCGACGGACATCGATTTATGTAGATACAGAAGAGAAAATAAAATTAAAATTCTTTTTTAAGAAAACTGATTTTAATTTTTTTTCTCACCCTTGGAACGTTTGTCAGTGATTTTTGAAGACGACATACTAAAGAATACCGGTTTATCAATCTATTTCAATTTTTTTTTTAACGAACATCGATATATGTAGATACAGGAGAGAAAAGAAAGTTAATTTTTTTTTAAATGATTTTTTTTTCTCACCCTTGGAACGTTTGTCAGTGATTTTTGAAGACGACATACTAAAGAATACCGGTTTATCAATCTGTTTCAATTTTTTCTTCTGACGGACATCGCTATATGTAGATACAGGAGAGAAAATAAAGTTAAATATTTTTTAAAGACTGATTTTTATTTTTTTTCTCACCCTTGGAACATTTGTCAGTGATTTTTGAAGACTACATACTAAAGAATACCGGTTTATCAATCTATTTCAATTTTTTTTTCAACGGACATCGATATATGTAGATGCAGGAGAGAAAATAAAGTTAATTTTTTTTTTAAATGATTTTTTTTTCTCACCCTTGGAACGTTTGTCAGTGATTTTTGAAGACGACATACTAAAGATCGCCGGTTAATCAATATATTTCAATTTTTTTTTCAACGGACATCAATATATGTAGATACAGGAGAGAAAATAAAGTTAATTTTTTTTAATGATTTTTTTTCTCACCCTTGGAACGTTTGTCAGTGATTTTTGAAGACGACATTCTAAAGAATACCGCTTTATCAATCTATTTCAATTTTTTTTTCAACGGACATCGATATATGTAGATACAGGAGAGAAAATAAAGTTAATTTTTTATTTAAATGATTTTTTTTTCTCACCCTTGGAACGTTTGTCAGTGATTTTTGAAGACGTCATACTAAAGAATACCGGGTTATCAATCTAATTCAATTTTTTTTTCAACGGACATCGATATATGTAGATACAGGAGAGAAAATAAAGTTAAATTTTTTTTTAAATAATGATTTTTTTTTCTCACTCTTGGAACGTTTATCAGTGATTTTTGAAGACGACATACTAAAGAATACCGGTTCATCAATCTATTTAATTTTTTTTTTTAACGGATTTCGATATATGTAGATACAGGAGAGAAAATAAAATTGAAATTCTTTTTTAAGAAAACTGATTTTAATTTTTTTTTCTCACCCTTGGAACGTTTGTCAGTGATTTTTGAAGACGACATACTAAAGAATACCGGTTTATCAATCTATTGAATTTTTTTTTCAACGGACATCGATATATGTAGATGCAGGAGAGAAAATAAAGTTAATTTTTTTTTTAAATGATTTTTTTTTCTCACCCTTGGAACGTTTGTCAGTGATTTTTGAAGACGACATACTAAAGATCGCCGGTTAATCAATCTATTTCAATTTTTTTTTCAACGGACATCAATATATGTAGATACAGGAGAGAAAATAAAGTTAATTTTTTTTAATGATTTTTTTTCTCACCCTTGGAACGTTTGTCAGTGATTTTTGAAGACGACATTCTAAAGAATACCGCTTTATCAATCTATTTCAATTTTTTTTTCAACGGACATCCATATATGTAGATACAGGAGAGAAAATAAAGTTAATTTTTTATTTAAATGATTTTTTTTTCTCACCCTTGGAACGTTTGTCAGTGATTTTTGAAGACGTCATACTAAAGAATACCGGGTTATCAATCTAATTCAATTTTTTTTTCAACGGACATCGATATATGTAGATACAGGAGAGAAAATAAAGTTAAATTTTTTTTTAAAAAATGATTTTTTTTTCTCACTCTTGGAACGTTTATCAGTGATTTTTGAAGACGACATACTAAAGAATACCGGTTCATCAATCTATTTAATTTTTTTTTTTAACGGATTTCGATATATGTAGATACAGGAGAGAAAATAAAATTGAAATTCTTTTTTAAGAAAACTGATTTTAATTTTTTTTCTCACCCTTGGAACGTTTGTCAGTGATTTTTGAAGACGACATACTAAAGAATACCGGTTTATCAATCTATTGAATTTTTTTTTCAACGGACATCGATATATGTAGATACAGGAGAGAAAATAAAATTAAAATTCTTTTTTAAGAAAACTGATTTTAATTTTTTTTCTCACCCTCGGAACGTTTGTCAGTGATTTTTGAAGACGACATACTGAAGAATACCGGTTCATCAATCTATTTCAATTTTTTTTTCTGACGGACATCGATATATGTAGATACAGGAGAGAAAATGAAGTTAAATTTTTATTAGGAAAACTGATTTTTATTTTTTTTCTCACCCTTGGAACGTTTGTCAGTGATTTTTGAAGACGACATACTAAAAAATACCGGTTTATCAAATTTATTTCAATTTTTTCTTCTGACGGACATCGATATATGTAGATACAGGAGAGAAAATAAAGTTAAATTTTTCATGAGAAAACTGATTTTTATTTTTTTTCTCACTCTTGGAACGTTTGTCAGTGATTTTTGAAGACTACATACTGAAGAATACCGGTTTATCAATCTATTTAAATTTTTTTTCCAACGGACATCGATATATGTAGATACAGGAGAGAAAATAAAGTTAAATTCTTTTTTAAGAAAACTGATTTTACTTTTTTTTCTCACCCTTGGAACGTTTGTCAGTGATTTTTGAAGACGACATACTAAAGATCACCGGTTTATCAATCTATTTCAATTTTTTTTTCAACGGATATCGATATATGTAGATACAGGAGAGAAAATAAAGTTAATTTTTTATTTAAATGATTTTTTTTTCTCACCCTTGGAACGTTTGTCAGTGATTTTTGAAGACGACATACTAAAGAATACCGGTTTATCAATCTATTTCAATTTTTTTTTCAACGGATATCGATATATGTAGATACAGGAGAGAAAATAAAGTTAATTTTTTATTTAAATGATTTTTTTTTCTCACCCTTGGAACGTTTGTCAGTGATTTTTGAAGACGACATACTAAAGATCACCGGTTTATCAATCTATTTCAATTTTTTTTTCAACGGATATCGATATATGTAGATACAGGAGAGAAAATAAAGTTAATTTTTTATTTAAATGATTTTTTTTTCTCACCCTTGGAACGTTTGTCAGTGATTTTTGAAGACGACATACTAAAAAATACCGGTTTATCAAATTTATTTCAATTTTTTCTTCTGACGGACATCGATATATGTAGATACAGGAGAGAAAATAAAGTTAAATTTTTCATGAGAAAACTGATTTTTATTTTTTTTCTCACTCTTGGAACGTTTGTCAGTGATTTTTGAAGACTACATACTGAAGAATACCGGTTTATCAATCTATTTAAATTTTTTTTCCAACGGACATCGATATATGTAGATACAGGAGAGAAAATAAAGTTAAATTCTTTTTTAAGAAAACTGATTTTAATTTTTTTTCTCACCCTTGGAACGTTTGTCAGTGATTTTTGAAGACGACATACTAAAGATCACCGGTTTATCAATCTATTTCAATTTTTTTTTCAACGGATATCGATATATGTAGATACAGGAGAGAAAATAAAGTTAATTTTTTATTTAAATGATTTTTTTTTCTCACCCTTGGAACGTTTGTCAGTGATTTTTGAAGACGACATACTAAAAAATACCGGTTTGTCAATTTATTTCAATTTTTTCTCCTGACGGACATCGATATATGTAGATACAGGAGAGAAAATAAAGTTAAATTTTTCATGAGAAAACTGATTTTTATTTTTTTTCTCACTCTTGGAACGTTTGTCAGTGATTTTTGAAGACTACATACTGAAGAATACCAGTTCATCAATCTATTTCAATTTTTTTTTCTGACAAACATCGATATATGTAGATACAGGAGAGAAAATTAAGTTAAATTTTTATTAGGAAAACTGATTTTTATTTTTTTTCTCACCCTTGGAACGTTTGTCAGTGATTTTTGAAGACGACATACTAAAAAATACCGGTTTATCAATTTATTTCAATTTTTTCTCCTGACGGACATCGATATATGTAGATACAGGAGAGAAAATAAAGTTAAATTTTTCATGAGAAAACTGATTTTTATTTTTTTTCTCACTCTTGGAACGTTTGTCAGTGATTTTTGAAGACTACATACTGAAGAATACCGGTTTATCAATCTATTTAAATTTTTTTTCCAACGGACATCGATATATGTAGATACAGGAGAGAAAATAAAGTTAAATTCTTTTTTAAGAAAACTGATTTTAATTTTTTTTCTCACCCTTGGAACGTTTGTCAGTGATTTTTGAAGACGACATACTAAAGAATACCGGTTTATCAATCTATTGAATTTTTTTTTCAACGGACATCGATATATGTAGATACAGGAGAGAAAATAAAATTAAAATTCTTTTTTAAGAAAACTGATTTTAATTTTTTTTCTCACCCTCGGAACGTTTGTCAGTGATTTTTGAAGACGACATACTGAAGAATACCGGTTCATCAATCTATTTAATTTTTTTTTCAACGGACATCGATATATGTAGATACAGGAGAGAAAATAAAATTAAAATTCTTTTTTAAGAAAACTGATTTTAATTTTTTTTCTCACCCTTGGAACGTTTGTCAGTGATTTTTGAAGACGACATACTAAAGAATACCGGTTTATCAATATATTTCCATTTTTTTTTCCGACGGACATCGATTTATGTAGATACAGAAGAGAAAATAAAATTAAAATTCTTTTTTAAGAAAACTGATTTTAATTTTTTTTCTCACCCTTGGAACGTTTGTCAGTGATTTTTGAAGACGACATACTAAAGAATACCGGTTTATCAATCTATTTCAATTTTTTTTTCAACGAACATCGATATATGTAGATACAGGAGAGAAAAGAAAGTTAATTTTTTTTTAAATGATTTTTTTTTCTCACCCTTGGAACGTTTGTCAGTGATTTTTGAACACGACATACTAAAGAATACCGGTTTATCAATCTGTTTCAATTTTTTCTTCTGACGGACATCGCTATATGTAGATACAGGAGAGAAAATAAAGTTAAATATTTTTTAAGAAGACTGATTTTTATTTTTTTTCTCACCCTTGGAACATTTGTCAGTGATTTTTGAAGACTACATACTAAAGAATACCGGTTTATCAATCTATTTCAATTTTTTTTTCAACGGACATCGATATATGTAGATGCAGGAGAGAAAATAAAGTTAATTTTTTTTTTAAATGATTTTTTTTTCTCACCCTTGGAACGTTTGTCAGTGATTTTTGAAGACGACATACTAAAGATCGCCGGTTAATCAATCTATTTCAATTTTTTTTTCAACGGACATCAATATATGTAGATACAGGAGAGAAAATAAAGTTAATTTTTTTTAATGATTTTTTTTCTCACCCTTGGAACGTTTGTCAGTGATTTTTGAAGACGACATTCTAAAGAATACCGCTTTATCAATCTATTTCAATTTTTTTTTCAACGGACATCGATATATGTAGATACAGGAGAGAAAATAAAGTTAATTTTTTATTTAAATGATTTTTTTTTCTCACCCTTGGAACGTTTGTCAGTGATTTTTGAAGACGTCATACTAAAGAATACCGGGTTATCAATCTAATTCAATTTTTTTTTCAACGGACATCGATATATGTAGATACAGGAGAGAAAATAAAGTTAAATTTTTTTTTAAAAAATGATTTTTTTTTCTCACTCTTGGAACGTTTATCAGTGATTTTTGAAGACGACATACTAAAGAATACCGGTTCATCAATCTATTTAATTTTTTTTTTAACGGATTTCGATATATGTAGATACAGGAGAGAAAATAAAATTGAAATTCTTTTTTAAGAAAACTGATTTTAATTTTTTTTCTCACCCTTGGAACGTTTGTCAGTGATTTTTGAAGACGACATACTAAAGAATACCGGTTTATCAATCTATTGAATTTTTTTTTCAACGGACATCGATATATGTAGATACAGGAGAGAAAATAAAATTAAAATTCTTTTTTAAGAAAACTGATTTTAATTTTTTTTCTCACCCTCGGAACGTTTGTCAGTGATTTTTGAAGACGACATACTGAAGAATACCGGTTCATCAATCTATTTCAATTTTTTTTTCTGACGGACATCGATATATGTAGATACAGGAGAGAAAATTAAGTTAAATTTTTATTAGGAAAACTGATTTTTATTTTTTTTCTCACCCTTGGAACGTTTGTCAGTGATTTTTGAAGACGACATACTAAAAAATACCGGTTTATCAAATTTATTTCAATTTTTTCTTCTGACGGACATCGATATATGTAGATACAGGAGAGAAAATAAAGTTAAATTTTTCATGAGAAAACTGATTTTTATTTTTTTTCTCACTCTTGGAACGTTTGTCAGTGATTTTTGAAGACTACATACTGAAGAATACCGGTTTATCAATCTATTTAAATTTTTTTTCCAACGGACATCGATATATGTAGATACAGGAGAGAAAATAAAGTTAAATTCTTTTTTAAGAAAACTGATTTTAATTTTTTTTCTCACCCTTGGAACGTTTGTCAGTGATTTTTGAAGACGACATACTAAAGATCACCGGTTTATCAATCTATTTCAATTTTTTTTTCAACGGATATCGATATATGTAGATACAGGAGAGAAAATAAAGTTAATTTTTTATTTAAATTATTTTTTTTTCTCACCCTTGGAACGTTTGTCAGTGATTTTTGAAGACGACATACTAAAGAATACCGGTTTATCAATCTATTTCAATTTTTTTTTAAACGGATATCGATATATGTAGATACAGGAGAGAAAATAAAGTTAAATTTTTTTTTTTAAAATGATTTTTTTTTCTCACCATTGGAACGTTTATCAGTGATTTTTGAAGACGACATACTAAAGAATACCGGTTTATCAATCTATTTAATTTTTTTTTTCAACGGATTTCGATATATGTAGATGAAGGAGATAAAATAAAATTGAAATTCTTTTTTAAGAAAACTGATTTTAATTTTTTTTCTCACCCTTGGAACGTTTGTCAGTGATTTTTGAATACGACATACAAAAGAATACCGGTTTATCAATCTATTTAATTTTTTTTTCAACGGACATCGATATATGTAGATACAGGAGAGAAAATAAAATTAAAATTCTTTTTTAAGAAAACTGATTTTAATTTTTTTTTCTCACCCTTAGAACGTTTGTCAGTGATTTTTGAAGACGACATACTAAAGAATACCGGTTTATCAATCTATTTCAATTTTTTTTTCAACGAACATCGATATATGTAGATACAGGAGAGAAAAGAAAGTTAATTTTTTTTTAAATGATTTTTTTTTCTCACCCTTGGAACGTTTGTCAGTGATTTTTGAAGACGACATACTAAAGAATACCGGTTTATCAATCTGTTTCAATTTTTTCTTCTGACGGACATCGATATATGTAGATACAGGAGAGAAAATAAAGTTAAATATTTTTTAAGAAGACTGATTTTTATTTTTTTTCTCACCCTTGGAACATTTGTCAGTGATTTTTAAAGACTACATACTAAAGAATACCGGTTTATCAATCTATTTCAATTTTTTTTTCAACGGACATCGATATATGTAGATGCAGGAGAGAAAATAAAGTTAATTTTTTTTTAAATGTTTTTTTTTTCTCACCCTTGGAACGTTTGTCAGTGATTTTTGAAGACGACATACTAAAGATCGCCGGTTAATCAATCTATTTCAATTTTTTTTTCAACGGACATCAATATATGTAGATACAGGAGAGAAAATAAAGTTAATTTTTTTTAATGATTTTTTTTCTCACCCTTGGAACATTTGTCAGTGATTTTTGAAGACTACATACTAAAGAATACCGGTTTATCAATCTATTTCAATTTTTTTTTCAACGGACATCGATATATGTAGATGCAGGAGAGAAAATAAAGTTAATTTTTTTTTTAATGATTTTTTTTTCTCACCCTTGGAACGTTTGTCAGTGATTTTTGAAGACGACATACTAAAGAATACCGGTTTATCAATCTATTTCAATTTTTTTTTCAACGGATATCGATATATGTAGATACAGGAGAGAAAATAAAGTTAAATTTTTTTTTTAAAATGATTTTTTTTTCTCACCATTGGAACGTTTATCAGTGATTTTTGAAGACGACATACTAAAGAATACCGGTTTATCAATCTATTTAATTTTTTTTTTCAACGGATTTCGATATATGTAGATGAAGGAGATAAAATAAAATTGAAATTCTTTTTTAAGAAAACTGATTTTAATTTTTTTTCTCACCCTTGGAACGTTTGTCAGTGATTTTTGAATACGACATACAAAAGAATACCGGTTTATCAATCTATTTAATTTTTTTTTCAACGGACATCGATATATGTAGATACAGGAGAGAAAATAAAATTAAAATTATTTTTTAAGAAAACTGATTTTAATTTTTTTTTCTCACCCTTGGAACGTTTGTCAGTGATTTTTGAAGACGACATACTAAAGAATACCGGTTTATCAATCTATTTCAATTTTTTTTCCGACGGACATCGATTTATGTAGATACAGAAGAGAAAATAAAATACAAATTCTTTTTTAAGAAAACTGATTTTAATTTTTTTTTCTCACCCTTGGAACGTTTGTCAGTGATTTTTGAAGACGACATACTAAAAAATACCGGTTTATCAATCTATTTCAATTTTTTTTTCAACGAACATCGATATATGTAGATACAGGAGAGAAAAGAAAGTTAATTTTTTTTTAAATGATTTTTTTTTCTCACCCTTGGAACGTTTGTCAGTGATTTTTGAAGACGACATACTAAAGAATACCGGTTTATCAATCTGTTTCAATTTTTTCTTCTGACGGACATCGATATATGTAGATACAGGAGAGAAAATAAAGTTAAATATTTTTTAAGAAGACTGATTTTTATTTTTTTTCTCACCCTTGGAACATTTGTCAGTGATTTTTGAAGACTACATACTAAAGAATACCGGTTTATCAATCTATTTCAATTTTTTTTTCAACGGACATCGATATATGTAGATGCAGGAGAGAAAATAAAGTTAATTTTTTTTTTAAATGATTTTTTTTTCTCACCCTTGGAACGTTTGTCAGTGATTTTTGAAGACGACATACTAAAGATCGCCGGTTAATCAATCTATTTCAATTTTTTTTTCAACGGACATCAATATATGTAGATACAGGAGAGAAAATAAAGTTAATTTTTTTTAATGATTTTTTTTCTCACCCTTGGAACATTTGTCAGTGATTTTTGAAGACTACATACTAAAGAATACCGGTTTATCAAACTATTTCAATTTTTTTTTCAACGGACATCGATATATGTAGATGCAGGAGAGAAAATAAAGTTAATTTTTTTTTTAATGATTTTTTTTTCTCACCCTTGGAACGTTTGTCAGTGATTTTTGAAGACGACATACTAAAGAATACCGGTTTATCAATCTATTTAATTTTTTTTTTAACGGATTTCGATATATGTAGATACAGGAGAGAAAATAAAATTGAAATTCTTTTTTAAGAAAACTGATTTTAATTTTTTTTCTCACCCTCGGAACGTTTGTCAGTGATTTTTGAAGACGACATACTGAAGAATACCGGTTCATCAATCTATTTCAATTTTTTTTTTCTGACGGACATCGATATATGTAGATACAGGAGAGAAAATAAAATTGAAATTCTTTTTTAAGAAAACTGATTTTAATTTTTTTTCTCACCCTTGGAACGTTTGTCAGTGATTTTTGAAGACGACATACTAAAGAATACCGGTTTATCAATCTATTGAATTTTTTTTTCAACGGACATCGATATATGTAGATACAGGAGAGAAAATAAAATTAGAATTCTTTTTTAAGAAAACTGATTTTAATTTTTTTTCTCACCCTCGGAACGTTTGTCAGTGATTTTTGAAGACGACATACTGAAGAATACCGGTTCATCAATCTATTTCAATTTTTTTTTCTGACGGACATCGATATATGTAGATACAGGAGAGAAAATAAAGTTAATTTTTTTTTAATGATTTTTTTTTCTCACCCTTGGAACGTTTGTCAGTGATTTTTGAAGACGACATACTAAAGAATACCGGTTTATCAATCTATTTAAATTTTTTTTTCAACGGACATCAATATATGTAGATACAGGAGAGAAAATAAAGTTAATTTTTTATTTAAATGATTTTTTTTTCTCACCCTTGGAACGTTTGTCAGTGATTTTTGAAGACGTCATACTAAAGAATACCGGGTTATCAATCTATTTCAATTTTTTTTTCAACGGACATCGATATATGTAGATACAGGAGAGAAAATAAAGTTAAATTTTTCATGAGAAAACTGATTTTTATTTTTTTTCTCACTCTTGGAACGTTTGTCAGTGATTTTTGAAGACGACATACTAAAGATCGCCGGTTTATCAATCTATTTAAATTTTTTTTTCAACGGACATCAATATATGTAGATACAGGAGAGAAAATAAAGTTAATTTTTTTTAATGATTTTTTTTCTCACCCTTGGAACGTTTGTCAGTGATTTTTGAAGACGACATTCTAAAGAATACCGCTTTATCAATCTATTTCAATTTTTTTTCAACGGACATCGATATATGTAGATACAGGAGAGAAAATAAAGTTAATTTTTTATTTAAATGATTTTTTTTCTCACCCTTGGAACGTTTGTCAGTGATTTTTGAAGACGTCATACTAAAGAATACCGGGTTATCAATCTATTTCAATTTTTTTTTCAACGGACATCGATATATGTAGATACAGGAGAGAAAATAAAGTTAAATTTTTTTTTAAAAAATGATTTTTTTTTCTCACTCTTGGAACGTTTATCAGTGATTTTTGAAGACGACATACTAAAGAATACCGGTTTATCAATCTATTTAATTTTTTTTTTCAACGGATTTCGATATATGTAGATACAGGAGAGAAAATAAAATTAAAATTATTTTTTAAGAAAACTGATTTTAATTTTTTTTCTCACCCTCGGAACGTTTGTCAGTGATTTTTGAAGACGACATACTGAAGAATATCGGTTCATCAATCTATTTCAATTTTTTTTTTCTGACGGACATCGATATATGTAGATACAGGGGAGAAAATTAAGTTAAATTTTTATTAGGAAAACTGATTTTTATTTTTTTTCTCACCCTTGGAACGTTTGTCAGTGATTTTTGAAGACGACATACTAAAGAATTTGTTTCAATTTTTTCTTCTGACGGACATCGATATATGTAGATACAGGAGAGAAAATAAAGTTAAATTTTTTTTAGGAAAACTGATTTTTATTTTTTTTCTCTCCCTTGGAACGCTTGTCAGTGATTTTTGAAGACGACATACTAAAGAACACCGGTTTATCAATTTGTTCCAATTTTTTCTTCTGACGGACATCGATATATGTAGATACAGGAGAGAAAATAAAGTTAAATTTTTCATGAGAAAACTGATTTTTATTTTTTTTCTCACTCTTGGAACGTTTGTCAGTGATTTTTGAAGACGACATTCTAAAGAATACCGCTTTATCAATCTATTTCAATTTTTTTTTCAACGGACATCGATATATGTAGATACAGGAGAGAAAATAAAGTTAATTTTTTATTTAAATGATTTTTTTTCTCACCCTTGGAACGTTTGTCAGTGATTTTTGAAGACGACATTCTAAAGAATACCGCTTTATCAATCTATTTCAATTTTTTTTTCAACGGACATCGATATATGTAGATACAGGAGAGAAAATAAAGTTAATTTTTTATTTAAATGATTTTTTTTCTCACCCTTGGAACGTTTGTCAGTGATTTTTGAAGACGTCATACTAAAGAATACCGGGTTATCAATCTATTTCAATTTTTTTTTCAACGGACATCGATATATGTAGATACAGGAGAGAAAATTAAGTTAAATTTTTATTAGGAAAACTGATTTTTATTTTTTTTCTCATCCTTGGAACGTTTGTCAGTGATTTTTGAAGACGACATACTAAAGAACACCGGTTTATCAATTTGTTCCAATTTTTTCTTCTGACGGACATCGATATATGTAGATACAAGAGAGAAAATAAAGTTAAATTTTTCATGAGAAAACTGATTTTTATTTTTTTTCTCACTCTTGGAACGTTTGTCAGTGATTTTTGAAGACTACATACTAAAGAATACCGGTTTATCATTCTATTCAAATTTTTTTTTTCAACGGAAATCGATATATGTAGATACAGGAGAGAAAATAAAGTTAAATTCTTTTTTAAGAAAACTGATTTTAATTTTTTTTCTCACCCTTGGAACGTTTGTCAGTGATTTTTGGAGACGACATACTAAAGATCACCGGTTTATTAATCTATTTCAATTTTTTTTTCAACATACATCGATATATGTAGATACAGGAGAGAAAATAAAGTTAATTTTTTATTTAAATGATTTTTTTTTCTCACCCTTGGAACGTTTGTCAGTGATTGTTGAAGACGACATACTAAAGAATACCGGTTTATCAATCCATTTCAATTTTTTTTTCAACAGACATCGATATATGTAGATACAGGAGAGAAAATTAAGTTAAATTTTTTTTTAAAAATGATTTTTTTTTCTCACCCTTGGAACGTTTGTCAGTGATTTTTGAAGACGACATACTAAAGGTTACCGGTTTATCAATCTGTTTCAATTTTTTCTTCTGACGGACATCGATATATGTAGATACAGGAGAGAAAATAAAGTTAAATATTTTTTAAGAAGACTGATTTTTATTTTTTTTCTCACCCTTGGAACATTTGTCAGTGATTTTTGAAGACTACATACTAAAGAATACCGGTTTATCAATCTATTTAAATTTTTTTTCCCAACGGTACATCGATATATGTAGATACAGGAGAGAAAATAAAGTTAAAATTCTTTTTTAAGAAAACTGATTTCTATTTTTTTTCTCACCCTTGGAACGTTTGTCAGTGATTTTTGAAGGCAACATACTCAAGAATACCGGTTTATCAATCTATTTAAATTTTTTCTCCAACGGACATCTATATATGCAGATACAGGAGAGAAAATGAAGTTAAATTGTTTTTAAGAAAACTGATTTTAATTCTTTTTATCACCCTTGGAACGTTTGTCAGTGATTTTTGAAGACAACATACTAAAGAATACCGGTTTATCAATCTATTTCAATTTTTTTTCCCGACGGACATCGATATATGTAGATACAGGAGAGAAAATAAAGTTAAATTTTTTTTAGGAAAACTGATTTTTATTTTTTTTCTCTCCCTTGGAACGCTTGTCAGTGATTTTTGAAGACGACATACTAAAGAACACCGGTTTATCAATTTGTTCCAATTTTTTCTTCTGACGGACATCGATATATGTAGATACAGGAGAGAAAATAAAGTTAATTTTTTTTTAAATGATTTTTATTTCTCACCCTTGGAACGTTTGTCAGTGATTTTTGAAGACGACATACTGAAGAATACCGGTTTATCGATCTATTTCAATTTTTTTTCTGACGGACATCGATATATGTAGATACAGGAGAGAAAACAAAGTTAAATTTTTTTTAAGAAGACTGATTTTTATTTTTTTTCTCACCCTTGGAACGTTTGTCAGTGAATTTTGAAGACTACATACTAAAGAATACCGGTTTATCAATCTATTTCAATTTTTTTTTCAACGGACATCGATATATGTAGATACAGGAGAGAATATAAAGTTAATTTTTTTTTAAATGATTTTTATTTCTCACCCTTGGAACGTTTGTCAGTGATTTTTGAAGACGACATACTAAACAATACCGGTTTTTCAATCTATTTCAATTTTTTTTTCCGACGGACATCGATATATATGTAGATACAGGAGAGAAAATGAAGTTAAATTCTTTTTTAAGAAAACTGATTTTAATTTTTTTTCTCACCCTTGGAACATTTGTCAGTGATTTTTGAAGACGACATACTAAAGATCAACGGTTTATCAATCTATTTCAATTTTTTTTTCAACGGACATCGATATATGTAGATACAGGAGAGAAAATAAAGTTAAATTTTTTTTTTTTTAAATGAATTTTTTTTCTAACCCTTGGAACGTTTATCAGTGATTTTTGAAGACGACATACTAAACAATACCGGTTTTTCAATCTATTTCAATTTTTTTTTCCGACGGACATCGATATATATGTAGATACAGGAGAGAAAATGAAGTTAAATTCTTTTTTAAGAAAACTGATTTTAATTTTTTTTCTCACCCTTGGAACATTTGTCAGTGATTTTTGAAGACGACATACTAAAGATCAACGGTTTATCAATCTATTTGATTTTTTTTTTCAACGGATTTCGATGTATGTAGATGCAGGAGAGAAAATAAAATTGAAATTCTTTTTTAAAAAAACTGATTTTAATTTTTTTTCTCACCCTTGGAACGTTTGTCAGTGATTTTTGAAGACGACATACTAAAGAATACCGGTTTATCAATCTATTTCAATTTTTTTTTCCGACGGACATCGATATATGTAGATACAGGAGAGAAAATAAAGTTAAATTTTTTTTAGGAAAACTGATTTTTATTTTTTTTCTCACCCTTGGAACGTTTGTCAGTGATTTTTGAAGACGACATACTAAAGAATACCGGTTTATCAATCTATTTCAATTTTTTTTAACGGACATCGATATATGTAGATACAGGAGAGAAAATAAAGTAAATTTTTTTTATGATTTTTTTTCTCACCCTTGGAACGTTTGTCAGTGATTTTTGAAGACGACATACTAAAGATCACCGGTTTATCAATCTATTTCAATTTTTTTTCAACGGACATCGATATATGTAGATACAGGAGAGAAAATAAAGTTAATTTTTTATTTAAATGATTTTTTTTTCTCACCCTTGGAACGTTTGTCAGTGATTTTGGAAGACGACATACTAAAGAATACCGGTTTATCAATCTATTTAAATTTTTTTTCCAACGGACATCGATTTATGTAGATACAGGAGAGAAAATAAAATTAAAATCCTTTTTTAAGAAAACTGATTTTAATTTTTTTTTTCTCACCCTTGGAACGTTTGTCATTGATTTTTAAAGACGACATCCTAAAAAAACCGGTTTATCAATCTATTTCAATTTTTTTTTCAACGAACATCGATATATGTAGATACAGGAGAGAAAAGAAAGTTAATTTTTTTTTAAATGATTTTTTTTTCTCACCCTTGGAACGTTTGTCAGTGATTTTTGAAGACGACATACTAAAGAATACCGGTTTATCAATCTGTTTCAATTTTTTCCTCTGACGGACATCGATATATGTAGATACAGGAGAGAAAATAAAGTTAAATATTTTTTAAGAAGAATGATTTTTATGTTTTTTCTCACCCTTGGAACATTTGTCAGTGATTTTTGAAGACTACATACTAAATAATACCGGTTTATCAATCTATTTCAATTTTTTTTTCAACTGACATCGATATATGTAGATGCAGGAGAGAAAATAAAGTTAATTTTTTTTTTAATGATTTTTTTTCTCACCCTTGGAACGTTTGTCAGTGATTTTTGAAGACGACATACTAAAGAATACCGGTTTATCAATCTGTTTCAATTTTTTCTTCTGACGGACATCGATATATGTAGATACAGGAGAGAAAATAAAGTTAAATATTTTTTAAGAAGAATGATTTTTATGTTTTTTCTCACCCTTGGAACATTTGTCAGTGATTTTTGAAGACTACATACTAAAAAAACCGGTTTATCAATCTATTTCAATTTTTTTTTCAACGAACATCGATATATGTAGATACAGGAGAGAAAAGAAAGTTAATTTTTTTTTAAATGATTTTTTTTTCTCACCCTTGGAACGTTTGTCAGTGATTTTTGAAGACGACATACTAAAGAATACCGGTTTATCAATCTGTTTCAATTTTTTCTTCTGACGGACATCGATATATGTAGATACAGGAGAGAAAATAAAGTTAAATATTTTTTAAGAAGAATGATTTTTATGTTTTTTCTCACCCTTGGAACATTTGTCAGTGATTTTTGAAGACTACATACTAAAGAATACCGGTTTATCAATCTATTTCAATTTTTTTTTCAACGGACATCGATATATGTAGATACAGGAGAGAAAATAAAGTTAATTTTTTATTTAAATGATTTTTTTTTCTCACCCTTGGAACGTTTGTCATTGATTTTTGAAGACGTCATACTAAAGAATACCGGGTTATCAATCTATTTCAATTTTTTTTTCAACGGACATCGATATATGTAGATACAGGAGAGAAAATTAAGTTAAATTTTTTTTAGGAAAACTGATTTCTATTTTTTTTCTCACCCTTGGAACGTTTGTCAGTGATTTTTGAAGACGACATACTAAAGATCGCCGGTTTATCAATCTATTTCAATTTTTTTTTCAACGGACATCAATATATGTAGATACAGGAGAGAAAATAAAGTTAATTTTTTTTAATGATTTTTTTTCTCACCCTTGGAACGTTTGTCAGTGATTTTTGAAGACGACATTCTAAAGAATACCGCTTTATCAATCTATTTCAATTTTTTTTCAACGGACATCGATATATGTAGATACAGGAGAGAAAATAAAGTTAATTTTTTATTTAAATGATTTTTTTTCTCACCCTTGGAACGTTTGTCAGTGATTTTGGAAGACGACATACTAAAGAATACCGGTTTATCAATCTATTTAAATTTTTTTTCCAACGGACATCGATTTATGTAGATACAGGAGAGAAAATAAAATTAAATTCCTTTTTTAAGAAAACTGATTTTAATTTTTTTTTTCTCACCCTTGGAACGTTTGTCATTGATTTTTAAAGACGACATCCTAAAAAAACCGGTTTATCAATCTGTTTCAATTTTTTCTTCTGACGGACATCGATATATGTAGATACAGGAGAGAAAATAAAGTTAAATATTTTTTAAGAAGAATGATTTTTATTTTTTTTCTCACCCTTGGAACATTTGTCAGTGATTTTTGAAGACTACATACTAAAGAATACCGGTTTATCAATCTATTTCAATTTTTTTTCAACTGACATCGATATATGTAGATGCAGGAGAGAAAATAAAGTTAATTTTTTTTTTAATGATTTTTTTTCTCACCCTTGGAACGTTTGTCAGTGATTTTTGAAGACGACATACTAAAGAATACCGGTTTATCAATCTATTTCAATTTTTTTTTCAACGGACATCGATATATGTAGATACAGGAGAGAAAATAAAGTTAATTTTTTATTTAAATGATTTTTTTTTCTCACCCTTGGAACGTTTGTCAGTGATTTTTGAAGACGTCATACTAAAGAATACCGGGTTATCAATCTATTTCAATTTTTTTTTCAACGGACATCGATATATGTAGATACAGGAGAGAAAATTAAGTTAAATTTTTTTTAGGAAAACTGATTTCTATTTTTTTTCTCACCCTTGGAACGTTTGTCAGTGATTTTTGAAGACGACATACTAAAGATCGCCGGTTTATCAATCTATTTCAATTTTTTTTTCAACGGACATCAATATATGTAGGTACAGGAGAGAAAATAAAGTTAATTTTTTATTTAAATGATTTTTTTTCTCACCCTTGGAACGTTTGTCAGTGATTTTTGAAGACGTCATACTAAAGAATACCGGGTTATCAATCTATTTCAATTTTTTTTTCAACGGACATCGAGATATGTAGATACAGGAGAGAAAATAAAGTTAATTTTTTTTTAAAAATGATTTTTTTTTCTCACTCTTGGAACGTTTATCAGTGATTTTTGAAGACGACATACTAAAGAATACCGGTTTATCAATCTATTTAATTTTTTTTTCAACGGATTTCGATATATGTAGATACAGGAGAGAAAATAAAATTGAAATTCTTTTTTAAGAAAACTGATTTTAATTTTTTTTCTCACCCTTGGAACGTTTGTCAGTGATTTTTGAAGACGACGTACAAAAGAATACCGGTTTATCAATCTATTTCAATTTTTTTTTTCTGACGGACATCGATATATGTAGATACAGGGGAGAAAATTAAGTTAAATTTTTATTAGGAAAACTGATTTTTATTTTTTTTCTCACCCTTGGAACGTTTGTCAGTGATTTTTGAAGACGACTTACTAAAGAATACCGGTTTATCAATTTGTTTCAATTTTTTCTTCTGACGGACATCGATATATGTAGATACAGGAGAGAAAATAAAGATAATTTTTCATGAGAAAACTGATTTTTATTTTTTTTCTCACTCTTGGAACGTTTGTCAGTGATTTTTGAAGACTACATACTAAAGAATACCGGTTTATCAATCTATTTAAATTTTTTTTTCAACGGACATCGATATATGTAGATACAGGAGAGAAAATGAAGTTAAATTCTTTTTTAAGAAAACTGATTTTAATTTTTTTTCTCACCCTTGGAACGATGGTCAGTGATTTTTGAAGACGACATACTAAAGATCACCGGTTTATCAATCTATTTCAATTTTTTTTTCAACGGACATCGATATATGTAGATACAGGAGAGAAAATAAAGTTAATTTTTTATATAAATGATTTTTTTTTCTCACCCTTGGAACGTTTGTCAGTGATTTTTGAAGACGACATACTAAAGAATACCGGTTTATCAATCTATTTAATTTTTTTTTTCAACGGATTTCGATATATGTAGATGAAGGAGATAAAATAAAATTGAAATTCTTTTTTAAGAAAACTGATTTTAATTTTTTTTCTCACCCTTGGAAAGTTTGTCAGTGATTTTTGAATACGACATACAAAAGAATACCGGTTTATCAATCTATTTAATTTTTTTTTCAACGGACATCGATATATATAGATACAGGAGAGAAAATAAAATTAAAATTCTTTTTTAAGAAAACTGATTTTAATTTTTTTTCTCACCCTTGGAACGTTTGTCAGTGATTTTTGAAGACGACATACTAAAGAATACCGGTTTATCAATCTATTTCAATTTTTTTTTTCAACGAACATCGATATATGTAGATACAGGAGAGAAAAGAAAGTTAATTTTTTTTTAAATGATTTTTTTTTCTCACCCTTGGAACGTTTGTCAGTGATTTTTGAAGACGACATACTAAAGAATACCGGTTTATCAATCTGTTTCAATTTTTTCTTCTGGCGGACATCGATATATGTAGATACAGGAGAGAAAATAAAGTTAAATATTTTTTAAGAAGACTGATTTTCATTTTTTTTCTCACCCTTGGAACATTTGTCAGTGATTTTTGAAGACTACCTACTAAAGAATACCGGTTTATCAATCTATTTCAATTTTTTTTCAACGGACATCGATATATGTAGATGCAGGAGAGAAAATAAAGTTAGATTTTTTTTAAATGATTTTTTTTTCTCACCCTTGGAACGTTTGTCAGTGATTTTTGAAGACGACATACTAAAGAATACCGGTTTATCAATCTATTTAAATTTTTTTTTCAACGGACATCAATATATGTAGATACAGGAGAGAAAATAAAGTTAATTTTTTTTAATGATTTTTATTCTCACCCTTGGAACGTTTGTCAGTGATTTTTGAAGACGACATTCTAAAGAATACCGCTTTATCAATCTATTTAATTTTTTTTTTTCAACGGATTTCGATATATGTAGATACAGGAGAGAAAATAAAATTGAAATTCTTTTTTAAGAAAACTGATTTTAATTTTTTTTCTCACCCTTGGAACGTTTGTCAGTGATTTTTGAAGACGACATACTAAAGAATACCGGTTTATCAATCTATTTAATTTTTTTTTCAACGGACATCGATATATGTAGATATAGGAGAGAAAATAAAATTAAATTTCTTTTTTAAGAAAACTGATTTTAATTTTTTTTCTCACCCTCGGAACGTTTGTCAGTGATTTTTGAAGACGACATACTGAAGAATACCGGTTCATCAATCTATTTCAATTTTTTTTTCTGACGGACATCGATATATGTAGATACAGGAGAGAAAATTAAGTTAAATTTTTATTAGGAAAACTGATTTTTATTTTTTTTCTCATCCTTGGAACGTTTGTCAGTGATTTTTGAAGACGACATACTAAAGAACACCGGTTTATCAATTTGTTCCATTTTTTTCTCCTGACGGACATCGATATATGTAGATATAGGAGAGAAAATAAAGTTAAATTTTTCATGAGAAAACTGATTTTTATTTTTTTTCTCACTCTTGGAACGTTTGTCAGTGATTTTTGAAGACTACATACTAAAGAATACCGGTTTATCATTCTATTCAAATTTTTTTTCCAACGGAAATCGATATATGTAGATACAGGAGAGAAAATAAAGTTAAATTCTTTTTTAAGAAAACTGATTTTAATTTTTTTTCTCACCCTTTGAACGTTTGTCTGTGATTTTTGAAGACGACATACTGAAGTTCACCGGTTTATCAATCTATTTCAATTTTTTTTTCAACATACATCGATATATGTAGATACAGGAGAGAAAATGAAGTTAATTTTTTATTTAAATGATTTTTTTTTCTCACCCTTGGAACGTTTGTCAGTGATTTTTGAAGACGACATACTAAAGAATACCGGTTTATCAATTTATTTCAATTTTTTTTTTCAACAGACATCGATATATGTAGATACAGGAGAGAAAATAAAGTTAAATTTTTTTTTCAAAATGATTTTTTTTTCTGACCCTTGGAACGTTTATCAGTGATTTTTGAAGACGACATACTAAAGAATACCGGTTTATCAATCTATTTAATTTTTTTTTTCAACGGATTTCGATATATGTAGATGAAGGAGATAAAATAAAATTGAAATTATTTTTTAAGAAAACTGATTTTAATTTTTTTTCTCACCCTTGGAGCGTTTGTCAAAGATTTTTGAATACGACATACTGAAGAATACCGGTTTATCAATCTATTTAATTTTTTTTTCAACGGACATCGATATATGTAGATACCGGAGAGAAAATAAAATTAAAATTCTTTTTTAAGAAAACTGATTTTAATTTTTTTTCTCACCCTTGGAACGTTTGTCAGTGATTTTTGAAGACGACATACTAAAGAATACCGGTTTATCAATGTATTTCAATTTTTTTTTCAACGAACATCGATATATGTAGATACAGGAGAGAAAAGAAAGTTAATTTTTTTTTAAATGATTTTTTTTCTCACCCTTGGAACGTTTGTCAGTGATTTTAGAAGACGACATACTAAAGGTTACCGGTTTATCAATCTGTTTCAATTTTTTCTTCTGACGGACATCGATATATGTAGATACAGGAGAGAAAATAAAGTTAAATATTTTTTAAGAAGACTGATTTTTATTTTTTTTCTCACCCTTGGAACATTTGTCAGTGATTTTTGAAGACTACATACTAAAGAATACCGGTTTATCAATCTATTTAAATTTTTTTTCCCAACGGTACATCGATATATGTAGATACAAGAGAGAAAATAAAGTTAAAATTCTTTTTTAAGAAAACTGATTTCTATTTTTTTTCTCACCCTTGGAACGTTTGTCAGTGATTTTTGAAGACAACACACTCAAGAATACCTGTTTATCAATCTATTTAAATTTTTTCTCCAACGGACATCTATATATGCAGATACAGGAGAGAAAATGAAGTTAAATTGTTTTTAAGAAAACTGATTTTAATTCTTTTTATCACCCTTGGAACGTTTGTCAGTGATTTTTGAAGACAACATACTAAAGAATACCGGTTTATCAATCTATTTCAATTTTTTTTCCTGACGGACATCGATATATGTAGATACAGGAGAGAAAATAAAGTTAATTTTTTTTAAATGATTTTTATTTCTCACCCTTGGAACGTTTGTCAGTGATTTTTGAAGACGACATACCAAAGAATACCGGTTTATCAATCTATTTCAATTTTTTTTCTGACGGACATCGATATATGTAGATACAGGAGAGAAAACAAAGTTAAATTTTTTTTAAGAAGACTGATTTTTATTTTTTTTCTCACCCTTGGAATGTTTGTCAGTGATTTTTGAAGACTACATACTAAAGAATACCGGTTTATCAATCTATTTCAATTTTTTTTTCAACGGACATCGATATATGTAGATACAGGAGAGAAAATAAAGTTAATTTTTTTTTAAATGATTTTTATTTCTCACCCTTGGAACGTTTGTCAGTGATTTTTGAAGACGACATACTAAACAATACCGGTTTTTCAATCTATTTCAATTTTTTTTTCCGACGGACATCGATATATGTAGATACAGGAGAGAAAATAAAGTTAAATTCTTTTTTAAGAAAACTGATAAAGTTAATTTTTTATTTAAATGATTTTTTTTTCTCACCCTTGGAACGTTTGTCAGTGATTTTTGAAGACGACATACTAAAGAATACCGGTTTATCAATCTATTTAAATTTTTTTTCCAACGGACATCGATTTATGTAGATACAGGAGAGAAAATAAAATTAAAATCCTTTTTTAAGAAAACTGATTTTAATTTTTTTTTCTCACCCTTGGAACGTTTGTCATTGATTTTTGAAGACGACATCCTAAAAAAACCGGTTTATCAATCTATTTCAATTTTTTTTTCAACGAACATCGATATATGTAGATACAGGAGAGAAAAGAAAGTTAATTTTTTTTTTAATGATTTTTTTTTCTCACCCTTGGAACGTTTGTCAGTTATTTTTGAAGACGGCATACTAAAGGATACCGGTTTATCAATCTATTTCAATTTTTTTTCCAACGGACATCGATATATGTAGATGCAGGAGAAAAAATAAAGTTAAATTATTTTTTAAGAAAACTGATTTTAATTTTTTTTCTCACCCTTGGAACGTTTGTCAGTGATTTTTGAATACGACATACTGAAGAATAGCGGCTTATCAATCTTTTAAAAATTTTTTTCCAACGGACAGCGATTTATGTAGATACAGGAGAGAAAATAAAATTAAAATTCTTTTTTAAGAAAACTGATTTTAATTTTTTTTTCTCACCCTTGGAACGTTTGTCAGTGATTTTTGAAGACGACATACTAAAGAATACCGGTTTATCAATCTATTTCAATTTTTTTTTTCCGACGGACATCGATATATGTAGATACAGGAGAGAAAATAAAGTTAAATTTTTTTTAGGAAAACTGATTTTTATTTTTTTTCTCACCCTTGGAACGTTTGTCAGTGATTTTTGAAGGCGACATACTAAAGAATACCGGTTATCAATCTATTCCAATTTTTTCAACGGACATCGATATATGTAGATACAGGAGAGAAAATAAAGTAAATTTTTTTTTAATGATTTTTTTTCTCACCCTTGGAACGTTTGTCAGTGATTTTTGAAGACGACATACTGAAGATCACCGATTTATCAATCTATTTGAATTTTTTTCCAACGGACATCGATTTATGTAGATACAGGAGAGAAAATAAAATTAAAATTCTTTTTTAAGAAAACTGATTTTAATTTTTTTTTCTCACCCTTGGAACGTTTGTCAGTGATTTTTGAAGACGACATACTAAAGAATACCGGTTTATCAATCTATTTCAATTTTTTTTTTCCGACGGACATCGATATATGTAGATACAGGAGAGAAAATAAAGTTAATTTTTTATTTAAATGATTTTTTTTCTCACCCTTGGAACGTTTGTCAGTGATTTTTGAAGACGACATACTGAAGAATACCGGTTTATCAATCTATTTGAATTTTTTTCCAACGGACATCGATTTATGTAGATACAGGAGAGAAAATAAAATTAAAATTCTTTTTTAAGAAAACTGATTTTAATTTTTTTTTCTCACCCTTGCAACGTTTGTCAGTGATTTTTGAAGACGACATACTAAAGAATACCGGTTTATCAATCTATTTCAATTTTTTTTTTCCGACGGACATCGATATATGTAGATACAGGAGAGAAAATAAAGTTAAATTTTTTTTAGGAAAACTGATTTTTATTTTTTTTCTCACCCTTGGAACGTTTGTCAGTGATTTTTGAAGGCGACATACTAAAGAATACCGGTTATCAATCTATTCCAATTTTTTTAACGGACATCGATATATGTAGATACAGGAGAGAAAATAAAGTAAATTTTTTTTTAATGATTTTTTTTCTCACCCTTGGAACGTTTGTCAGTGATTTTTGAAGACGACATACTGAAGATCACCGGTTTATCAATCTATTTCAATTTTTTTTCAACGGACATCGATATATGTAGATACAGGAGAGAAAAGAAAGTTAATTTTTTTTTTAAATGATTTTTTTTTCTCACCCTTGGAACGTTTGTCAGTTATTTTTGAAGACGACATACTAAAGGATACCGGTTTATCAATCTATTTCAATTTTTTTTCCAACGGACATCGATATATGTAAATTCTTTTTTAAGAAAACTGATTTTAATTTTTTTTCTCACCCTTGGAACGTTTGTCAGTGATTTTTGAATACGACATACTGAAGAATAGCGGTTTATCAATCTTTTAAAATTTTTTTTCCAACGGACATCGATATATGTAGATACAGGAGAGCAAATAAAGTTAAATTAAAAAAAAAAAGATTTTTATTTTTTTTCTCACCCTTGGAACGTTTGTCAGTGTTTTTTTAAAGACGACATACCAAAGAATACCGGTTTATCAATCTATTTCAATTTTTTTTCCAACGGACATCGAGATATGTAGATACAGGAGAGAAAATGAAGTTAGAATTCTTATTTAAGAAATCTGATTTTTATTTTTTTTTCTCGCCCTTGTGTAAGACATTTTTTTTTCTCACCCTGTTATTCTTAAAATAGTTTTCGTTTCAAGTAAAATAAATTAAATTATGGGTACACCCTAATATTTCAGAAATGCATTTCTCGACAATTATCTGAAATAGATAAGCAAAATATCATATTGTCACGTAGCCTTCGAGGTCACGAAAGGGGAAAGAAAGGTTTTAAGAACGATTTGGGTTTTAGTTGCTAGAAGATAACTAAAGTGTTCACTTGAGTCGGATAAATTTAAATATATAAAATATAGTGTGTATTGTGGTGCATGTCAGAAATTAAATAGGTGAGTCTATCTCACAGAGTAATTCATTTTTGCCTGTTATTTGATATTTGGATTTAAAAGATATTTTATCACATAGGGTATATATATTTGCTAATTATTTTTAATAATAACTTTGTTTAAAGTTCTTTAATATTCAACGTTATCAAGAACATTAATTTATTGTTGCATTCCCTATTCATCCAATCCTACTGTACTGTGGAGAGTTTGTGCCACTTGCAGTTTAACTCACATACCTATACTGTATTGTGGAGAGTTTGCGCCACTTGCGGTTTGTCCATTCCTGATACAGGGTGACTTCTCACGTCACCTTTATCTCCTTCCACCCCCCTGTATTGTGGAGAGCTTGAGCCACTTGCAGTGTAACCTTATTTAGCTGTACTGTGGAGAGTTTGTGCCACTTGCAGTCTAACTCATATACCTATACTGTACTGTGGAGAGTTTGCGCCACTTGCGGTTTGTCCATTCCTGATACAGGGTGACTTCTCACGTCACCTTTATCTCCTTCCACCCCCCTGTATTGTGGAGAGCCTGAGCCACTTGCAGTGTAACCTTATTTTGCTGTACTGTGGAGAGTTTGTACCACTTGCAGTCTAACTCATATACCTATACTGTACTGTGGAGAGTTTGCGCTACTTGCGGTTTGTCCATTCCTGATACAGGGTGACTTCTCACGTCACCTTTATCTCCTTCCACCCCCCTGTATTGTGGAGAGCTTGAGCCACTTGCAGTGTAACCTTATTTTGCTGTACTGTGGAGAGTTTGTGCCACTTGCAGTCTAACTCATATACCTATACTGTACTGTGGAGAGTTTGCGCCACTTGCGGTTTGTCCATTCCTGATACAGGGTGACTTCTCACGTCACCCATATCTCCTTCCACCCCCCTGTATTGTGGAGAGCTTGAGCCACTTGCAGTGTATTATTATTTTGCTGTACTGTGGAGAGTTTGTGCCACTTGCAGTGTTTTATTATTCTTCTGTACTGTGGAGAGTTTGTGCCACTTGCAGTGTATTATTATTTTGCTGTACTGTGGAGAGTTTGTGCCACTTGCAGTGTTTTATTATTTTGCTGTACTGTGGAGAGTTTGTGCCACTTGCAGTGTATTATTATTTTGCTGTACTGTGGAGAGTTTGTGCCACTTGCAGTAGTTATAATATTGTTTGTGGAGAGTTTGTGCCACATATTCCTTACATGCACTGGGGAGAGTTTGCGCCCCTTGCACCTTTCCTAATAACCCTAAATGTTTACAACTAGGCATTTATCTTTGATCAAGTAAAGTTTCAACTTTACTTTAGTACTGATATGCATAATTAATCACAATTCAAACACACTAGATGCACCTTGTATATCAATAACACTTTCATTAATTTTTGGGGATTTTAACTATACTGATATTTATTTGAATAATAATAATTATTTATGGCAAATTGAATACTCAGAGTGTTTTTCTATCTAATTCCAGGTACGTCATCTCGGTTGTTCAACCTACTTGGACCATGTCCACATGGACTGTTCAATTAAATCCAGGCATCACGTCCAGTGTCTTGTAAATAGTTAATTTCAACATTTAGATTTGTTTTATTATCTATATTATAAACAATATAATGTAAGTACACAGTAAGTAATTAAAAGTTAAATTCTAATTAAATATATCAATCTTTACAAATCACTCATTCTCCTCAAGTCAAGTTTTCCCTCATTACAATTTATCAGAAGTGGGATAGAGATGACCTGGATTTATTAATTCAATGACATAAAATTGCAATGCCGAGATGACACTATTTTTTTTAAATGTTATTCTAGCTTTGTGTTTTTATTATTTTATTAAATATTTATTTACCGTATTTCTACCATAAATCACAAAAGTAATAATAAAATCAACGGAAATGGGTCCCCAACGTCGCAATAAAATACCGCTACCAATTGAAACCCAAGAGGCTTCGGGCTTCGGGTTCGAGTGAATCTGTTACCCCAAGAAGAAACCGTATTGATTCTTTGACACCGAATGACTATTGAACGATTGACCACTGTAATGACCACTTTTCTCGAAAATACTGCCGAACGAGAACGGCCAATCAAGACGGTCCGAGGGGATGTGGTACTGTACCTGTATTTGACCTCGAGGATAGGGTGCAATCGATTTCGGTTTGGCTTCAAAAGGTCGATGAACTTCGTGATATTTTTCGATGTTTAGGGGAAGCCACTATCTATTACGCTACTACAAAGTTCCGAAGGTTGGCAATGGTTTGGTATAAGAGTTTGCTAATGTGTCAAGTCCAAGGCCCCTCAGCTTTTAAGTTTTTGTTTTGTTTTTTTTTGCTCTTGGCTGCTCTGTTTATGTGAAGAGATTAGTTGCCCTTATTATGCTTAATAATATTTCCACAATATTCTCCTCAGAGAAATCCTTCCTTGGGTACTATAGCCCTAGAATCTTATGTCTCCAATGAGTGGTATTCTCTAAGACAATTTCATATGCAGAGGCCGGGCATCTCGGGACAAGCTGTGCAGTGGTACACAGTATATTTCCGTATTTTTTGTCCATAGCTCAAACCCTACATTTTATTTTCTAAGCGTTTGTCCAAGTTCATTGAGAATTTCGATTTCTACAGGTAAATGGTTTACATTTACAGGTACATCTGCTTATTGCGACTGTTTTGGCAATAGTTCTTCTAATACGGACATTCGAAAGTTGTAAAATGTCATTTTCTAACCAGAGTACTTATTATAAAGTTTATGGGCATTGTGCAAATACAACTGGATCACATGTATTATAATTTTCTAATATCAACGTAACGTTCGGCGTGCCGTTGGATAATAAGCCATCATTTGATCACGAATGCCTTATGTCTATTCCACTATTTATTATACTTGACTTTTGCTTTTAGCTACCACTTCATTTTTTTTATTATTCAGTAGATATGTCTAAGACGTCTCTTTTATCGGTCCACTTGCCAATCATCATATTGCAGTTATACATAGCTTTGGTCTCACCTTTTCTTAATTTTGTAGCTACAACGTTTTTGGGGAAATCTTTTCGGCTTTTCTGAGAGTACCTGTACAAAAGGTATTTGATCAAGCAACTTTTTTTTTGCCAATGAATAACTATTATAAAAGTTGTCCATGTATAAGCTATGTCCGTTATTCAGACATTCGCGCATCAGATACATCACTATCTTTTGTGCATGATCTTTTCCGCCAGTTATATCGCTCGAGCCAGTATGTACCATCATATCTAAAATTGTTCCGTCCCCTTCTATTACCATATACAGCTTTATCCCATATTTCTGCCGCTTCTTTGGTAGATATTGCTTGAAGAAAAGTCCCCCTTTTCACAAGACCATAGATTCATCCACTGACAAGTTTTTTGTTTTTTTTGGGTAATATATTATCTTCATTTTATTAGTAAAATGATCCAGTATAGGCCTGATTTCGATCATCTGGGGACAGCTCATTGGTTTTAACTTCAGGAACATATGGGCATCTCATTATTAGCAAGTAGCGATCCCTATCCATTAAATGTGAGAAACAGCTGGAGAATAGTCTTATGTTTTTTTTTCTCAATAGTCCTGCAAGGTAGGTAACTTTAAAGTACCTGTATGTAAGGTAAGTCCAAAAAAAAAAATTTAACAGTTCCGATATTGTCTAATCTTGCCATAGAGAAATTCTTGAGTAGTCACTTCTCGCACTGGTACATAAAACTTGTACTGCTTAATTGTTGATTTGCGAAATAATATACCTGATTTAATGATGGATTACGTTCCCTAATGGCTCGGCAAAATTTCTGGTTCATGCACGATGGTTCTCCTGTTCATTTTAGTCGAGTAGTTCGTCAATATACTCACAGTTCGTACGGGAATCGATGTATTCGAGGGCGAGGGCCAGTCAATTGGCCTGCAAGATTAATCGATTTCATTTCATGCCATTTTTGTTTTTAGGGCTACTTAAAATTGTCAGTATATGCTGCCCCAATACAAAATCGTATTTGGCTTTGGGAAATAATAAGTGTACCTAATTCTAATGTTCTGTTTTTGATCCGTATGTTCATCCTTAGCGGAACACGGTTATTTTCAAATTGCAGTATTGGTAATGGCTGGTTAAATCTAGTAGATATACCAACCCCGTTTGACTTAGGAGTGTAATCCAATGTATGTCGGGGCAGATAGCCCGGGAAGTAGTTGCTTCATCTTAGTTGCACGGTCACTGTTTTTGAAAAATATTTTTCAAAACTTAGTTGTAAAGCGTTGAATAACGTATATTCATTTTTCGATATCTAATTTATGCGCCTCTAAATTATTCAGTACTTAAATACTGATGGTTTGCGAACATCTGTTTTTACTTTTGCAGAAACTATTTTATTTTCTTCTATAGGTTGAGTTTTATTTTGTCGAGTTTTTGACCTCGTTATAGCTAAGACGTGAAAATTATCTATGTACAAGTCTTTTAATTCATTTATGGATATCCCTGAAATACTGTCTGCCTAATTTGAATTTCCTTCCATATACTGTATTTCAAAATTATATTCTTCTGTCTAGTCTAATTCTTGTGAGTCTTGAAGTGGGTTCTGTCATTGAGATAGATGTGTTTACTGCTTATGATCCGTTTTTTACTATAAACTGTGAAGAACCATACAAGTAACTATTGAAGTCATTAATTCTCCAATGGATAGCTAACAATTCTTCCATAATTATAGGTTTGTTTATTTCACTTTTCTTAAAAGTTTGCGATGCATAAGATATAGGTAAATCTATACCTTCGTATTTCTAAGAATTGCATGCAGACGCGTAATTTGAAGCATCTGTAGTCAGTATAAATTGTTTACTGAAATCAGGATATTTTAATAAAGGTGGCTCTATTGATGTTGTTTTTAATATTTGGGATAATTTTTCGGAGTCTTCCGACCACTCGAATTTTACATGTTTCCTGGTTAATTTTTCGAGAGGTATGTATATTTCAGCGAAGTTCCGAATGAAACGTCTGTAATCATTACAGAATGATACGAACCTTTTAGATTCTTCCGAGTTTTTGGGCATTGGATATTGTTCAATGACTGAATATTTTACTTTATAGGGGAGTACTCCCTCACTAGACAAATTGTGCTCTAAATAAGTGTCTTCACGCCTGAAGAATTGGCAATTTTGTGGATTTAATTTTCGACACAGTAGTAAAGACAGGAGCCACAGCAGGGAATCATATGTCTACTGAAAGCTTGTATGGATAGTTTAGTTCATTGGTAAACATGTCAAAGATTTCTGAAATCCATTTTCAGTCCAGTCAAAAAAAAAATAACCAGTCAGGATGGGAACAGAACTAGTAGATATCTCGGGACGAGATGCTCGCAGGATGGCCGACTGTAAGACATTTTTTTTTCTCACCCTGTTATTCTTAAAATAGTTTTCGTTTCAAGTAAAATAAATTAAATTATGGGTACACCCTAATATTTCAGAAATGCATTTCTCGACAATTATCTGAAATAGATAAGCAAAATATCATATTGTCACGTAGCCTTCGAGGTCACGAAAGGGGAAAGAAAGGTTTTAAGAACGATTTGGGTTTTAGTTGCTAGAAGATAACGAAAGTGTTCACTTGAGTCGGATAAATTTAAATATATAAAATATAGTGTGTATTGTGGTGCATGTCAGAAATTAAATAGGTGAGTCTATCTCACAGAGTAATTCATTTTTGCCTGTTATTTGATATTTGGATTTAAAAGATATTTTATCACATAGGGTATATATATTTGCTAATTATTTTTAATAATAACTTTGTTTAAAGTTCTTTAATATTCAACGTTATCAAGAACATTAATTTATTGTTGCATTTCCTATTCATCCAATCCTACTGTACTGTGGAGAGTTTGTGCCACTTGCAGTTTAACTCACATACCTATACTGTATTGTGGAGAGTTTGCGCCACTTAAGGTTTGTCCATTCCTGATACAGGGTGACTTCTCACGTCACCTTTATCTCCTTCCACCCCCCTGTATTGTGGAGAGCTTGAGCCACTTGCAGTGTAACCTTATTTAGCTGTACTGTGGAGAGTTTGTGCCACTTGCAGTCTAACTCATATACCTATACTGTACTGTGGAGAGTTTGCGCCACTTGCGGTTTGTCCATTCCTGATACAGGGTGACTTCTCACGTCACCTTTATCTCCTTCCACCCCCCTGTATTGTGGAGAGCTTGAGCCACTTGCAGTGTAACCTTATTTAGCTGTACTGTGGAGAGTTTGTGCCACTTGCAGTCTAACTCATATACCTATACTGTACTGTGGAGAGTTTGCGCCACTTGCGGTTTGTCCATTCCTGATACAGGGTGACTTCTCACGTCACCTTTATCTCCTTCCACCCCCCTGTATTGTGGAGAGCTTGAGCCACTTGCAGTGTAACCTTATTTTGCTGTACTGTGGAGAGTTTGTGCCACTTGCAGTCTAACTCATATACCTATACTGTACTGTGGAGAGTTTGCGCCACTTGCGGTTTGTCCATTCCTGATACAGGGTGACTTCTCACGTCACCTTTATCTCCTTCCACCCCCCCTGTATTGTGGAGAGCTTGAGCCACTTGCAGTGTAACCTTATTTTGCTGTACTGTGGAGAGTTTGTGCCACTTGCAGTCTAACTCATATACCTATACTGTACTGTGGAGAGTTTGCGCCACTTGCGGTTTGTCCATTCCTGATACAGGGTGACTTCTCACGTCACCCATATCTCCTTCCACCCCGCTGTATTGTGGAGAGCTTGAGCCACTTGCAGTGTATTATTATTTTGCTGTACTGTGGAGAGTTTGTGCCACTTGCAGTGTTTTATTATTTTTCTGTACTGTGGAGAGTTTGTGCCACTTGCAGTGTATTATTATTTTGCTGTACTGTGGAGAGTTTGTGCCACTTGCAGTGTTTTATTATTTTGCTGTACTGTGGAGAGATTGTGCCACTTGCAGTGTATTATTATTTTGCTGTACTGTGGAGAGTTTGTGCCACTTGCAGTAGTTATAATATTGTTTGTGGAGAGTTTGTGCCACATATTCCTTACATGCACTGGGGAGAGTTTGCGCCCCTTGCACCTTTCCTAATAACCCTAAATGTTTACAACTAGGCATTTATCTTTGATCAAGTAAAGTTTCAACTTTACTTTAGTACTGATATGCATAATTAATCACAATTCAAACACACTAGATGCACCTTGTATATCAATAACACTTTCATTAATTTTTGGGGATTTTAACTATACTGATATTTATTTGAATAATAATAATTATTTATGGCAAATTGAATACTCAGAGTGTTTTTCTATCTAATTCCAGGTACGTCATCTCGGTTGTTCAACCTACTTGGACCATGTCCACATGGACTGTTCAATTAAATCCAGGCATCACGTCCAGTGTCTTGTAAATAGTTAATTTCAACATTTAGATTTGTTTTATTATCTATATTATAAACAATATAATGTAAGTACACAGTAAGTAATTAAAAGTTAAATTCTAATTAAATATATCAATCTTTACAAATCACTCATTCTCCTCAAGTCAAGTTTTCCCTCATTACACTTGGAACGTTTGTCAGTGATTTTTGAAGACGAAATACTAAAGAATACCGGTTTTTACAGGAGAGAAAATAAAGTTAAAATTCTTTTTTAAGAAAACTGATTTTGTTAGTTAGTGATTTTTGAAGACGACATACTAAAGAATACCGGTTTGTCAATCTATTTGAATTTTTTTTCCAACGGACATCGATATATGTAGATACAGATGAAAAAATAAAGTTAAATTTTTTTTAAAATAATTTTTATTTTTTTTCTCACCCTTGGAACGTTTGTCAGTGATTTTTGAAGACGTCATACTAAAGAATATCGGTTTATAAATCTATTTCAATTTTTTTTCAACGGACATCGATATATGTAGAAACAGAAGAGAAAATAAAGTTAAATTAAAAAAAAAATGATTTTTATTTTTTTTCTCACCCTTGGAACGTTTGTCAGTGATTTTTGAAGACGACATACTAAAGAATACTGGTTTATAAATCTATTTCAATTTTTTTCAACGGACATCGATATATGTAGATACAGGAGATTTAAAATGATTTTTATTTTTTTTCTCACCCTTGAAACGTTTGTCAATGATTTTTGAAGACGACATACGGAAGAATACCGGTTTATCAATCTATTTCTATTTTTTTTCAATTGTAATGAGGGAAAAACTTGACTTGAGGAGAATGAGTGATTTGTAAAGATTGATATATTTAATTAGAATTTAACTTTTAATTACTTACTGTGTACTTACATTATATTGTTTATAATATAGATAATAAAACAAATCTGAATGTTGAAGATAACTATTTACAAGACACTGGACGTGATGCCTGGATTTAATTCAACAGTCCATGTGGACATGGTCCAAGTAGGTTGAACAACCGAGATGACGTACCTGGAA
This sequence comes from Lochmaea crataegi, assembly GCA_947563755.1. Lineage (NCBI taxonomy): Eukaryota > Metazoa > Arthropoda > Insecta > Coleoptera > Chrysomelidae > Lochmaea > Lochmaea crataegi. The sequence continues at coordinate 75,776,711 of OX387422.1, read as the reverse complement.
TTAGATAGAAAAACACTCCGAGTATTCAATTTGCCATAAATAATGATTAATTATTTAACTAACGATTAGTATAGTTGAAATCCCCAAAATTAATAAAAGTATTAATAATATACAAGGTGCATCTTATGTGTTTGAACTGTGATTATGCATATCAGTACTAAATTAAAGTTAAAACTTCACTTGATCAAAAATAAATGCCTAATAGTAAATATTTAGGGTTATTAGGAAAGGTGCAAGGGGTGCAAACTCTCCCCAATGCATGTAAGGAATATGTGGCACAAACTCTCCACAAACAATATTATAACTACTGTAAGTGGCGCAAACTCTCCACAGTACAGCAAAATAATATTACACTGCAAGTGGCCCAAACTCTCCACGGTACAGCAAAATAATAATACACTGCAAGTGGCACAAACTCTCCACAGTACAGCAAAATAATAATACACTGCAAGTGGCACAAACTCTCCACAGTACAGCTAAATAAGGTTACACTGCAAGTGGCTCAAGCTCTCCACAATACAGGGGGTTGGAAGGAGATATAGGTGACGTGAGAAGTCACCCTGTATCAGGAATGGACAAACCGCAAGTGGCGCTAACTCTCCACTGTACAGTATAGGTATGTGAGTTAAACTGCAAGTGGCACAAACTCTCCACAGTACAGCTAAATAAGGTTACACTGCAAGTGGCTCAAGCTCTCCACAATACAGGGGGGTGGAAGGAGATATGGGTGACGTGAGAAGTCACTCTGTAGCAGGAATGGACAAACCGCAAGTGGCGCAAACTCTCCACAGTACAGTATAGGTATGTGAGTTAACCTGCATGTGGCACAAACTCTCCACAGTACAGTAGGATTGGATGAATAGGAAATGCAACAACAAATTAAGGTTCTTAATGACGTTGAATATTAAAGAACTTTAAACAAAGTAATTATTAAAAATAATTAGCAAATATATATACTCTATGTGATAAAATATCTTTTAAATTCAAATATCAAATAACAGGCAAAACTGAATTACTCTGTGAGATAGACTCACCTATGCACCACAATACACACTATATTTTATATATTTAAATTTATCTGGCTCAAGTGAACACTTTAGTTATCTTCTAGCAACTAAAACCCAAATCGTTCTTAAAACCTTTCTTTCCCCTTTCGTGGCCTCGAAGGCTACGTGACATTATGATATTTTACTTATCTATTTCAGACAATTGTCGAGAAATGCATTTCTGAAATATTAGGGTATACCCATGATTTAATTCATTTTACTTGAAACGAAAACTATTTTAAGAATAACAGGGTGAGAAAAAAAAATTGTCTTAAGGCCGCTTGACATGGTGCAATACAACGTGCAATGCAATGCAATACGCAAGATTTCTTGCTCGAAAGCTTGCGCAGTTGAGACCCAGCTGTTCAGTTTCTGCAATTCGATGCAATTGCAACTTTATTGGTTTGGTGCGATTTTTGTTGCATGCAAGTTGCAATTCTAGGGAGAATTCTAGTTACTTTTGGTTCAACAACCAACCAAATGTCATATGTCAATCAGGTCAGTTGATTGACTGGAGCAAAGCAAAACTAACCTTCTACCTTTTTGTTCACAACGTGGTGTGTTCTTGTTGTTTATTGATTTTTGTTGCTGCCCTATTTTCGAAGTTTTTTATTTGTGTCTGTCTCTGTTTGTGTTAAGAATGGATAAACCAACCTGCAGAAAGTAAGTACACAATCATTTTCTCGTTTGTCTCATGCTTACCTCTCTTTATCTTTTTTTACATTATTTTTCCTACCCGAGGCGACTGTCGAATTTTAGCCAAATACTGAGGTTCATGATATGACTGAAATATTTGCAACCAATGCAAAAATCAAGTGATAACGTGTCTTAAAAAGTATAATATTTAATAGAACTATAATAATATATAAATCTATAAGTACATTGGTAGGTTCGATATGGAAGCAGTTATGTTGCTAAATAATGCTGTGGTTCAACTTAGGGTTGATATAAGTCTGGGTTTATAAAAATTGTGGAAGACTGGGAATGTCGTAATTAAATCTAGTAAACAGTCAGACAGGCCACAATAGAATTGTATAAAGATAGAGAGAGCATGCAGTAGAATAGATCACACATGCCCAGGCAACAAAAATTTATTTTTTAGGTCTGGTTTTGATTGGCCAAGAACGGCAACATCAGTGTTGATTCAGCTGTATGAGCAACACTCATGCTTGTATTTAACTACAACAGCTGAATATCACGATAGAAACAAAAGACAAAGGGCTCTTGAGTCCATTGTTAGCGAGTTTAATAAAAAAAACCTGACAAATCTCACCATAGATGACATTAAAAAAAAATTCATGGTCTTAGGACCCAGTTCTTAGCAGAACTTCAAAAAATAAGAAAGAGTGAGACATCAGGTGCATCCACTGACACTATTTATTCACCAAAATTGTGGTGTTTTGAAGAACTCTTGTTCCTTCAACAAGGGACGCACATTGTAACAAGAGGAGAATCAAACCTTAAAATTGATGATAAGAGAATGGAAGGAATTCCAGAAAGTGTAAATATATACTAGCTTTAATATTCATCAATAAGTATTTCGAACTTTCATTGTCTTTGTTTTTTACTAATTTCATAAAGTATGGTTTGATTTATACGCATGTATGCATCAGTACAAAATTCGTAAAATAATTAAAATTAAAGATAATGGAAGTTCATAACACTTTTTCATATGTAAATCGCAAATGTTGTCTACCTCCTTCAATCAACAGCTTAATATGTATATAGGCCAATTTAGAAGAAAACCGGCTGTGTCATTGTTTAGAGAATGGTTTCATATGATGCGGTGAGATATTTGTCACTCGACTTTACTATTCATAACTTTCTTATTAACAATTTTATGCAACAAATCTCTTTTTTTTTAGTTTTTTGCGTATCAAATTAAAACTGTTTGGGAAATCGTGATGGCGTCAAAAGAAAATTTGTAAAGAATAAAAACATTAAGAAAATGAGATATTGAACAACTCGATCAGACCATTAGCTTAGAAGAAAATCGGGATAAACGGCCAAAGTGTAGTTTTTTCAAAAATTATATTAGAAACTAATACTGACCATAGGATCTACTCTACAACTCAAAAAATAACTGACATGAATTTTTTTAAAAACTGCACTTTGGTCGGTTCTTCCCAGTTTTCTCCTAAACTACCCGTCCGATCAAATTGTTCGACCTCTCATTTTATTTGTTTATTTTTTCTCGACAATTTCCCTATGGACGCCATCACGACTACCCTGGTAGTTTTAATTTTATAAGCTAAGAGCAAAAAAATGCGATTTTTGCATAAAATTGTTAATAACGAATTTGTGAATATCATATGAAAATATTCTCCAAACAATGGCACATCTGGTTTTCTTATAACACTTTTTACATGAAAAAATCACTGTAGCTTGGCTTGATATTATAAAAATCGACATAACTAAAATAATTTCTTTTTCTTGTTTATATCGCAGGTTCTTGAACATGAAGTAATATATGATGGGGATGTCACTCAACTGAGTGACACAGAAATTCTCCCAAGTTGGGAGCAAGATGAATCAAGAACCCCATCACTAGAGGGCTCCAGTAGAGGCCTATCCCGAGAAGGCTTAACTAGAACACCATCTCGAGAGGGCTCAAATACCCCATCCCAGCAGGGGTCAAAGTCAGTAAAAAGAAAGAGAGGTGCTAAAGTTGGAGACTCAGAAGAAACGAGGCAGAAAATAAGCAGTCTATTGACCTCTGCTGTGACAACACTACAAAATATCAACCAAGTTGAGGAAGAAGTCCAGCTTCAACCAAAGAAGCATCGCTTGTTTGCAGAGTGAGTTTCTAAGAAAACTAACTGCTCTTCTTATCTACTATTTTTTAATCTGGCATTGTCACTGACTGGTTAGTCCAATTGGCTGACCTCACAAAAAATAAAAATTCAAATATTATAAGAATAGCAGAGGGATAGTAGTTTGATCTGACAAATTAAAATTGTCAGTTGCTTAGATATGGAAACTTTGAAGAGATTATTTTGCTAAAAATAATTCATTTTCAGATTTATCGCTGAAGAAATGGAGGTTCTGGAAGATGAAGAAATCATAGATGATTTAAAAAACAAATTTATAAATCTTTTGTATGCTGCAAAAAAACTACAAAGAGAAAAAAAAAATAAATAAAGTTTATTTTGTCTAGTTTAAATTTTTTATTATATTTTATTTCCAGACTCCTAGATAATTTTTTTTATTACATAATACACATTCTTGAAAATAAAATGCACAATAAGTTAAGATATTCTAAAAGTAAAGTTTAAAAGTTGTTAAAAAAGTTTCTATCCTAAAACTGAAATTTTAGACAGAAAATTCTATTTTAAACATAGATCTTAAAAATACCTACAACATAAAAAGGAGAATTTAAAAACAAGTTTCTATTCTAAAACTAAAATTGGGAACAGAGAATTATATTACCTACTATCTAACTAAAAAGAAAAGCCAACAGTTCAAACAATATTGTCCTGCCATGGTACTTGACCACATCCATTAAAATATTCTTTAATTTCTTCCCTAATATTCAGTGCTTCGTTCCTAGGTCTTCCATAATTTTGATGAGTCCATAGATAAATTTGTACTGGGGATCTATTTCTTCAGGGTGTTTCGACAAAGATGCATGGCCAGTCTCTTGATTTAAAAAATTGTGTAGAGTACAACAAGCTAGAGTTATTATCCTGGCTTTCTCGGGCTTCAAAGGTATTGAGTTTATTAAAACTCTGAAGCGATTTGCAAGTATTCCAAAAGCATTCTCAACTACTCTCCTAGCCCTACTCAATCGGTAATTGAAAATTCTCTGCTCTTTTGTCATATTCCTGAAAGGGTAAGGCTTAAGAATGTGGTTTGACAAAGCAAAAGCGGCATCAGCTACTATGACATGAGGTACAGGTGTAGATCTTCCAGGTAGTGGTTTGTTTTCTGGGATATTCAAAGAATTCATCTCAATACCTTCAGAAAGATCACTTTCCCAATACACACGGCCATCTGACAGTCTCCCATTCATCCCAACATTAACATAAATAAAGTTATAATTTGCATCAACAAGAGCCAGCAGAATAATGCTATGTTGTTTTTTGTAGTTGTAATACGCCGAACCATGATCTGTAGGTGCTATTATGACTACATGTTTTCCATCTAGAGCTCCAATTACATTTGGTGCATTCCATATTGTTTCAAAGTCTCTGGAAATTTCCAGCCACTCTGCTGCAGTTGAAGGAACCTTAAAAAAATTAATAAATAAATGACTGGCTGTATACAATATAATATACCATACCTTCAGATAATGTTCCTTCAGTTCTTCATAAATTGCCGCTCACACAACAGGAATAAAGCGAGATATAGCACTCTCTGAAATTCTATAATTGAATTGCAAGCTTCGAAAACTCTCCCCTGTAGCTAGGTATCTCAGTGTTACAATGAGTTTCTGTTTCGCTGTTATCACATCTCTCACCAAGGATTTTTTTGTTATTTTATGTTCTATTTTTCTAAGGAGTTTTCCAAATGTTCCTTCATCCATTCTCAAAAATTTTTTATATGTTTTTTTATCTAATTCTATAGCCAAACTTATATTACCTCTAGTTCTATCCAGCCAGAGCCTGGCCCACCATCGCCTCGGTGCTCTTTCCTGTTCATCAGGCTCCAGAAGCAAGGCAGCAGCAGATATAATTATTGCCAGTGATCCACCGATCACTTTTTTCTTCACCACTTTGCTTTGTTTTGTTATTTTCATTTTTAAACAGATCACAAAAAAATTGATAAAATTTGAGGTTAGACAAATTATTTATTTTTGGAGGGTTGGCAACACAGAAGAGAAAATGATTCGTTTTGGTTGATGGCAACCATGACGCAATTGCAAGAGACTTGCATAATGTCAAACAACGTGAAATATTTATGGCATTCATCATATGCAATATTTTGACCTTGCAAGAAATTGCATGCAATCCCTTGCAGGTTGTATTGCTCCATGTCAAACCGCCTTTACACAATGGACATCGATATATGTAGATACAGGAGAGAATATAAAGTTAAAATTCTTTTTTAAGAAAACTGATTTTTATTTTCTTTCTCACCCTCGGAACGTTTGTCAGTGATTTTTGAAGACGACATACTAAAAAATACCGGTTTATCAATCTATTTCAATTTTTTTTCCAACGGACATCGATATATGTAGATACAGGAGAGAAAATAAAGTTGAACATTTTTTTTAAGAAAACTGATTTTTATTTTTATATAGTCTGGAGAATCCACACCATCAAATTATTTCTTAGAAACAGATTATCACAGCACACATGAAATCACAGGAAAAAGCAACGCCGAACTAAAACTACAGCTGTTAAAAAGAGTGAAAACAGAGAAATTAAGAGATATACAAAGCGAAAATAGTTATCAGCACACATGTTTTAAAGTGGAATTGTACGATTTGTCCACACTTAATCGACTTTTGTACAGACTGTGTTATCTCACAATTTTATTATACAGCAGCAGATGTCATCCCTTAACTCACCCTCTGGCCATTTACTTGGACAATGAAAATTACAGTATATCTCATGGAGATGAAGCGTCTTGCACGAGAGATATAAAAACTGAGAACGTCGACAGCGAATGTGAAGACACAAACCACAGATCACCTTCCTAACACAAACGACGGAAATACTTTCGAATATGATAATAGCCAATTGATGAAGGAGGAGATAGAGGAGGGTTTGGGAACGGACGAGGAAAGTAGAAATAATTACGACGATTTTTAAAATAAGCTTTATTTGAAGACAATAAGGTAATAAAAAACACGTTATAAAAAAAATTGTAGTTTAATTCGTTTCCGGTGGTACCGCTAAAAATATAAATTGGATGTAGCGGTTAAATCTCTCTGAAAATAAAAAAAATCAGTTCTGTTTACGAGGTGTGCGCGAAAAGTAAAAAAGGCGAATAAAAGAAGTTTCTGCTAAAAATAAAAAGTGAAGGGGCGATTGAATTGGAAACAATTGAGTTCTGTATACGATGTATGCGCAGAAAGTAGGGGCAAAATTTCAAAGGAATAAAATGAAAATACTTTACCTAGGAAATATTTGGGCCGCATATTCTTATAAACGCACAAATAGTATATCAAAACTCTGATCAACATAAATCCAAAAGCAATCAAGTATTTGGGAGAAGGCTGTAGTATTCTCGGCGTAATACATAAATATAAAGCCACCAGCAAAATAAAAACTGGTATATCGGTACCTTAAAAAAATATAAATAATATTTTTGTGATTAAAAAGAATACCTATATTACTTTATAAGGCCTCATCTTAGCATCCTTCATTGTCGATCGCATAACAATCAAAGAAACCATAGCTACACCATAAAAGAACCCTATAAAAAAACTAGCAAATTCGATCAGTTCTAAAATTTCCCCTGTAGAAATGAACAAAAACGATATAAAACCTTGAAGAACGACTGCTGGTGACGGCGTTAATTTTGTATAGTGAACATAAGATAAACTTTCCAGCATAAAACCATAAACAATAAAAAGAATTATTTTTATTTCAAACTTATAATCGAACAATATTTTTTTTAACTCCTTACGCCGAATTGTAAGCTAAGTGCACAGCCGAACGTACTCAGAGCTACTCCTATTGGAATAATCCCCTTTCAAGTCGCCCTACTTCAGTGGGGAATGGATATCCTTATGCCGCACCTGGTTGGAATATTCAGAGTCTCTTTAGCTCTGAGGTATGTTCCCAGAAAGTGGAGAGAAGTACGAGTGGTATTCATGCCCAAACAAGAAAGGATGGACTACACCTTACCAAAAGCATTCCGACCTATTAGCCTCACATCGTTCTTTTTAAAAACAATGGATAGATCATTGAACAATAAAGAATCCACCCTGGGTATATTCATAGATATTGAGGGAGCGTTTGATAAAACAACCTTCCCAACAATTACCCAGCAACTTAACTCCAGGAATGTACTCCTGGTAGTGGGAGAATGGATACTCAAAATGGTCTCTAGCAGAGCAATAAGTATCAATGTAGAAGACATCATAGTGAGAGGAATGGTCATGAGGGGATGTCCGCAGAGAGGGGTCTTATCACCCCTTCTTTGGAACATAGTCCTGGATACCCTGATTAATCACCTCAACAATAATGGATTATACACAATCGCATACGCAGATGACATAGTTATCTTGCAGACCGGAAAATTTGTGAACACACTGTGCGCTATAGCGCAGGATGGGCTCAAATTAATAGAAACATGGTGTAAGGAACACTCACTGACGATCAATCCCAAGAAGACTGAGATGGTCCTTTTCACCAGGAAAAGAGGATTATCGGGCTCAAAACTCCCCGAAATCTTCAATAGCAAATTAAACTTCTCTGAAGAGGTGAAATACCTTGGTATTACCCTCGACAGAAGCTAACATGAAGCTCTCACCTACAGAGCAGAGCAAAAAGAGCATATGTGGCTTATGAGCAATGTCGGAGGACAGTGCGACACACATGGGGTCTTTCGCCCTGTGTGGTCACCTGCATCTACACTGCAATCATAAGACCTATGCTAACGTACGGAGCCATTGCATGGGGACCGAAGGTTCTACAAGCAACGGCCATCCAAAAATTATATCAAATACAACGAACGGCTTGTTTAAACATCACAGGAGCCATGAGAACATTACCAACCGCGGCAATGGAATTAATTACTGTTTTGACCCCTCTGAACTTGTACGCCAAAGAGGTTGCGTTAATGGCCATGTTACGATTGCGTGTAAACCCCGAAGTAGGAGTGGGTCAATTGAGGCTAAGCCTATAGCGAGAAGCGCCTACTGCGCTACTTCTGCTGCAGGCGGCCAATGATGCAATGGAGCCCAAGTTTGTGTTTAATAAACCCTACAAAATACAAATAAAACAGAACACAGAGTCAGATGCTGCAAATGCAATACGCATATATATACAGACGGCTCAAAAACCAAAGAAGGCTCAGGATGTGGAGTGTACTCTAGATCACTTAGAAGAATTAAGTGGGTAATGGGAAAGAACACCAGCGTGGTTCAAACAGAACTGGCTGGTATCTCAATTGCCACAAAAGAACTAACCAGAAAAGGAATTTCTGGCAAAAACATAACAATCTGCTCTGACAGCAGACAAGCCCTATTAGCCTTGAACAGACAACGTGTTACATCAGGGCTAGTATTAGAGTGCCACAAAGATTTAGCTAACGCCTTGGTAGATAACAATATTATGCTGAGTTGAGTTAAAGGGCACGACAGGAGTAAAGGTAATCGCATTGCCGATTCTTTAGCCAGGGAAACGGCTGGACTAAAAATTTTAGGACCCAGTGACACGTACGGCCTGACGACTTCGACAATTGCGGAACCAGCCAAGCGTTACACCCATGCTCAATCCCTAAAGAGATGGGATGGAATCAAAGGATGCAGTCTTGCCAGGATCACCTTTGGCGACCCTGGGAAGCTGGCGCCGAAGAAATATTTGGCGATGCCCAGGAAAAACCTACACTTACCAGAAGGATTTCTGACTGGCCACTGTCAACTAAGGAAACACCTCCATACTATGGGGCTAGTGGACACACCTCTATGCAGAATGTGTGAACAAGAAGGTGAAACTGTCAGACATGTCTTATGTGAGTGCCCGGAGCTATCGTCAATAAGAGAGTGTGTGTTCGGTGAGTCTTGGCCTACACCTGCCGATATAAGGGAGATGTCCCCTTCCTGAAAAGGACAGGATGGACGATGACCTAGGAGGACAACTCCTCGGGAGGATGTACAATGGGTCACATGTGGCCTAAGTGCTGTGGGACTAAACTCACCCTCCCCAAACTACAGATACAGATACAGAACCAGAAATTTACTAACGGGTTTGTTAACCGCTCAAAATTGAGTGGTTACAACAATAATCCTAGTTTTCTAACCTAAAAACTTTGTTTAAAAGGGAAAAATACAGTCTGTAGATTCTGTAACTTTTCAATTTTCCCAAAATTCTAATGAAATATCCTGATTTACTAAATATTGGTGAAATTTTTTCTCCGGCAAAACTAAACTATTTACCTAACAGTAGTTCATTCGTCTTAAATTCGTTGATACTGTTGATAGTTGTGTGGACTGTATACTATTTGTGGTTTAATTATTTATTTTTCATTTCAAATGCAATACAGAGACATATTATATCTATCAAAATTATTATTAATGACAGTTGTTGACAATTTATTTTTTTATACTTCCATCCGCTATTTCGACAGGATACGTAACATGCCGACCACCTTGAAAGTTATCGCTTTCAATTGGAAGAAGACAAATTCTGGATACTAAACGTTTGATAATACCACCTTGGATCTTGATACCAACAACTCTAACTACACTGTCATCACCTGGGTGAAGTTGAATAATTCTTTCCAGTTGCTACTTCAATGGAGGTAGATTATCGTCTTTTATGACAACTAGGGCACCATGTTTGATTATTTTGGAATTGCTAGTCTTCCATTTTATTCGTGTTTGAAGCCCTCATATATATTCTTTATACCAACGATTCCAAAAAGGCTGGACCAGTTGCTGAACATGCTGATATTTAGTGAGTCTATTGGCTGATATTTCTGTCAAATTAAATACTGGAAGGGCTATTAATGGTCGTCCAATTAAAAAATGCCCTGGAGTCACCGGCGAAAGATCTTCAGGATCGGAAGATAATGGGGAAATGGGTCGGGAGTTTGAAACGGCTTCAATTTGTTGTAAAAGAGTATTCAATTTTTCAAAATCAAATTTATTTTCACCAATGACTCGCCTTAAATAATGCCTTGTGATTTTAATTCCTGCATCCCATAGACCGCCAAAGCTGGGAGAATTGGCGGGTATGAAATGCCATTTAATAAAATCTTTACTTAATTCGTATTGGATATTATTTGATTCAGATTTTAAAAAGTTGAACATTTTTATAATTTCGTTATTAGCTCCAACAAAATTTGATCCATTATCAGAATAGATGTTATGAGGTTTTCCTCTTCGCGATATAAATCTTTTCTATGTGGCCATAAATGATTCAGTACTTAAATCGGAAACTAATTCCAGATTAATAACGCGAGAACACATGCAAATGAAAAGACATTATATAACATTTAATAATTTTAGGAGATCTAGTTTTCCTACCCTTCATAAGAAAAGGTCCCCCATAATCTAGACCAGCATTAATAAAAGGAAAAAACTGATTAACTCTTACAGAAGGAAGATTTGCCATTAAATATTCTGTCGATTTAGGTTTGACCTTAAAACAAGTAATACACTTGCGAATAATTCCTTTTGCTACATTGCGTCCGGAAATGACCCAATAATTTTCACGAACTGCATAATGTAATGTTTGTGATCCGCAATGTAATAATTTTTCATGAGTATATTTGAAAATTAAATTGGTTAGTTGGTGTTTTTGTGGAAGCAACAATGGATGAGATTTTTCAAACTCAAGTTTGGATTTCTCAATTCTACCACCTACTCTTATCAGTTCCTTATCATCAAGTAATGGGTTTAGCATCGATATATGGTTTTTATTACTTATCGGCCTTTTATTTTGTAAATTTTGATAATCTAATGAGAAGCACTCCCTTTGGGCTAATTTTACTAATAACAATAATGTAAACTTCATTTCTTCAACACTTAAATTCTTGGTTAATTTACGTGGTTTCAGTGGTAATCTTGAATTACAATAAAATCGAAATATAAATCCAGTAACAGCTTGTAATTTTAATAATGAGGAATATTTATTGAACAGATTTAAAGAATTTACTTAATTACAGTTACCTGTAAATAATTGTCATATTAGTAAAGCGTGATCTATAGACGTCAAAAAATGATAGTTCAATACTATTAAACGCTTTACAAAAATAGAAAAATAATTTTCCTATGAGCAGACCATCCACTAAGAAGCAACAACTTCTTCTCGGGCTATATGTCCCGACAGACATTGAATTACACTTCTAAAGTAAAAGGGGTTGGTATATCTGTTAAGATAGAACCAACCATTCTGGTTTGCGGTTAGAAGGAATAACATCACTTGTGGACCGGTTTCGGCGTATTTGCGCCTCATCAGCACAAGGTAGATGCTATTCGTCCAGAAGCTCTGAGAGCATAATCCTGGACTAGAGACTACGTTGATACCACACCAATACATCAGCCTCAGTAAAGGAAATGCTAAGAGTGCGATATCGCGACATTTCCATATCTAATCACAAACCAAAATTCTATCGCTTTACTAATATGACAATTATTCACAGGTAACTGTAATTAAGTAAATACCTACAAAACCGAGATGGTTTTTTGTCGATATAGAATTTTGGTTTGTGAGTAGATGTGGTTATGTCGCTGATATCGCACTCTTAGCATTTCCTTTACTGAGGCTAATGTATTGGTGTGGTATCAACGTAGTCTCTAGTCCAGGATTATGCTCCCAGAGCTTCTGGAAGAATAGCATCTACCTTGTGCTGATGAGGCGCAAATACGCCGAAACCGGTCCACAAGTGATGTTATTCCTTCTAATCGCAAACCAGAATGGTTGGTTCTATCTTAACAGATATACCAACCCCGTTTACTTTAGAAGTGTAATTCGATGTCTGTCGGGGCATATATCCAGAGAAGTAGTTGTTGCTTCTTAGTGGACGGTCTGCTCTTTGGAAAATTATTTTTCTATTTTTGTAAAGCGTTTAATAGTATTAAACTATTAGATTTAAAGAATCTAATGATAACGAAATATTACATAACTTCAATTCGGGAGGATTATTTGTTATAGGAAAAGTATTAAAATTCCATTAAGATACCTCCTTTTTAAAAAATGGCACCATAGCTCGGAATTAAATAAATATTGAGAGTAAGTACCTCGAGATAATATATCTGCGGGATTTTGAGCCGATGATACATGATACCAATCATTAATATTAGTCAGCTGTTGGATTTGTCCAACTCGGTTGGCTACGAAGGTTTTAAATTTTCTTGGTTCGCCTCGTATCAAAGATAGTGTTATAGTAGAATCTGACCAACAATATATTTTATGGAATTTTAGATTTATTGAATCGCCTACCCTTTTTATCAATTCTGCGAGCAAAACTGCAGCACATAACTCAAGCCTAGGCAAGGATATTTGCTTTATTGGGGCTACATGTGTTTTTGTACATAAAATGCACCATATGCATACTCTGATGAGTCAGAAAAACCATGAAGCTCAATTATTTTTGAATTAGAAAATAAAACTTGTCTGGGAATTCTATTATTTTTTAAATGAATTAAATCATCTTTGAATTGGCACCATTTAGTGTATAGATCTTGTGGAATAGTTTCATCCCAAGTTATCTTCAATTTCCACATTTCTTGAATAATTAATTTAGCTCTAATTAATAAAGGTCCTAGAAGACCCAAAGGGTCAAAAACCTGATATATAGCTGAGAGAATTGATCTTCTAGTTATTTGATTTTCAATTAAAGACATATCAGTCATTGTATATATTATGAAATCAGATTGTGGATTCCATTCAATACCAAGTACTTTATTATTTTCATGTTCACCTATTTGTAAAATATTATTATCTAGTTTTTCGATAACGTTAATTCCATTTAGTATTGTTTTATCATTACTCAACCATTTTCTTAATTCAAATCCTGCAGAATGTAAAATTAATGATATTTGCTTTTGAATATTTATTAGTTCGTGTCTTGTATTTGCCCCCGTTATCAAATCGTCTACATAAAAATCATCATTTATTGTTTTACTGACTACTAGATGTTTCATTTTATTCTCACTAGCTAATATTTGTAAACATTTTACGCTTAAATATGGAGCCGAAGTGGTTCCATATTTCATTCGTAACAGACAATTTCAGTGTCACTTGATTCCCTCCATAGGATTCTTTGGTAACGTCGGTCATTTCCATGTATTAAAACTTGGTGATACATTTTAGATATATCATAATATTTTTGGTTTAATTATTCATTTTTTATTTCAAATTCAATACAGACATATTATATCCACCGTACAGTAACTAACGACAAGTAAATTCACTTCGTCGATTCAGCGGTTACCGAAAATTTCCTTACCTCGCCTATCGTCTGCTGAGATCTGGCGAGTTTAAATCGTGAAAGTGGGAAGTACAGGGGTTGCGCGGCGATAACGGGGAGTACGACGCAAGAGAGACGATGTACCAAAAATTTCAAACGTTCCGACGCAAGTGAATCTACTTGTCTTTAGTTGGTGTACGGTGTTATATCCATGGAGGCTATGTTATATCTATGGGTGGTAGAAGGAAGGAGCACCATCTGAATGCATTAAAAAGTGTCTATCGAAAGGGAGCAAATAAAGGTGGCGCCATAGTAGCAAGTGGAAAGATTTTAAAAACAGCGCCATGAATTATTAGAGTAAGATACAAATTTAAAAAAGGAAAGAAATACTTCAAGTTTATTACAGCACGTATTTTTAAATTATTATATCATAGACAAACATACATATGAAATATAATTTTAAATTCACATTCACATGCTAAATTTACATCATTTCCATTAGCTACACGAGCGCCATTTTGGTGAATTTTCGAATTATAATTTGCTGTTTACAGGTGGACACTTTTTCAACTTGTCCCCCATACAAGATGGTGCTCCTTCCTTCTACCCTCCATAGTTATATCCATGGAGGCTAGATAAGGAGATCGAACTCCATGTATTCCAATTTCTGGTCATTATAGAGGGCACCACATATGCTAAGGCACCAAAAAATCTGACGACAGCCAATCATAAAACTCGATTTCATGATGTTTTATTGGTTGCTAGCTTCTTTGACAGTTCGCTGTTCACGTTGAGGTAAGTGAGGTTAGGTCACAGAAATGGAAAATATTGTGAATAAGAAATCCGTTTTTTGTCCTCGTTTTCAAAAATATCGAAAATTGTAATCGTTTGGTGGTAAAATGATTAGTTCCACTCTGTGCTGCTGAATGTATTTATGTTTTTACGCGATGAAAAATATGAATATCATGTCTTCTCTTCAGTATGGAATTTTAGAACATACTTAAAGGTCCAGCACAGTTAGAATGAGTGTAAGTCTTTAAAAGAGAAATTTGAAGAATAATGAAGACACTCTACGTGCAAGTAAGTAAATTCTAGAACCATTGTATAAAGTTTATACAATGCTAGAACCAAGTTCACAAGTTGGATTGCCCAATTATAAAAAATAAATTGAAGATGAATAAAGAGATATGTTTACAATACTTATGTATAAAGTTTTTCAGAATCTGGCTTCATAAATAGTAAAAAAACATTAGCTACACAAAAATTTGAAAAAACGGTGGAAAAAAAGAAAAATCACTTGAAATGCTTGGAGGAAATGTGCCAATTCAAATGTACTATATTAAATGGCCTTCGAATAACTGAGAATTGCAACTAGAAGAAATATAGTTTGAAAACATAGAAGGTATGTATAGATAAATAGCCAGTAGTCATAAGCTCTAATAACACACAAATTTGGTCCTATAAATAAGAAGTAATAAAACAATTACATAATTAATAATATCTAATATTTTAGGTTATTTTCCATGAAATGAACGAAAAGATGATTGCTTCCAAACTGGTCAAGCCTTTAGAAGAAGAAATTATGAAAATATTGAATATACAGAGAGTTGCACGAGAAGTAATTTACTACACACTATGTAACTTCTTTTACCTAAATATAAAGTGTACAATCCTTCGATCATTAAACATTGTTCAAAGATACAATCAGTATTTTGTCTCTAACTCGATACCTACCTATATGGCCTGTTATACTTATCCAGCTTAGGTACTATGAGTAATAAGTGAACTGTTGGAGTTAAAATAAGATAATTAGAATGCTTCATATTTACTGCTCAATTTACCAATAGGCTTTATAGGATTACTAGTAAATTTTGGCTACTCTTGCAAAAAATTTCAACTGAAGGATATCAGAAAATACATCTATAGTATCTTGATACCAGATGCTCAACTATGCATTCACTATCAAACCTGACATCAAATATCCAAACCTCTAGTCTATGATGAAAACATAGTGCTGCTATTTTTCTAGGCATTACTGAAGCGTTTGATGGTGTTTGGAACTGTGGTATGTTCTACAAACTATATGAAATGATGTGTTCTAAATACTTGCTATTAATCTTTAAAACTACCTTAGTGATAGAACACCACAAGTAAAAGTGAATTACAGTTTTATTCCAAACATTTAAGGACTTCTCCAGTGTTCCTCTACAATCTATCTATCTTGTTACAACTATGATTTAGCAACAGAACTTTTAAATTTGCATACATATTGCAGTATATAGATGACATCACTTTGATCAGTCATAATAATCTCAAAATAACAGTAAATAAGCTACAAAAACTTATAACAGAATACTGAAATGGTTTAACATGTGTAGGATGAAGCCCAAAGTCTTAAAACTCAATGCATAATCTTCAATCTGTTCAATAACAATGAAAAATACAATATATTTTCAATCAATAGGTACAACTATATATTTAAATAATTCCGTATCATACATAATAGTATATTCTGTAACAAGGTTAGAATGAAAATTCCATGCGAGTGGAAATTTCCAAGCGCGAGCCGAAGGCGAGCATGAGGAACCACGAGCATTACGAATTTTCATTCTAACCGAGTATAGCAGACCATGCATACTTTCTCCACGATCAAAGATTTTCAATGGAAATGGACAAAAGATCATTTATATTACAGAACTCAATCACAATTATATTAGGTAAACACTCAATGTGACAGCAATAATTTTGACACTTACTCAAGTTTTGACACTACGATGACAATCAACTGCGTCAAGGCTAATGATATTATTGCTCACCAGTGTGAGAATATTATTCTATCACTAGAGAGAGAATGTAAATACATTTAAATTGCATAGGGGCAGAGGTGTTGCAGAATATTTCTTCAATCTCAAGAGAGAGAATTCCAGCATTGTGTAATCAAATTTGATTTCAGAATTAGCAAATTCTGTGATGATCGTGGAGAAAAATAATTTTTTAAGTACTTTAAAAATACCAAAGTTGCAATTCAGAAAAGTTTATTTCCTAATGAAGCAAACACAGTGGAAAGTCACAATTAGTAACATACATAAGAACGTACACAAAATATATAACTGTGGACATTCTGTAACTGAAATTGCACAAAACATTCTCTACACTGTTTTGAATCCTCTGTCTTTTATCTATGAATGTTATACTACAAGTATACCACACTGGAATTAGGTATCTGAAGATTGGTAAGAAATAAGTGTCACTGATTAGTTTCAATGTTTTATGGTTTTAGTAATCCCTACATTGGTAAAGTGCACCAATAATTGGCAAACATAAATTTTATTCTATTTGATGTATATATTTGCTTCAATATGTTCTCACCTTATTTATATTTTCATTTCCTATTTTTATCTGAATATCAACTGAATTCATATTTTTTTTGTATAAAGAACATGCCAGTAATATTTTCAAATTTGTATTACAGCTTATTCATTATCAACCATCTCTGGTTTTTCTTCAATTCTTTGTTCACCTTTTTCCTTCCAGTTCTCTTAAATTGTACTTGTATAGAACATAATAATGTCATGAGCAAAAGTAAAGTATTTTGTATGCAATTGTGCTTTTTCTAGACTTCTCACAAGTAAGGTATATAAGTCTATCATAATAAATATTTCCTTTCCTACTTTATTTATCTTCGAATATTTCTTATTATTTTTGGTAACTGAAAAAACTCTGGTTCACTTAAATTAAATTCAATTCACGTCTTCCTTTTAAATAATCTGCACTACCAACCACTATTACAATAAATTTCAACAACATTATAAATTTTTAACAATTTTAATTTTCTAGTTTTTATAATTCACAAGTAATGTTTACTATTTGCCTAGTGTCAAATTGGTAAAATATAAAAAGTAAGGTTATTGTCGTGACAGTTTTAAAATGGTATCATAGGTATATGGAGGGTAGAAGGAAGGAGCACCATCTTGTATGGGGGACAAGTTGAAAAAGTGTCCACGTGTAAACAGCAAATTATAATTCGAAGATTCACCGAAATGGCGCTCGTGTAGCTAATGGAAATGTTGTGAATTTAGGGTTATAAACCGAGTGAAGTGTGCTGGGTTGAAAAATTTAGTATTTTTCGTGACTTGTGTAGTTGAGAAATATGCAGTATTTAAAATCTCAATTATTTACGTAGTATTTCCTTTTTTAAGTTTGTGAGGGTAGAAGGAAGGAGCACCATCTGAATGTATTAAAAAGTGTCCATCGAAAAGAAGCAAATTAAGGTGGCGCCATAGTAGCAAGTGGAAAGATTTTAAAAACAGCGCCATGAATTATTAGAGTAAGATACAAAATTAAAAAAGGAAATACTACGTAAATAATTGAGATTTTAAATACTGTATATTTCTCAATTACAAGTCACGAAAAATACTAAATTTTTCAACCCAGCACACTTCACTCGGTTTTTAACCCTAAATTCACATCATTTCCATTAGCTACATGAGCGCCATTTCGGTGAATCTTCGAATTATAATTTGCATTTTACAGGTGGACACGTTTTCAACTTGTCACCCATACAAGATGGTGCTCCTTCCCTCTACCCTACATATATTCTTGTAATAACAATCGATATTTTGTATCGATGACCAAATATCGATACTATAAGTGTCAACTGTCAAAAGATATGTAAACAAAGTCAAACTTGCCAAAAATTTAACCCTAATTATTAATAAAAAAATTTGTATTGGACCAAAATTAAAACTACCATCATTTCTAAATGTCTATATTTTCAAATTTCATGACTGTAGTAATGTCGTAAAAAAGGATCAAGTTTGTATTGGAAGCACCAAATTATGAACTGGTTATGTAGCTTATTCCTACATCTATCTGCTTACACATCAGGATCTTTTGGAGTAGAACCGTCGAATCCAGTCATTTGTTAACTATGTGTTAATTCAAATTAATAGTGTGACCAATTTTGTGAGAGGAGGGAAAAACTTGACTTGAGGAGAATGAGTGATTTGTAAAGATTGATATCTTTAATTAGAATTTAACTTTTAATTACTTACTATGTGTACTTACATTATATTGTTTATAATATAGATAATAAAACAAATCTAAATGTTGAAAATAACTATTCACAAGACACTGGACGTGATGCCTGGATTTATTTGAACAGTCCATGTGGACATGGTCCAAGTAGGTTGAACAACCGAGATGACGTACCTGGAATTAGATAGAAAAACACTCTGAGTATTCAATTTACCATAAATAATGATTAATTATTTAACTAACGATTAGTATAGTTGAAATCCCCAAAATTAATGAAAGTATTAATAATATACAAGATGCATCTTATGTGTTTGAACTGTGATTATGCATATCAGTACTAAAGTAAAGTTGAAACTTCAATTGATAAAAAAAAATGCCTAATTGTAAATATTTAGGGTTACTAGGAAAGGTGCAAGGGGCGCAAACTCTCCCCAGTGCATGTAAGGAATATGTGGCACAAACTCTCCACAAACAATATTATAACTACTGTAAGTGGCGCAAACTCTCCACAGTACAGCAAAATAATAATACACTGCAAGTGGCACAAACTCTCCACAGTACACCAAAATAATAATACACTGCAAGTGGCACAAACTCTCCACAGTACAGCAAAATAAGGTTACACTGCAAGTGGCTCAAGCTCTCCACAATACAGGGGGGTGGAACGAGATATGGGTGACGTGAGAAGTCACCCTGTATCAGGAATGGACAAACCGCAAGAGGCGCAAACTCTCCACAATACAGTATAGGTATGTGAGTAAAACTGCAAGTGGCACAAACTCTCCACAGTACAGCTAAATAAGGTTACACTGCAAGTGGCTCAAGCTCTCCACAATACAGGGGGGTGGAAGGAGATATGGGTGACGTGAGAAGTCACCCTGTATCAGGAATGGACAAACCGCAAGTGGCGCAAACTCTCCACAATACAGTATAGGTATGTGAGTTAAACTGCAAGTGGCACAAACTCTCCACAGTACAGTAGGATTAGATGAATAGGAAATGCAACAACAAATTAATGTTCTTAATAACGTTGAATATTAAAGAACTTCAAACAAAGTAATTATTAAAAATAATTAGCAAATATATATACTCTATGTGATAAAATATCTTTTAAAATCAAATATCAAATAACAGGCAAAACTGAATTACTCTGTGAGATAGACGCACCTATTTAACTCCTGATATGCACCACAATACACACTATATTTTAATAGATTTATTTATTGGCTCAAGTGAACACTTTAGTTATTTTCTAGAAACTAAAACTTAAAACTTTCTTTCCCCTTTCGTGGCCTCGAAGGCTACGTTATCGCCGACGTGACATTATGATACTTTACTTATCTGTTTCAGACAATTGGTTGTTTTGTCGGGAAATGCATTTCTAAAATATGAGGGTATACCCATGATTCAATTTATTTTACTTGAAACGAAAACTATTTTAAAAATAACAGGGTAAATTGTCTTACATTTGTATATTTAGATTTGTAATTTTTTCCAGTGTTCTCTCAACAACGGCCGAAAGTTAAAGTGCATAACAGCGTTAATATTGGAATATACACTTCACCACTATACCAATTAACTAAGTCTTATATATTTGGTTGTTGTTATAAACAAGAATGTATGGAAATAATTTTGTGTGATTTGTCAAATATATTAAATGCTGTTCTACTTCAACTTTAATTCATTTGCTTTATTCAAACACAACAGTTAGATATAAGAAACTATTATTTAATCAACAACATTGTTAAGTTTTACATTACAAAAGAACCAATTACTAAAATAAATAGGTAGATATTTCATTAGCATATGTAACAAATTACATTCCAAGTTAAGTCCAAAAAAATGAAATTAATCACAAAATTGATGTGTAAAACATAGTTATATTTTTGTAAATGATATTATTTATTCAGTTGGGTTCACAAATAAAACAATTTTCCATTTTTTAAATTTAATACAAACTTATAATCAAATATTAATAAAGGGGTTCCAATTGAAAAAAATTGTAGATGACTTCATTAATTGAAAGTATTATACATTATATTTGAAAAGACATTAGATTGCAAGCAAAATTCAACATGTATTGCATTAAAATTGTTTATTTAGCTAATAATGAACAATATGTATGTCTTATATGTTCATGTAATGAATTTTTCTACTCCTGTTTTATAATATACTTATTAAAAGACTAAAATCTGTATCATAATGATATTCATTATGATACAAATTTTCATTATGATACAGATTTTTAAACCAATAGGAATGCGACATTCGCACAATATTTAATATAGCCATGGATACCTGGTTGACATTTCTGAAATTAATTATATTAGGTGACACTTAATTTGACAGCTGTCAAATAATTTTGATTTTCAAAAGTAACTATATATGATAATTATTAATTAAATAATTCTTATTAATCGGAGTAGAAAAAATATTGTATGCAACTTTCATGTAATGGCCATTAATACACTCGCATATTATATACGAAACTCGCCTGCGGCTCGTTTCGTATCCTACAACATGCTCGTGTCTTAATGGCTATCATTACATGATCGTTGCATAAAATACTATTATGTGTTACTTTATAGCACAAGATATTAAAGATGAACAAAATAAAACACTGTAATTTACAAAAATGTTATTCAGTTTATTATTCATCACTCTTACTTTCGTATTCATCACTCCCACTTTCATCCGATGAACCAGTGTTGACAGTGAAATACATATTTTTCACCACATCATTGTTATGTATTTACTAGGAGAAATAAAAATTCAACACATTGCATTTTAGAATTTATTGAAAACTGCATTACGACGACTGACTGACATAATTAGATTGACAGCCGACGTATCTCCACAGACCGATACTCAGAACAGACTGCACACTTACACTACATTTCCCCCTATCTTTAATGCTAAAGATTCAATTTAGAAGGACGTTTAACGAGCCTTCCAGAACGAGTAACATGGGGATGAATTGGGGAAGCTGAAATTTCATTTGAAAAATCGTTATCAACATTTTTTTCAAACATCAAAGGATTTGACACATTAGCTTTCGAAATTTCAACTTCTTTTACATCTAACTTTGTTTCTTTATCAACATGTTCTAATATTCTAGATGACAAAGGATTTTCAGTAGACACTTTCGGGATCATATTGGTCACATTTGGGGTTTTATTCACGATATTCGGCACTTCACTTAATTGAGGAGACACTATAGTTGGTAGCAATGGTTCATTAACACTAATCTTTAACTGTGGGCGCAAGTTATCAGAATGGACAAACCTAATGTCGTTTCCAATTCTTACCAAATATGTACAGAAACTCAAGATTTTCATAATTTTTCATTTTTGCCACAATTTTGTTACTTTATTCTTAACAAAAACATTGTCATTTAATTTATATAGATTTACTTTTCTTTTAGATTCGGAGTTAAAGTCACATTTTTTTTGTAATTTGATAGAATTGTGGCAGGGTTTTAGCAAGTCGAATCTAGTTCTTGGCCTGATTTTTAACATACACTCAGCTGGGGATATTCCAGTAACAGTTGAAGGAGTATTTCTGTACGTAAACAGAAAATTTGCCACCTTCTTGTGAAAACAAACCTTTCTCTAGACCTTTTTTTATAGTTTGCACACCACGCTCGGCAATACCATTGCTCTGCGTATGGTATGGAGGTGACTTTACTGGGGAGATACCATTTGCTTGACAAAACAAAATAAAATTAGATGAGTTAAAAGGTGGACCATTATCTGACACTAACTCCACCGGCACCAAACACTGAAAATATTTCTTTTAAAACATTTATAGTTTCAGGAGCGTTAGTGCCATTTCTCATTAATTTCACCTCCATCCATTTGGATTTTTGGTCAACAAGTATGAGAAAGACAAACTTGTCTTTAAAAAAGAAATCAATGTGCACTCTATAAAAATTGTATGGTGCATTAGTCCAAGGTAGTAGAGAAGCAGCATTTGAAAAGTTTTGATGTTGTTGACTTACATCACAAGATGAAATGAATTTTTCTATGTCATTATTCAATGTAGGCCACCAACAGTAAGATCTAATTAGCATCTTTGTGCGTACAATACCACAATGTTCTTCGGGAAACAACATAAGGACTTCATTTTGTAAACTTTTTGGAATAACAACCTTATTACCTATCAAAATACAGTTTTGTTCAACAGACAGTTCATTTCTCCGCTTAAAAAAAGGTTTTAAATTTTCATCATTTATGACTGAAGGCCATCCGGATAAAGTAAAATCTCTAACTTTAGTTAAAATCAAATCTTTATTTGTTTCTTTTGCTATATCTAGAGACGTCAATGGCATCTTTTCCATTAAACAGAAAGAATACAAAAAATCTGCGACATCTGTATGATTTTTACAGGGTAATCTAGACAAACCATCAGCATTATTAATTAAAGCCCCCTTCTTATACTGAATATCATAGTCATAACCAGATAGGGTTATGGCCCAACGAGTTATTCTCGAAGCTGCTGAAACAGGTATTCCCTCATTTTTTCCAACAAGACGAACTTTCGACCATACAGATACTTATTAAATTTTTTCAACGCAAAAATGATAGCTCTCTTTCTAAATTACTATATTTTCTCTCTGAATTAGACAAGGTTTCAGATGCGGATACTATAGGTTTGTCTTCCCCATGTATATGGTGACTAACAACAGCCCCAACACCATAACTACTAGCATCGCAGGTAACAAAAATTGGTAGATTAGGGTTATAATGAGTGAGGACACTATCTGAACTTAACAAGTTCTTACTAAGTTGGAAAACCTCTTCACACTCAGTACTCCAATTTTCCGAAAAATTAACACCAGCTTTACACAAATCATATAATAATTTCAATTTACTTGAAAGGTTAGGAATAAACTTGATATAATAATTGAGAAGACCAAGATAAGACTTAAGTTCGGTTAGACTTTTTGGTGAAGGTGTAGACTTGATGTCTTGTATTTTTTCTTGAGTAGGATGAACTCGATTAACATCTATTTCATGACCTAAAAATACTACCTTAGTTTGAAAAAACTTACATTCCTTTCCATTTATTTTTACATTAAATTCCATCAATCTCTGCAAAACCTTCTTAACACTATCAAAACAATCTTGGAGAGTACTACCAAATACTAAAATGTCATCTAAATAGCATTTTGTATTTTTTAATCCAGATATGATTGAATCCATTACTGATTGGAAAATACCTGGTGCTGCACTAATACCATAAGTTAAACGAGTATATGCAAAAAGACCAATATGTGTGTTAATAACCATCAACTCCTGTGATTTTTCACTTAGTTTTAGCTGCTGATAAGCCCACTTTAAATCTAATACTGTAAAATATTTATGACCACCTAAGCAAGCATAAATATCCTCGGGTAAGGGCAATACGCAATGATCAGCATCTATAACTTTATTCAACGTTTTCTTAAAATCTACACAGATACGAATTGCATCAGACTCTTTTTTTGGTACAATCATGATTCGACTAGCCCAATTACTGAAACTGACTTTTTTTATGATACCAGACTTTTCCATACTTAACAGTTCAGATTCGACTTTTTCTTTTAGAGCATATGGCATATCATATGCACGGTGAAAAATAGGTTGAGATCCTTCCCTTAATTTTAATTCTATCTTAAAATTCTTAATCGAAGCATCGGACTGATCATTAAAAAAATCTTTATTCTGACTTTTAAGCTGTGACACAATTTCTAGTATAACTTTTGAATTAATTTGAGAGTAGTTCGACTTATTTATAGGACCTTCTGACACAACCTGACAACAAGGACTAGACGGACTTGAGGACTGACTGTTGACATTTACTGATTGACTTGAATTATTAAAATTTAACTTCTCTCTCCAACCTGGACTAAGCACACTTAACCAATTTCGACCTACTAATGGTGAAAACTTATGAGTACTATCTAATACTACTAATGGCAAACTAACAACTTTGTTATTATGTCTAACAAAAACATCGGTTTCCCCCAAGGTTTTAACTCCCTGACCAGTCAAAACCCTCAGATCATATTCAACATTATACAAATTGAACTCTGGTAAATACTTTTGAAAATCTTTGATATGAATTACAGAACGACAAGCTCCACTATCTATTTCAAAACATATGTTTTTACCCTCAACTTCAATAAATACCCTTTCTGCTTGTTCCTTACTTGCATTCAGGACTGACAAGAATCCAAGCACCAATGAGTCCGTTTCTTCATTTTCTGACAGACTACACCCTCGCTTTCTTCCAGCAGACGAACATCTTCTTTTCTACAGACACGGCTGGTGTGCCCCTTTTTTTGACATTTAAAACACTCCCATTCTCTGGCAGGACACTTTGCAGGATCATGCTTTCTCTTGCAACGGAAACAAGATTTCCAATCCTTGACATCCTTTTTTACATTTACGGGTGAGAAGCTAGCTCCTAGCTCCAAAAGTAAATCTGCGACAATTGACTGAGCCGGCAACAGCGCACCAAGATGTCCGCTTATCACTAGAGCATGGATTTTTAAGCATAAAAAAACTTAAAATAGGCGCTTAAAAAAGCTTGAAATTTTCTGAAAATAAGCTCATAAATATGCATGAAATTTAAAAAAAAAGCTAGTAAAAGTAATTTATAAAAACGAATATCTATTAATATAACACAGTTTTACTCAAAAAACATAAAAATAAAAGTAATTTCGTCATAAGATAATGTAAATAAAGAAACTACTTTTTCTTGAACAAACCAGAAACTCACTTCTTGCAAAAAAACACTAAATAATAGGAACAAATGAAATTTTAAACATTACAAACTACTCGTCTTTGAATAAACCAATAACTAATTGTTTTTCTAAATTGTCAACAGTAAATCCCATTCTTCTATCACTCAGCACATATTTTAAGTGAGAAAAACTTCGTTCAACATCTACGCTGGTAATTGGTGCATATTTAAATTTAGGAACAATAGTTGCATCTATTGGGAATTCAAATTAAGATCGTAGCGCCGTAGCGGCGATAACGGAACTACCTCTTTGTACATTGTTGTATAACCTCAATTATCTTTTACATAAGATTTCCATTGATTGATTCATTGATTGTAGTTTAGACGTTGCATTTGGCTTTTTTTACGTTTTTTATCATATTCAATGTTCTATAAGTATTGTTAATTGTATTTATTATACAAATTTATGTCTGCACCAGCGAGTACAAGTCCGCATTCCACCTAATTTTTCATAAGACCCAACATTTAAGGATTGTTTGTGTTTACATTTATCATTCATAATTGAAATTGGTTTTGAAGTCGTTCGTTGCAAAAGTTTGTAGATTAAGTAGATAGGCACATTAAAATAATGAGCTCCAATCACTACTGTTGTGTTCCTCAGTGTCATTCTTGGGCTAAAAAGGATGTCAAGAAAGAGTTGAGTTTTCATTCATTTCCTCCTGAAAAGGGCCAACGTGTTTGTTTTGAAACGGAGATGGGAAGTGAGTTACTTCCAAGAAGAAAAGCATGGATTTTAAAACTACGAATTGGCAAACCAGTGACTAAATTCATGAAAGTGTGCTCTTTGCATTTCAAGCAAGAAGATTATTTCAAAGGTTAGTTTTTGGCTTAGATATAATATGCATGTTACTTTTTATTTGAAAAAAATAGCTGTTCCATCCCAAAATTTACCCACTTCTACAGTGACCCCAAAGAAGTTAGATTCCATACGTGCTAAAAGACTGACCAAACGAAATGAAAAATATAGTGATACTTGTGATCAATTGAATTGTTCTTTGGCTGACACACAAGTTAAGGAGCAAACGGCAGAAAGTGTTAGGTTAACACTAAATTCTAATGAAGATATTAGTGAAAGTGTTGTAGATGATATTCTTGAAAATTTAGATGAAGATAACATTAACGTTCATGTTCGTGACTTTGAAGTTCAAGTTAATACGCACCAGATCACAAGTTTGTGTAATCTATTGAATACAGATAAAGCTTTAAGAAGTTTTACAGGTATATCGAGCTTACAGATTCTTAACTGTTTAGAAGAAATGACCAGAAAAGTAGTTCATGACACAAGATCACATAGGCTTGGTATTAGAGAAAGAATTATTTTAACCATGACTAAGTTAAAATTGGATCTGAGCTATGTAACACTTGCTGCTTTATTCAGTATCTCTGGTCAGTTATGTAAAAATTATTTTTTTGAAATGCTAGATGTACTTAGTGTAGTTCTTAGTCCTACCATTTATTTCCCATCACAAGAAGAAATTTCTCAAAATTTACCTAGGTGCTTTCAACATTTTTCAACATGTAGAGTTGTTTTACACTGTACTGAAATATTTGTTCAAAAACCAACTTGCCTTTGCTGTCGTATAAGATTTTATTCACAATATAAAGGAAATACAACAATAAAATTCATGACTGGTGTTTCACCAGCCGGCATGATAACATTTGTTAGTGAATCTTATGGTGGGCGAGCATCTGACAAATTAATTTTTGAGGAAAGTAATTTAATTAATAAATTGTGTTCAAATAAGGACTCTATTATGGTTGATAAAGGCTTTTTAATTGATGATATATGTGTTTTACATAAAATTAAATTAATTCGTCCCCCATTTTTAAGAAATAAAAAACAACTTTCTGTGGAAGAAACTTTGCTTAATCAACAAATTGCTGCAGCAAGAGTACATATTGAAAGATCCAATCAAAGACTCAAAATTTTTAAAATAATTAGTGGGAAACTTCAATGGTCACTTGTACCGAAGATTAATGAAATTTTTATCATAATTTGTGGCATAACAAATCTTTCAGCACCAATTCTTTCTGATGAAAAATTTATTTAATTTATTAGTAGTGATCTACTCTTATGCTTTATATACCTATTATTAGAAAATATGATAAGTGGACAATAATTTAAACAAATAGGTAGTTTTAAATTTATTTTTCTTCAAACGTCATATAAGTGATAACTTATGTGACGTTTCTCAATGACATTAAGTGTCATTTATGACTAGGAGTATAAGTACTTATACTCCTAAGTGTATAAACACATTATAGTACTATGAATGTATTTTTTTTTTCGTTTTATTCATTGGCTTTGAGCATTGCTCATTTAGTCATTTAATAGACGAACATTTACACAATACACAATGATTATTGGTATTTATCATTTATTTGTAATATAGTAAAAGTACAATTGTAAGACAATTTTTTTTTCTCGCCCTGTTATTCTTAAAATAGTTTTCGTTTCAAGTAAAATAAATTAAATCATGGGTACACCCTAATATTTCAGAAATGCATTTCTCGACAATTGTCTGAAATAGATAAGTAAAATATCATAATGTCACGTAGCCTTCGAGGCCACGAAAGGGGAAAGAAAGGTTTTAAGAACGATTTGGGTTTTAGTTGCTAGAAGATAACTAAAGTGTTCACTTGAGCCAGATAAATTTAAATATATAAAATATAGTGTGTATTGTGGTGCATGTCAGGAGTTAAATAGGTGAGTCTATCTCACAGAGTAATTCATTTTTGCCTGTCATTTGATATTTGAATTTAAAAGATATTTTATCACATATTTTATTTTATTTTATATATATTTGCTAATTATTTTTAATAATAACTTTGTTTAAAGTTCTTTAATATTCAACGTTATCAAGAACATTAATTTATTGTTGCATTTCCTATTCATCCAATCCTACTGTACTGTGGAGAGTTTGTGCCACTTGCAGTTTAACTCACATACCTATACTGTACTGTGGAGAGTTTGCGCCACTTGCGGTTTGTCCATTCCTGATACAGGGTGACTTCTTACGTCACCTATATCTCCTTCCACCCCCCTGTATTGTGGAGAGCCTGAGCCACTTGCAGTGTAACCTTATTTAGCTGTACTGTGGAGAGTTTGTGCCACTTGCAGTTTAACTCACATACCTATACTGTACTGTGGAGAGTTTGCGCCACTTGCGGTTTGTCCATTCCTGATACAGGGTGACTTCTCACGTCACCTATATCTCCTTCCACCCCCCTGTATTGTGGAGAGCTTGAGCCACTTGCAGTGTAACCTTATTTTGCTGTACTGTGGAGAGTTTGTGCCACTTGCAGTGTTTTATTATTTTGCAGTACTGTGGAGAGTTTGTGCCACTTGCAGTGTTTTATTATTTTGCTGTACTGTGGAGAGTTTGTGCCACTTGCAGTGTTTTATTATTTTGCTGTACTGTGGAGAGTTTGTGCCACTTGCAGTGTAACCTTATTTAGCTGTACTGTGGAGAGTTTGTGCCACTTGCAGTTTAACTCACATACCTATACTGTATTGTGGAGAGTTTGCGCCACTTGCGGTTTGTCCATTCCTGATACAGGGTGACTTCTCACGTCACCTATATCTCCTTCCACCCCCCTGTATTGTGGAGAGCTTGAGCCACTTGCAGTGTAACCTTATTTTGCTGTACTGTGGAGAGTTTGTGCCACTTGCAGTGTTTTATTATTTTGCTGTACTGTGGAGAGTTTGTGCCACTTGCAGTGTTTTATTATTTTGCTGTACTGTGGAGAGTTTGTGCCACTTACAGTAGTTATAATATTGTTTGTGGAGAGTTTGTGCCACATATTCCTTATATGCATTGGGGAGAGTTTGCGCCCCTTGCACCTTTCCTAATAACCCTAAATACTTACTATTAGGCATTTATTTTTGATCAAGTGAAGTTTTAACTTTACTTTAGTACTGATATGCATAATCACAGTTCAAACACATAAGATGCACCTTGTATATTATTAATACTTTCATTAATTTTGGGGATTTCAACTATACTAATCGTTAGTTAAATAATTAATCATTATTTATGGCAAATTGAATACTCAGAGTGTTTTTCTATCTAATTCCAGGTACGTCATCTCGGTTGTTCAACCTACTTGGACCATGTCCACATGGACTGTTCAATTAAATCCAGGCATCACGTCCAGTGTCTTGTAAATAGTTATTTTCCAACATTTAGATTTGTTTTATTATCTATATTATAAACAATATAATGTAAGTACACAGTAAGTAATTAAAAGTTAAATTCTAATTAAATATATCAATCTTCACAAATCACTCATTCTCCTCAAGTCAAGTTTTTCCCTCCTCACACAATTATGAAGATTTGCATCATTTAAGAATCCTCCATTTCTTGCAATATCAGTACTACTCATAATAAAATTTCCAGAGTTAACTGCTTTTAAAAATCCATATTCAGTGAAATAAGTTAAAATTTCAATCTTGTTATCTTTATTCAAAAATTCGTTTCCTTTTATTGTTTTATCTCGAATAAAATTATGCACGTTTGAAGAAAAAATAGTATATGATATTCGGAGAATAAGATACTTTATGTGTTTCACATGGATTGTCTGACTCACTACGTTTGTCAGACAAACTTTCCACACTCGGCACATAAAATAGGTATCACTTATACTCCTAATATCATAACATACTATTATTATATCTCTTTACACAATTGATAAGTAAGTTAGCTACCTGTATTATATCTAATCAGAAATATATTATTTATTGTTCTTTTATATTATTAGTTACTGCTTATATTGTATAATGAAAGGACTGTTGTAAGATGTTTATATTGAATCCTTAGTTTTAGCCATTTCTAGGTTTTAGAAATTAAATAGTTTTTTGTTATTAAAAATTATTTATTGTGTATTATTTACATTACATTTTCTTCCTCACATAACACATGCAGCATTTTGGAAAAATAATTATTTTTTATTTTATTTAACATATTTTTTGTAAAGTTGTAGTCAAATCCTATCTCAATTATTTCTGAACTATTGTCGTAGGATGCATATAATAGTAAGAAACAATTTTGTACATTGAGCATACTCATCCCAAGCTGTACTTGCCCATAATATTTGTGGCGTTTCTTGAGGGTATACACATTATTTTCTTTTAAAATATATGTGCATGCTGACAAAGCTTCTTCAATGCTTGAAGAAACACCTGCAACAATTATTTTCATTAGATTATTTTTGTATATTATGTATTTTCAAATACTTATCAGCATACAAACATTTTATTTCTAATAATGATATTGGCTCCCCATTTTCCAATACCACACCATCTGGTGAAAACCCCAACCATTTGTTTTCAGCAGATGAAATAATTCCACATTCCACCACTGTTTTACCAGTTTTTTCTAAGAAGGATGTTCTTGCCATATTTTCAAATTTTAGACCATGTCTGACAAATTTGTTGGTGAAGCTTTTTGGCCAGAAATATTTTCTACTTTTCATTGCCCAATTTGTTCCAGAGTAAGTAAATATTTCATAGCATCTTGAACCGGTAATGCGAAATTTTCTTGCGTTATGCCATTCGAGAGAATGTTGGCGTAAGCAAATTAATTCATCTACTTGCTCATTGCAGATGCTATGATACATTTGCTCACAACAAATTGAATGGAAAGAGCACTTGTTTGTTGATAATTCCATCATTAAAATGGACTGAGGGGCATTGTTTAAAATTATTTTATTTGAGTCCATTTCAGAGTCTCCCTGTACATCAATACAAACCAATGGTTTGCGTCCTTTGCTAAAATAAAATTTATTAAAATCAACTGAATTTGACTACATTTAAATAATACTAACCGGTGTTTTGCGATTGTTGACCTGGGCAAATTTTGGGTAAAATATTCCAAAATTGACTCATTGGATATCCCTAGATTTAATACATGGGATTCGGTATTTTTAATACAAGGCATTCTTCTTGTTGATACAGCCTTGTATTTTTCCCTTACTGTGCTTTTTTTGGTTGACCAGGCACATTTCAAATCAGTAGCAGAAATATGTTCCAATTCCATCAAATTTTTTCTAATAAAAAAAAGAGGTAGGTAAGTACAAAAAGGCCTAGTAATAATTTACTATTATATTATTCATCACTTTATTACCTACCTGGTTAAGAGAATAAGAAAGGCTGAAATATGTTTGCATCGCCCACCAGCTCCAGCTTTGCATGAACATATCATCTGTTCTACTTTGGCCAAGCCATTAACAATTTTTAGCTCCCCAGTTAACTGATGAGGTTCTGATTGTAGTGCACTTGTTTGTAGACAAAGAGCACACACGTTAATATTAGAAGAGCTCCACAAGGTTTTTCCGTATAATATAATGTGTTCTGCATTAAGTACTTCTTCACCTTCTACCACATACCTAGAATTTTCGGTTCCACCAACATATCTTAAAAATTCCAAAATACTCAATTTTAACTGAGCCATTTTTGTCCTGAAAAGTAAATTCCATAGGTAAATTTTTTTTTAATCTTTATATTGACAACTTACTTTTGCAGAAAACAACTCCAAAACAAATTTCAATTCTGAATCGCACTAATAGTCTTTAATAAAAATACATATACACAAACAAGCCTTAAATAATGTCCTTAATAAATCCAATAAATAATACTAATAAAACAACCAATAAAACAAGAAAAAAACGAAAAAACTCTAAACAAAACTTTTACACTGAAATCAAACAATGGAAATCTTATGGCAAAGAGAAGCAGGGTTAGAAAATCATGTACAAAGAAATAGTTCCGTTTTCTGCCACCAGATAGAGTATCGCTTATATTGAATTCCCAATCGCAAGATCTTCAACAAAATTTCCTTTAATAACATTTGCTACTTGTTTTAAAACTCTATACCCTTCATTTTTATTTAGCACTCCAGTCAATTTATTAAAAATTAAAACTCCTGAAGCGCCACGTACTTTTGAGGTCTCGTTCTTAAATGTTTCAATTATTTCCACAGCTTCTACAAGAGGAAGTGTCTTGTCTTCGAGTTTTGTGATAGCTTGGCTAACAAAGCTGTAGTTAGCCTTAATAAATGCTAAGTTTTGTTTTACCTCTTCATTTTTTACAATCTCTTGACACTTTTCAATCTGTTGGGAAGCCGATTTAGGAAACTCTAATATAATTTCCTTAAAAGACTCAAAATGATCCGCATAATAGTTGGCAGCATCCAGCCACGTACCCCATCTGGTAATAACCGGTTCAGGAGGAAGTGGTACTCCTGGCATTGTGGCTTAGGTAATATAAAATAAATTAATCGGAAATTGACAAATATATTAAGAACTGTTACATACCGAAAAGTAAATGTACAAAATTAGCACCAAATACACCTCTAATTGTTAAAATATGCGTAAAACTGGCACAAAAAAAAATAAATGCATTAAAACTGAAAATAGGCATAATGGCACATAAAAAAATTAACCCTCTGAATCCTCTTATTGAAATTCATGCATATATGTGATCAAAATACATCTGCTATCAAAAATTACTTATGGCATAATAGCTAGACATCCGCGCTTTACTTATCACCGTCGCCTTGGCTCGACCAGTCTAATATACGGGGGGAGGTTGAAATCTGGTATAAAAATTTGGTTGAGAAAGAACTGAGTTATTTGTAATAATATAAAAGTCTATCATATTCCAAATACGAAATTCGCTGAAAAACGCTACGGAGGTCGAAAAAATTGAAAACTAAGAATTTTTTGAAAAAATTTACAACTTTCTTTTTATTACTGTATTACCATATATCGATGTCTCGCGTTTAAATTTTCTACAAAGGTTGATAATATAATAAATATTCTTTCATATTCCATATTCACTGACAAACGTTACGAGGGTGAGAAAAAAAATAAAAATCAGTTTTCTTGAAACAAATTTTTCACATTATTTTCTCCAATGTATCTACATATATCGATGTCCGTTGAAAAAAAAAATAGAAATAGATTGATAAATCGATAGTCTTTAGCATGTCATATTCAAAAATCACTGACAAACGTTCCAACGGTGAGAAAAAAAAATAAAAATCAGTTTTCTTGAAAAAATTTTTTTACTTTATTTTCTCTCCTGTATGTACATATATCGATGTCCGTTGAAAAAAAAAATAGAAATATATTGATAAATCGATAGTCTTTAGCATGTCATATTCAAAAATCACTGACAAACGTTCCAAGGGTGAGAAAAAAAATAAAAATCAGTTTTCTTGAAAAATTTTTTTTACTTTATTTTCTCTCCTGTATGTACATATATCGATGTCCGTTGAAAAAAAAAATAGAAATAGATTGATAAATCGATAGTCTTTAGCATGTCATATTCAAAAATCACTGACAAACGTTCCAAGGGTGAGAAAAAAAATAAAAATCAGTTTTCTTGAAAAAATTTTTTTACTTTATTTTCTCTCCTGTATCTACATATATCGATGTCCGGTGAAAATAAAAATAGAAATAGATTGATAAATCGATAGTCTTTAGCATGTCATATTCAAAAATCACTGACAATCGTTCCAAGGGTGAGAAAAAAAATAAAAATCAGTTTTCTTGAAAAAATTTTTTTACTTTATTTTCTCTCCTGTATGTACATATATCGATGTCCGTTGAAAAAAAAAATAGAAATAGATTGATAAATCGATAGACTTTAGCATGTCATATTCAAAAATCACTGACAAACGTTCCAAGGGTGAGAAAAAAAATAAAAATCAGTTTTCTTGAAAAAATTTGTTTCTTTATTTTCTCTCCTGTATGTACATATATCGATGTCCGTTGAAAAAAAAAATAGAAATAGATTGATAAATCGATAGTCTTTAGTATGTCATATTCAAAAATCACTGACAAACGTTCCAAGGGTGAGAAAAAAAATAAAAATCAGTTTTCTTGAAAACATTTTTTTACTTTATTTTCTCTCCTGTATCTACATATATCGATGTCCGTTGAAAAAAAAAATAGAAATAGATTGATAAATCGATAGTCTTTAGCATGCCGTCTTCAAAAATCACTGACAAGCGTTCCAAGGGTGAGAAAAAAAATAAAAATCAGTTTTCTTGAAAACATTTTTTTCTTTATTTTCTCTCCTGTATGTACATATATCGATGTCCGTTGAAAAAAAAATAGAAATAGATTGATAAATCGATAGTCTTTAGCATGTCATATTCAAAAATCACTGACAAGCGTTCCAAGGGTGAGAAAAAAAATAAAAATCAGTTTTCTTGAAAAAATTTTTTCACTTTATTTTCTCTCCTGTATCTACATATATCAATGTCCGTTGAAAAAAAAAATAGAAATAGATTGATAAATCCATAGTCTTTAGCATGTCATATTCAAAAATCACTGACAAACGTTCCAAGGGTGAGAAAAAAAATAAAAATCAGTTTTCTTGAAAAAAATTTTTTCTTTATTTTCTCTCCTGTATGTAGAGGTAATGGATTTTGAGATGAGCCCTAACCTTGTAAATAGTTGCGTAGATATAAATGGCAACAATGCAATAAATTCGTGAAGTGAAAACTGAAAAAGTCCGCTTCGGTTGATTTTATTCTTATAGCCCAGGCGAAGTATGTTGAAAATAACATTATAATTTTATTGTAAAATATAATTTAAAACATGATACATACTCAACGGAATTACATTTATTATAGGGAATTGCGTTAATGTCTAGAGATAAATAAAATCAAAGCAATACAGAGTGTTAAACTAATGATATATGATTACAAAGTAATCAGTTAATTGATATTTTAATGACCTAGACAGCTTATGGATTACAAGCTATTAAATACCACTTAGGAGCCCTAGCCCCTTAAAGAAATAATACCATGTTCTACCTGATTTTAATAATAAAATCAAAATTAGAAAAACCCTATGTAATATAACTGGGAAAATTATATGAAAAGCTCTTAACTATAAGCATTTATTATCAACTATATAAATTTATATGTCGTCATCGTCTTCATCATCCGAAAATTCACTTTCACTGTGGCTATCCTCTCCTACGTTTATTATTAAATCCGCCACTTGATCCATGACATGTTCTCTTTCCATATAGTCCTTTTCAACTTTTATTACATTGGCGCAAATGTTTTTCCAATTATCTACCGTTACCTCACTAAATTTTTTCTCCGTTAACTTCCATACATCATCCATTTTAAAAGTTATGTTGCAGGCAGCTACTTCGTTCTTGACCAATGCCCAAATTTTTTCTATTGGGTTTAGCTCTGGATGATAGGGTGGTAGACGCAACGTTAAAATGTCATGTTCTGATAGAATTTGGTCTATTACATATCTTTTAGAAACTGGCCTGTGGATTTTTATAATTGTGAATAGTTCTGCTTTAGTTGATTTTTCAGGAAATAATATATTTCTTTCAGCAAGCCACTTCAGCATTGCATCTTTTTTCCATGAAAAATTTGGAATGGGTTCTAGGAGTGTATTATGATATGAGGCATTGTCTAATATTAAGACGCATTTTTTCGGTGCATTAGGAATGAATTTTTCTTTTAACCATTTGACAAAATTTGTATTATTCATTTCATCATGATAGTCTCCGGTTTTCATTCCCGATTTAAAAATTGTAAGTGCCTCGGGTACGAATCCTGCTTCACCTCCAGCATGTAAAATAATTAGCCGTTTACCTTTAGCTACGGGTGATTTTAAACACTCCTTTGTACCATCGTCCCATGCTTTTGGTACGGTATGTGAACTGTGGATATAGGTTTCATCACAGTATACAATCGGCCGTCCATCTTCTTTGTATTGTTTTAACTTTCTCAAGTATTCAGTTCTTTTAGCTTTAATGTCATATGTCTCCATTAAAACTTTCCTTTTATCTTCAGTTTTTCTCCATCTAAATCCCATTCTTTTAACCAATTTTCTGAAACTATCAATTTTACCAGTAAAGTTCACCCCTTCTTCATTTCTCACTTCTTCAAAAATTCTTTTCATGGTAGGTCTTCTTTTATGAATAGCACTATAAGAATAAATAATTCTTCGAATTATTTCTTCCTCAAATCCATTAACGGATCCTTTGGAAGTTGAAGGTTTGTTGACGCTTCTCCTAGGTGATTCGAAGCGTTCACCAGGCGATTTTTTATTAGCTTCGCTCACAATACGTTTCACTGTGGCCTTAGAAACATCACAAGCTTTAGCTACTCTTTCATTCAAATTGAACAGAGGGACATCTAGGTCTTTCTGTTCTTTTTCTGCCTTCATAAATTTATATACACTGTAAATTATTTGTCGACCTTGACTATGTATAACTTTTTTGGAACCACTCATGTTTCCAGGTTTATTCTAGAACAAAAGATTTAAAAAATTAATACACAAAATAAAGATATATGAATATAAACTATAGTTTCAAGTTTTACATATGCATCAATTAAAAAAAATTTTTCCTACGACCACATAGGAAAGTAACGTATATCGCACTATACAGTACCTCGGAAAGTGGCTTATATCAAACTAGCGTGCGAATTACTTTCCACACATGAGCGGAAAGTAACTTTCCGCACGCTTGCGGATAATAAGTCAAATGTATAATTTTTATTAAGATTGACCACTGTCAAGCTGTCAAATATATAATTTTTAATTAGATTTACCTATGTAATATCTAAATTTGAAGCGATCTATTTGAAAAGTGAAATTTTTTTCATGTTCTTGATTAAAAAAAATTTAAAACGCGGTCGGGGATCGAACCCACGTACTCTTCGTCAGAAGTCCGATGCTGTACCAACTAATCCAAACCAACATTAATACTGAACTGAAAATGTAATCATCTTATAGGTATTTATTATAATATATAAGAAGCAGGCTTTGACAAATTGTGAGAAATGTCAAAAAATTATTCTGATTAGTGAATGTGAAGCGCAATAATTGTGAGGTCAGTTTATATACCTACCTACCTGGAACTATCTACAATAACAACGTATCCCAGACATGCATAACAATATCGTGGATACTGACAATGACATATATACAATAATTAAGAATTGATTGTAATAACCTACCTATAACTAATTAAATTTTTGTTACTAATGATAGTTATTGTTATTTCTTGAAATCAATTATGTTGACTTTAATTGTAACATTTTGTGTATTAATATGTCAGATGTTGATTACACATTATTTGGTGAAATTATCACGTGGTCGTAGGAAAAATACTGTACATTACTTGTGCGAAAGTGATTTTTCACACTCGGCTTATGCCTCGTGCTACAATATTTCCCACTCGTGTGAAAAATGTCACTTTCCGCACACGTTATGTAATATACTATTCTGCCCAATGTCCCATGTAAAAATAACATTCTTTTTGATTAGGTAATAACATGCCAAAAATCAAACTTTTAATTTTAAACACGTAATAAAATAAATTAATACATACCTTACTGTCAAGTAAATTAATTCACTAAACAAAATATTTTCACAAATTATTGTCTACAAAAATCTTAACTAAACTACAAGGAACTAAAAAGGAAACAAAATGTACTGCACTATTAAAAGATTCGGAGTCGAAACAACCTGAACGGAGGACAGTCAAAGAATGAAATTTAAGCGCTGATCTTATTAGGATGGGTAGTAACTTTTTTTTCGAACGCAATCTGGTATTCTGCGACGGAATCACGCAGGGCTCATCTCAAAATCCATTACCTCTACATATATCGATGTCCGTTGTGTAAGAATACTTTTTTTTTCTCCCTATATATATAAAATCTATAAAATTTTAAAATTCGAAACACACACTCAGACACTTGACATGTGCATATTCCTAAATAGTTGCAGTCTATGTTGATGTTGATAACAATAAAGATTCGAAGATATTGAATTACATGTTATATTTCATACTCTAGCCAATTATATTTATGAGACAAGACCCATTGAGAAACATGTCACCTTATTTTATGAGACAAGACCCATTAACTAATATGTCACCCCATTTTATTAGACAAGGCCCATTAAAAGAAATCACTTTCTTTGAACCAAGTAGTGGTTATAGTTATCAGATATCTCATAACACGTGCAGGCGTTCAGGATTAGAAGGGCAGAGGGGACAGATTAGGGGTTCTGAAAAGTGAAGTGGCCGGTTTGAAAATGGGATGATTGGAAATCAGTCTATATGTAACAGGGAGCATTTTACTAAAAATCTTTGCTGTGTGAAGTTGAAGTTAGTTCTCATTATTAATTTAAACTTAGTGACTAAGTGCAAGTTCTGTGTGTCTGGCTGTTTGCTGATTAGGGTGAGTTTTTCTCACTGAGTAATTAAGTTTTATCCATTAGCATTTGTTTTATTTCACAATCAAGTTATTTATTTAAATAAATTAAATATTATTATCAATCAATATTTTATAGTCAATTCTATTAACTCTTATTTAGACAATCTTATTTCTAAAATTTACAGGGTAGTATTGTTTGATTAACATGTATTTGAGTATGTACTTATTGTATATTTTGTTTTACCTACGTTACGAGGTGTAACGAAAAATAAAGTGATTAGTAATATTATATTGTTTGTTCCGGCGTAGTACATTGCGGTCAGTGTATGCGTTTGTGTTTGGATTACTGTGGTCAGTTTTCCAGGGGTCGTACTGTGGTTTGTACGGGCTAGTGACATTGCGGTCAGTGTGCTAGTTTTGTCACTGCTATAGCACAAGAATGATTGTTTATTATTCCAGTTGCTATAGTCAGTGTGATTGCCCTGTTTTTTATCGATCGATAGTGGGCACTGCGGTCAGTGTCGACGGAATGGAGAATTAATATTTGGTCAGTTCTTTACTATGGAAATGAAACCACTAAGTTCTTGACATGAATCAACTTTATTAATGTTGTTTGCTAGTTAAAGATGACTAGGAAAGATAATAATTTCATTTAGTTACCAATGTCAAATTTTGATTACTTTCTTTAATATAGAAATACTTTTGGTAAACTTGATTGCTCATCCGTATCTCTTTTTAATTTCAGGTACGACATCTCATATCTGCCTTTGGCCTATCATTTAAGTATTTAATTTAATTTTATTTTATTGCTATTTAATTTACATTTATATTGTCCATTTTTTTTTGGTCTTAATTATACCGAGTAAATTAAAATTAGTAAATGTTTTATTGCAACAACTTTTAAATACTTCCTGACATTAATTAAACTTAATAATAATAATAATAGCATCGCCCATGGTTACAACATTTATTTGTTTACATTTATTTATTTTATTTATTATTTATTATATATATTTTTTTATCTCTTACAGTTGAAAAAAAAAAGAGAAATAGATTGATAAATCGATAGTCTTTAGCATGTCATATTCAAAAATCACTGACAAAGGTTCCAAGGGTGAGAAAAAAAATAAAAATCAGTTTTCTTTAAAAAATTTTTTTACTTTATTTTCTCTCCTGTATGTACATATATCGATGTCCGTTGAAACAAAAAATAGAAATAGATTGATAAATCGATAGTCTTTTGCATGTCATATTCAAAAATCACTGACAAACGTTCCAAGGGTGAGAAAAAAAATAAAAATCATTACCCCTACTCCTAACGCCGCCCATGGCAAAAGGAATGTAAACTTGTCGAAGAGTGCATGGAAAAAACAAAACAAACCCTCCGCTCCCCGCACAGACGACTGATATTTTTTGTTTATCGGTACTGTGGCGCCGAAAGGCGGCTCTGTTACTCCTTGTAGTGTGCGAAACAAGTATTTATCTATGGCCATCGTACATCAACTAAATCTACTCATATTACGATTATAAATTATCCCAACTGTTTATAATTAATTTCACCATTTATTGAAAGAACCAATGAAAACTTTAAATTATCATTTATGATATTGAAATTAATTATGAACAGTTAGTTTTATTTAAAAAGTTTACATTATTACCTACATATTAAATATAGTCTGACCAGCCCTGTACACTTTTGACTCCGCCTTCTCAAAGAGAATAGATACCCTTATACATATCAGAGACAACCCTCTCTGCACATGCCACATATTCGACAATTAATAGGTTTTTAGAAATTGTTCAGTGTGTATGTGTCCGGCTAATTTGTGGTTTATGTGGACAATTATCAGGCATATCTAAAAATTGATATATGTAGATACAGGAAAGAAAATAAAGTAAATTTTTTTTTTAAGAAAACTTATTTTTATTTTTTTTCTCACCCTTGGAACGTTTGACAGTGATTTTTGAATATGACATGCTAAAGACTATCGATTTATCAATCTATTTCTATTTTTTTTTTCAACGGACATCGATATATGTAGATACAGGAGAGAAAATAAAGAAAAAAATTTTTTTCATGAAAACTGATTTTTATTTTTTTTTCTCACTTTTGGAACGTTTGTCAGTGATTTTTGAAGACGACATGCTAAAGACTATCGATTTATCAATCTATTTCTATTTTTTTTTTCAACGGACATCGATATATGTACATACAGGAGAGAAAATAAAGTAAAAAAATTTTTTCAAGAAAACTGATTTTTATTTTTTTTCTCACCCTTCGAACGTTTGTCAGTGATTTTTGAATATGACATGCTAAAAACTATCGATTTATCAATCTATTTCTATTTTTTTTTTCAACGGACATCGATATATGTAGATACAGGAGAGAAAATAAAGTAAAAAAAATTTTTAAAGAAAACTGATTTTTATTTTTTTTCTCACCCTTGGAACGTTTGTCAGTGATTTTTGAAGACGGCATGCTAAAGACTATCGATTTATCAATCTATTTCTATTTTTTTTTTCAACGGACATCGATATATGTAGATACAGGAGAGAAAATAAAGTAAAAAAATTTTGTCAAGAAAACAGATTTTTATTTTTTTTCTCACCCTTGGAACGTTTGTCGGTGATATTTCAAGACGGCATGCCAAAGACTATCGATTTATCAATCTATTTCTATTTTTTTTTTCAACGGACATCGATATATGTAGATACAGGAGAGAAAATAAAGTAAAAAAATTTTTAAAGGAAACTGATTTTTATTTTTTTTCTCACCCTTGGAACGTTTGTCAGTGATTTTTGAAGACGGCATGCTAAAGACTATCGATTTATCAATCTATTTCTATTTTTTTTTTCAACGGACATCGATATATGTAGAGACAGGAGAGAAAATAGAGTAAAAAAATTTTTTAAAGAAAACTGATTTTTATTTTTTTTTCTCACCCTTGGAACGTTTGTCAGTGATTTTTGAAGACGGCATGCTAAAGACTATCGATTTATCAATCTATTTCTATTTTTTTTTCAACGGACATCGATATATGTAGATACAGGAGAGAAAATAAAGTAAAAAATATTTTTAAAGAAAACTGATTTTTATTTTTTTTCTCACCCTTGGAACGTTTGTCAGTGATTTTTGAAGACGGCATGCTAAAGACTATCGATTTATCAATCTATTTCTATTTTTTTTTTTCAACGGAC
This sequence comes from Lochmaea crataegi, assembly GCA_947563755.1. Taxonomy (NCBI): domain Eukaryota; kingdom Metazoa; phylum Arthropoda; class Insecta; order Coleoptera; family Chrysomelidae; genus Lochmaea; species Lochmaea crataegi. The sequence goes on along the minus strand of OX387422.1, from coordinate 75,734,401 downwards.
ATCGATATATGTAGATACAGGAGAGAAAATGAAGTAAAAAAATTTTTCAAAGAAAACTGATTTTTATTTTTTTTCTCACCCTTGGAACGTTTGTCAGTGATTTTTGAAGACGGCATGCTAAAGACTATCGATTTATCAATCTATTTCTATTTTTTTTTCAACGGACATCGATATATGTAGATACAGGAGAGAAAATAAAGTAAAAAAATTTTTTCAAGAAAACTGATTTTTATTTTTTTTCTCACCCTTGGAACGTTTGTCAGTGATTTTTGAAGACGGCATGCTAAAGACTATCGATTTATCAATCTATTTCTATTTTTTTTTTCAACGGACATCGATATATGTAGATACAGGAGAGAAAATAAAGTAAAAAAATTTTTTAAAGAAAACTGATTTTTATTTTTTTTCTCACCCTTGGAACGTTTGTCAGTGATTTTTGAATATGACATGCTAAAGACTATCGATTTATCAATCTATTTCTTTTTTTTTTCAACGGACATCGATATATGTAGATACAGGAGAGAAAATAAAGTAAAAAAATTTTTTCAAGAAAACTGAATTTTATTTTTTTTCTCACCCTTGGAACGTTTGTCAGTGATTTTTGAAGACGGCATGCTAAAGACTATCGATTTATCAATCTATTTCTATTTTTTTTTTCAACGGACATCGATATATGTAGATACAGGAGAGAAAATAAAGTAAAAAAATTTTGTCAAGATAACAGATTTTTATTTTTTTTGTCACCCTTGGAACGTTTGTCAGTGATTTTTGAAGACGGCATGCTAAAGACTATCGATTTATCAATCTATTTCTATTTTTTTTTCAACGGACATCGATATATGTAGATACAGGAGAGAAAATAAAGTAAAAAAATTTTTTCAAGAAAACTGATTTTTATTTTTTTTCTCACCCTTGGAACGTTTGTCAGTGATTTTTGAAGACGGCATGCTAAAGACTATCGATTTATCAATCTATTTCTATTTTTTTTTTCAACGGACATCGATATATGTAGATACAGGAGAGAAAATAAAGTAAAAAAATTTTTTAAAGAAAACTGATTTTTATTTTTTTTCTCACCCTTGGAACGTTTGTCAGTGATTTTTGAATATGACATGCTAAAGACTATCGATTTATCAATCTATTTCTTTTTTTTTTCAACGGACATCGATATATGTAGATACAGGAGAGAAAATAAAGTAAAAAAATTTTTTCAAGAAAACTGAATTTTATTTTTTTTCTCACCCTTGGAACGTTTGTCAGTGATTTTTGAAGACGGCATGCTAAAGACTATCGATTTATCAATCTATTTCTATTTTTTTTTTCAACGGACATCGATATATGTAGATACAGGAGAGAAAATAAAGTAAAAAAATTTTGTCAAGATAACAGATTTTTATTTTTTTTGTCACCCTTGGAACGTTTGTCAGTGATTTTTGAATATGACATGCTAAAGCCTATCGATTTATCAATCTATTTCTATTTTTTTTTTCAACGGACATCGATATATGTACCTAGTAACCCATACCATTTTTTGGAGCCACTCTAGTATGGTAGGACAAATTAACAATACGTCAATAATTGCCTGAAATTAGTTTTTTATGTATTCCCTTGCTCTAGTTACGTTTGTTGGTAATTTTCCCTTTGAATAAATCAGAGAAAAGTTATTAATTCATATGCAAAATATCAATAACGATAACGTATGCCCCTCGTAAATACGTTCGACTCTCAGCGGCTGAGCGGTCGAGCGGTGTTGCCAGATCAATTTTACTCGTTTGGAGCTGGGAGCTAGCTTCTCGTCGATTTTACATTTTCCCTACTAGACCATTTTTTATTCTTCAGTGACATTTTATTTACATTCCCGGTTACACACAAAACACCATTTTCTCCAGTCATAGACTTCACTTGACCTTCTGCCAACTCCATGGATAAAGCTATACATGCCCTCTCGAATGTTAGATTATCCTCAGCAAGTAGCTTTCGTTTGACATTCATAGACTTGATACCACATACTAGCCTATCTCTTAGCATCTCAGATAAAAAAGCTCCAAAATTACAATGTTGTGACATATTTTTCAATTTAGCCACAAAGGATTTTACCTCCTCATCCGACTCTTGCACTGTATTGTAAAACTTGTATCGTTCAGCTATTATTAACCTTTTGGGACTATAGTGGCTACTAGTGCTCTTTTCAACTGCTCGTACGACCTTGTACTTGGTAAATTGGGTGACAACAGGTCTTTCAGCACGCTGTACCCTTCTGCCCCCATTAGGGTTAGAAGCATAGGTACCTTTTTATCTTCTTCGACTTCATTCACTAGGAATAACTGTTCAAGACGTTCCAGATATGGATCAATATCGGATTGTTTGGGACTAAACTGTTCAATTGCTCCAATTAAAGCCATTTTTCTCAACAACTTTTCCCGGCAAAAAGAATAAGGACAAATGACACTTGTCTTAAAGACTTTTCGGACAATACTTTTTTGACACTTTGACTACACTGCCGCGGGACTCGATAAATACTCGTCGCCAATTAATTGTTATGTATTTACTAGGAGAAATAACAATTAAACACATAGCATTTTAGAATTTATTGAAAACTGCATTACGACGACTGACTGACATAATTAGATTGACAGCCGACGTATCACCACAGACCGATACTCAGAACAGACTGCACACTTACACTACAATCATCTAATAGTCCATCATTCCCCCACATTTCCTCAGCTATATGGAACACATGGTCGCAGTGTTTGTTCCATTCCGAAGAGCCAACTTCATCAAAGGCTGCTCGAACTAATTGTTCTATCTGAGCAGCACTTTGAGAAACATTTTTCATTGCCACTATATGTTTAACGCTACTCCATATTAGCTCAATCGGATTGAGGTCACAGTGATATGGCAGCAAAACCGTACCATGGTATGTCCATGTTTTTTCAACAACTCATCCACATAGTATGTTTTAGAATGGTTGAAACGTTTGATGAGATCTGCTTTAATCATATCATTTGTTGTTGAGATGCCATTTGCTTCAAGCCATTCTCTAATAATGTGCTTCAGAGTTGATTGGGTTGGTGGCTTATTAATTTGAACACTGTGGTAAGGGGCATTGTCCATAATCACAATAGCATTAGGAGGTAAGTTTGGTATTAGTTGTGTCCCTAACCAGTTCATAAAATTTGTATGGTTCATGTCATCGTGATAATCCCCCGATTTGCTTTTTGACTTGAAAATTAGTAGTCCATTCTTCACAAACCCATAATGTCCTCCAGCGTGTACTATTATGTACCGTTGACCAGCTGTGTTGGATGTATACACTCCAGGTTCATCTTCCGATTGCCAGCATTTACTAACGCCATATGATGGATGGATATAAGTTTCATCCAAATAAGTTATTGGCTTCTTGTTGTGACCCAGAGCATCACTATCCCTCATCCTCCTTAAATAACGAGCCCCCAAGCTACAATATCATTACGTTCCATCAAAGTTTTTCTTTTATTGTGGTATTTTTTATACTGAAATCCAATATTTTTCAAGTGCTTTCTTAAGGTGACTGGACCACCAGAGTAATCTACTTTATTTTTCATTCTATTTACCAGAATATTTATTGTTGGAACTTGTTTATCAACCGTATAGCATTCATGTACGGTTCTTTTCAAAATACCCAAGTCACAATCATCCAATTCTATTTTGTTGGTACCACCACTTTTTTGTTTTTTTTGGGGAGACCCCAGTAAAACACCTTCTTGCAACAGTGATTTCTCCTTTCTGATACGATTTATGGAGGTAACTGATTTTCCTGCTGCTGCTAATTCTGTGGCTTTGTCCAAAGGGAATGACCACACACCATCAGCTTTCTGTCTATCAAAAAATTCCACAACGTTTTTAATAATATTGCGAGCTTCTCTGTGGACTGTTTTCCTTGATTTTGTGTACATTTTGTTGAGGAAAATTGAACTGAAAGAAAAACAAACATTATTAGGCCTGATGAATATTAAATTACTGGTTATTGTGTGTTGTTCTAGGTTATGTTTATCAATTATAATTATAGTACATACCTTACTATGTTAATTATCAAATTAGTCTTAATAAAGACTGATTGTCCTATAATTTATGAAGCAAATAATAACCTATATAGTAGTTTGTGCAACTAGTGTGGATATGATGGCCATATCGCACGAGGACGAAGTTTGAGCACGACGCCGTAGGCGGAGTGCTCAATCGTCCGAGAGCGATATGGACAATCCACACGAGTCGAACAGTATATTTTTTCTACGACCCACTTAAGAAAAAATCTAGAAAAAAAACATTTTATTAAACTATATATAACTTCACATTAAAAATTTTTAATAATGTTACTATTATTATTATTTAGAAATAAAATTGAAATTTAAAAAAAATTTCCAAACGGGGAATCGAACTCTGATCTACCGCGTGAGAGGCTGGGATACTTACCACTGGACTACCGATGAATATACTAATCATCTATCTATAACGTCAAATGTATTACATAAAAACTGACGTTTGTCAGGAGTACCCTTAAATATTCAATTTATTCTGTTTCTATACGTTATACGTCTCCTTTGCGGCTAAGCGAATATCTGGCGGAAAATTATTTATTGATTCATCACTGGAATCACTCATTTTTACTAATATTTTTCTTAAAAACTATAGAAATATTTTGACAAGTTATTTTGACGTTTCTATGAAATTGAAAAAAGATTAGTTGGCGGGTACTAAACGCAAATGCTGATTGGTGGATTTCATATACGTTCTAGGATAGATATGAAATCATATCCGTTCAGTTAACCGGAATGGCCTACATTTACATTCTGTAAATTGTGCAGAAAATGGATAATATACATGTGGGTGTAGAAAAAAAATATAGAAGCAGATTATAAAATAACAGCTGACATCAAATATCAAATAGAATGCAGTCCAGTGTTGCCGATGTAAAAATAAATATTATCCGAACTTACAATTCAAATTATCAGAATTTGTCAAAATTACCAAAAGGACACAGTGTTGTCTAAATAAAAGTCTGCGACCCTAGTCAATATTGAAAATCCCCAAAAACAATGGCTGTTTTATATATTATCCTTTCTGCAAAACACTGGAAAAACTATTCGGTTAGCGAAATTGTCTGAAATCGGATAATTATCCAATGTTGACAACACTGATACAGACTCTAAAATTGATGTATATTGATGAAATCACTCGGTCATATTATTTCGATTATGTTAACAATTACTAATGTACAATCGTTAACATTGGCTCCTGATTGGCTAGTTGCGATCAAGGATTATGTACACCATATGTACACAATAGGATATCTTATCCTCGTAAGAGTGACAAGAGTTGAACCCCTACTACGCTGTTTTTACGTCACAGCCGGTTCACGTCGCCGTTTGATTCCGCCGCTGGTAGGATTCCAGTCGTCTGTTTCTGTTTATACATATTATGTGATTGTGCACAGAGGAATATATCTGCCTATAGTTTTGTTTATACGTAATTTTAGTGTTTTATTTTATAATTTTTGAAAAACTATAAGATAGTATTTTAGGACATTGATTTTTATCGTGTTTGTTTGATATTTTTCGTAGGTAGTTACACCAAGCAAGCAAAGGTGCCTTTTAAAAGTGCATTTGGTGTTAATTTTAACTCATTTAATTAAAATGGAAAATATAATATCATCTATGAGAGCAATTGGGAAGGACTCTTTACAAATTTTTCAAAAAGGAATGATCATGTCAATGAGGTTTTTATAAATGCTCTTCAAAGATATGGAAAATCTTTTTGATATTAAATATATTTGCACATACAAATTAAACCAAGACAGCCTTGAAAACTTTTTTGTCCAACTTAGAAGTCGTCCAAATGACCCTAATAACACAGTATTTACCTGGGACATACCATTAAAGTACTACTAGTGTCCCAATGTTTCCGACCTAGGTGGGATGTTCCTAGAATGTTTCTATTGGTACATAAATACGATTGATATAATGTAACATCCTTGGGATGTTCCTAGAATGTTTCTATTGGTACATAAATACGATTGATGACTTGGGATGTCCCTAGCATGTTTCTCTTGGTACATAAACATGATTTTCATCACAAAATATACAACTTGTACATATTTGCCAATAATTGTTAATTGTCTTTAAACTTTAACGATGTTTATTAAATCTATACATACCTATTAAAATATTATGACTGACGTATTTGTGATATCCCCCTGCTTCAACATTGCAAAGAGGTAAAAGAAGATTAGAAATAAAAGAAGAAGACCTAATTTGCAAAAAGTAAGGTTAGAAGTAGAAGTGTTGAGTTCACAGCACGCTGTTGTTGAGTTTTTGTGGTGAAAATAAGCGGTAACCTTATGTGAGTGTTGTGGCTTATTTATAAAGTGAGTATTTATATTGGATAGTAGAATGGATAGTCAGAAAAAAAGAAAATTATTAAATAAATATAGTCAGCGCTTTAAACGGCTGAAAAACGAAAATCGAATTGAAAATTGGTGATTGGCAGAGAAGAGCAAAAGAAAGACGATTGAGGATGGAACTAAAACATGAACTGTTATCATATTACCCTATGTAACATTTTCTACTAGGTATAGGGAAATAAAGCATTGGTAGACAAGTCATAGCAACCATGCCATGGTTGCTAATACTTGTTTACCAATGCTTTATAATACACTTCCTATACCTACTAGAAAATGTAACATGTGATTTGTGGAAAATATTGTTAGAAATTTGTAATAAATTGCTCTTGTTTTAAGAAATATTGAAATGTTTTATTTGCACCTAGTGATTTCACTTCCAGTGTATTTTTAGAAACGTTTCTGAGATGTTCTAAACAAAGTACCCCGAATGAACCTAGTACATCCTATGTCATCTTAGAAACATCCTACCGGGATGTTTGTAGAACGTTGAAAATGATGACATGGCTGTTGCCAGATACATCCTAGAGATGTTTCGAGGGAAATGGGGATGTTGTTAGTATGTTTCTATTGTCCCAGAAGGATGTTTCTGGAATATTTTTGGGATGTTTCCGTGTTATTAGGGGAACACCCCAGCACTTTGACTACCATTTATCGCATTAGAATGATAATTTTGGGAAAAAATTCTGGCATATTAGATGCGAAAGTTAATACTTATTAACCAACCACAGAAGAATACATGACTCCAAAAATATTTGAAAAGTTAAAATCAATCCGAATGAAAAATCAATTCAAGATAAAACATTTGGTAATAACTCTACTAGTTATTTTTCTTCAAGTGTAACTCATCTCAAATTGCTAGTCCCAATATTATTAATGTAAATATACCGGAAATGACAGATGATGCATTAGAATATATTGCTGGGTGGTTGGCCAAAAAATTCAAACATGATTTTCCAAGTTTGGGCAAAGATTACAAAAAAAATATAAGATAGTTCACTTGAAGGCGGTCTGATTCTTCTTAGTGTTTTAAACGGTCGCCGCTCTCATAAATCATATTTACGGCTCGCTTTTGTTGTGAATAACGACACCGCTAGGTACCAGGGCATTATAAAGGTATATTTTATTCCAAGCTATACAGGGGTAACTTGAGAAATATATATTCAAAGTAATGGGATGATTTATTAAAGGTTTTTTTTATATAATGTTTTTAAATGTTAATTATTTCGAAAAAAGTTCAGGATATGAATTTGAAAAGGGAAGTTTAGGTATAAGTAAAAAATACATTAAAATTTTTGAAATGAATCAATTGACAGATTTTATTTAACATTTTATTAATTTTGTGATACGTATTGATGATCTAGCGGTTATTTATACAGAATATCACAAACTCAATTATATATACTTATTGGCCACCAGTATAATAGGACCACTAAAACAATTTTGATGTTTAAATTAGACACCCCGTATTTTTTGGATTCACAAGGTTAAAACAGTAAAAACATATTATGCAGATGCAGGATATATTTATTAATAAATTAGATATGTGAATTTTCAAATTTCTATGAATACCCAGTACCTATAAGTACTAAATAACTAACTAATTTATCATTATCAAATATCTTTGTTACAATAGTTTAAAAAAAGTTGAATTCCGTATTTGATAATAACTAATTTAATACCCACCTCTCAACGTCTTTGGGACAACGATAAAAGGGTATTTCTGGTTTTCCCAACTTGCTGAAAAAACCCATCACAGCACAACACACAGGCATTTTAAAACCACAATTATATTGTTATTAATGTTACTTTTGGAAGACAGGAGTTAAAATAATGCGAACAAGAAATTTTACTTCCGGAACGTTTTCCGAAAGACTAAATGAAATACTTATACAAAGTTCCTAGAGATTGTACGCACATTTCTGGCCCTTAATTGCTTCTCTATATTTTTATCTTTGTTTACGTTATAAGTACTTAAAACCAAGACTGCATTCAGAATTCGTGGGAAAGTGATAAACTCTACGATTTATTATGTATACAACTAAGACTATTAACAAATATCACAAAATATTTATTTTATAAGTTTTGCTATTGAAGAGAAAAATATTAATATTATTTTTTCCTTATTGCAATAATTAATTAATAAATTTAAAATATCTATACAACATAAACATAAAAAACGAACAACGAATTCTAAAATACCAGCGCTCTATAAGCGACGACCCGTATAATATGCAAAATTAAATGCAAGTAAGGATTAAGCGACATACTGTAGCATGGCGCCAACCGCTAAGTCACCAGACAGTAACCAGCGGTATGAATCCTTTGATCGATAGAATTCGTACGAGTGAACAATCTTATATTTTTTTTGTAATCATTGGTTTGGGTGATTACACACACAAAATAAAACTGGAAGATCATAACTATAATATCCCCTGTTGGGTCCAGCAACTTTCATTTGGTGGTCTTGTTAAACCGACCAATGAATGGCTTGCTAAAATAAAAAAATGGGAGAAATGGAGTTGTCAAGCTATTGGCAAAAATAATTTCGAAAGAAGAAAATTTACCATCTAATATAATATCACGATTTTGTAAACTACGAACGATTATAAAAATTAATGTCAACAATCTCCAAGCTAGTAAAAAAAATAGTTTGAAGCGTAAAAATGTCTGAGATGATCAAAACTCAGATTTTGGTAGAAAAAAAACGCAAGTATAAAAAAATTGTAAGTTAGAAAAATGCTTTAATTACCTACCTAATAATAAATACCCAACAATAAATAATATATGTGTTTTGCAATTCCATACTTATATCCTCTTTCCTGTTGAAAACAAAATATGAAACTCAGTGAAAACTCTACTACTCTATTTAAATTATTCTCGCCATAATAATAATCTGATTGGACAAATAAATTATGATAAAAAATACTACCGATATACACAATAATTTACCTATATTTACACCGACCGCTGGCGCAATATTATGCCGGCTGCCGGCCCAGTACAGTGTCGACGTCACAGTTGGTTCTTTTCTGTCTAACAAATCGAGGCACATGAGCCATCCTATTAGGCAATCCAGCGATCTGTCAAAACGAAACCAATATGGCGGCTGATGGCAAACATTGGTTTTCATTATAAGAGACCTTAGTGGTAAAAGTGTTTAGTTTTGAGATTTTCGGTGTGAATTTTATTTGTTTCTTATTTTGCGAATTTTATTTAGTGCTTGAACTTGAGAAAAATGCCCGTTACTTGCATTGTAGTTGGCTGTGGGTCTCGTCTCGACAGAGATAGAGTTGGATTTTACTCGGTTCCTACAGTTTTGAATCACAAGTTTGTAACCAGTAAAAATGATTTATTGAGGAAGAGAAGAGCTCTGTGGTTAGCTGCAATTAAGCGAGATGATCTTACAGATTCGAAAATCAAGTACCAGAGAGTCTGCAGTAGACATTTTATAACAGGTGAGTCTTTGCAAACTTGAGTGCCCACTGAATACGTACATACAAATATTTTGCGTGTAGTGAAAATTTATTAATTATGCATATTTAATTGATGTAATTATTTCCAGGGAAACCTGCTCCGTTAGAAGACGAAACCAATCCTGACTGGGTTCCCTCACAAAATATGGGACACTCATCTCAAAATGTTACGAAAAATTGTGATGCAGTTGAAAGAAAAGTGAGGTTGGACAAGAGAAAAATCAAACAATCTAGAGTAAGTAGTACTGATTTGGCAACACACTGATTTATTTCTATGAAAGCAACATTTATTACACTGTTACATATTTAAAATGTTGTCAACAGAATGAACTCCACTATGAGATAGACAATGACAAAAATGAAGAGGGAGATGAGCAAGAAACAGGCATTTCAATACAGACTGACTTAACCAGTGGCGGCTCCTCCATTAGGTCATTGGGTCAATGACCTCCCAATAAAAAATAATTTAAAAAAATAATTAAATAAGCATTTAAAAAAATATAAAATATACCTACCTACTATACATAAAAATGCACCTAAAACGTTATAAGACCCCCGTGTAAACGTTTTTCAAGACCCCCGTGTAAACGTATTCCGCGAAGTACTCGGCGAAAACCAAAATTGAAAAGCGGGCTGGGGCCCACGGATGACCTCAAAGCGTTATATGGGAACGGAATATTCCGAGCGCTGACGATCTTCGCGGCGTGAGAGAAACACGCCCGAAGGTTACATGTGTTGGGTCAAAAGCCGGGTTTTTGATATTGACTATGAATCGACTTACGTCGGCTGATTATTTCACGCTTAGAAAAGAGATGAGTAGAGGGGTTGGCAGGCCGCGCTGTATTTTGATTTAAAGGAGAGCAGTGGGAGAGCATTTGAAGCGAGAGTTTTGACGTAATAAGTTGTTAATTTTATTTTGATTTTTGATTAGATTTTTAAGGGTGTTTTTACACTTGTGTTTTGATTATTTGGTGTTCTTTTATTCTACGCCTTTTATCATGTCTGTGGTGCAAATGGTTCAAAATTTGAGAACTAAAAGTGAACTAAATTCTGAAAAACTATTCAAACTAAAAGAAAGTGGTCGTCCTCTTCCAGAATTAAAAATAAAACAGACTAGCAAGGACAAGAACAAAGAAGTTCATCGCAATTTTCGCAGGTCTATGTGTATGATTTGTCTGATTGGATTTGCGGATGTGAAGTAAGTGATGCATTTTACTGTTTCGTTTGTCTGCTTTTTTCTAATAATTTTTTATGGTGTAAAAACGGTGTCCAAGACTTAAAACATTTAAAAGAGAAAATAAAAAAAACATAGTTTATCGGCATGACAACTGTAGAAAGTGAACGATGTTTTTCTACATTAAAGAGGATCAAGACATTTTTGCGTAATACTATGGGACAGGAGAGATTGTCGGCGTTAGCTATGTTAAGCATAGAAAAGAAATTTGTAAATAGTATTCATAATTTTAATGAAAGGGTTATTGATCACTTTGCAAATACAAAAGATCGAAGGCTTAACTTGAATTTTAAAAAGATTTAGAGTAATTATGATTTAATTTAAGTTTGTCATATTTAATATGAATAGAAATTAATAAAATATGGTTATTTTTCAAGAGAGCATTATTTTTATATAAAACAAGCGTGGGCCAAAAAAATTTTTTGCTTCTGGGGCTTTGGAAAGGAACTCACAAATTTTGCTTTCTTAACTATTTTAACGACTTCCAGGGCAGTAATTGGGAGTGGATTTTCGAAAAATTTCCGGCTACGGCGGATAGGCCTCCGGAGGGCTGGTCAGTGTCGTTCCGTATTTTAAGATTTTGGTCACATCACCTATGACCCCCCTATCAAATTAACCACGAGCCGCCACTGGACTTAACCATGGAGGAACTAACATTGAAATTTGAACAATTAAGTTTTGCATCACAAAAATTGGTAAAACTGGAACAGCAACTAACAAATTCACCATTTGGACTGATAGACAAACAATCCGACGACAATAAATGGAAGTACTACACTGGATTTGACTGTAAATTTGTGAAGTTGGTTATTTTTATGATGGTGGAGAAAGACATTACCACTACACCTACAACTGCTCTTAGTCCGTTCAATCAGCTGCTCCTCACATTTATTAAGTTAAGATTAGATTTACATTTTAAAAATTTAGCATATCATTTTAATATTGCTCCAACAACTGCATCAAAATACTTTGAGAATATGATTGGTATTCTTTATAAGAAATTTAAACCATTAATACGATGGCCAGATCGTTCAGTTTGTCGAAGAAATATTCCATTGTGTTTTAAAGAATCATTCCATCTTAGACTATGAAAGAGAGGGGACGCGTAACGTTGCGATTTACTTTGCAGCCAGTTGGCACCAAGCTGTAATCTAACTGAAAGACCTTTTTATCACTTCTGCTCTTACAACCATACGCTGAACACACAACCATTTCGATCACCGATTAAATTTCACTGTCTTTAATTCACTTTTCAATAAAAAACGATATAAATATAAAGTCGAAACGATGCTTTGTTTGGCACCAAAAAGATGGCCGCCGATCCAAAACTGGACGCAGTTCCTTACGTCAGCTCGAAATACACGTTACGCGTCCCCTCTCTTTCATAGTCTAAGCATTCCATGATAAAACCACAGTGATTATTGATCGCTTTGAAATATTCATCGAAAAACCTGCATCTCTGTTAACTCGGCAACAATGTTGGTCAAGGTACAAGCATCATTATACAATAAAATTTTTAATTGGAATAACACCACAGGGTAATATTAGTTACATTAGTGATACTTGGGGTGGGCGTGCTTCTGACAAGCAAATTGTGGAGAGCAGTAATTTTTGCAATTATATTATACCTGGTGATATTGTTTTAGCAGACAGAGGATTTTTAATAAAGGACACAATAGGCATTCTCCAGGCCAAATTATGTATACCTGTTTTTACCAGAGGTAAAGATCAATTACATCCTTTAGAAATTGAGGAAACCAGGCAAATAGCACATGTGAGAATACACGTGGAAAGAGTAATTGGTCTCTTGAAAAACAAGTTTACTATCTTTAAGGGTACTATTCCAACAACGATGGTGAACAGAGGTACTGGAAATATTTGTCTATTGGACAAAATAGTGACTGTTTGCAGTGCATTGGTGAATATTTCGCAACCTATAGTTCCTTTATAAATTAACAATTTGATACTCAAAAAAATTCATATTTATGTATATGTACTTCTAAAACCTCTAAAAATATTTATACATTCTAAATAAATAAAAATAATTTGAAATCTGTGTTTTTCAATGTAAACCTAGCCCTTATAAATATTTCAGCTAATTGTGGAAATACTCGAGAAAGTCCTATGAAGAGTGTTGTAATATTGAAATTTTAAAAAACTATTTAAGTTCATAGAAAGTAAAACTTCATGTTACATACTAGGGATCATTAATTAATATTGTGATATTTTTTGAAAATATTGGATATATAGGTTTTTGGTTTATTGAACTTTTTTATTTTCACCAGGATCTCTCGAGAAATTTGGAAATTCCTAATAAAACAATGTTATTTTCAAATTTTTGCTTTATTACAAATTAGACTGATATATGAGATCAATTAAATCGGTAAATTTTTAGTTACCGGAAATTGCCCTTATTAATTAACATATCAACAACAAACTATATTCAACTGGTCTATATAAAAAGTGAAGAGTAGGGTAGTAGGTACTTAACTTTTTTATAATAAATATTGGATCCCTAGCAGTTCCAAATGTACAATTCTTTAATTAAATAAAAAATAATGAGTAAAATTAAATCAACAAAATGTTTAGTACTTAAATAACTATTAAAAACTTGTTTAGAAAAAAAGAAACATTTTGCTACCAACTTGGACTAAAAATAAATTTTATATTTATAAACTATTATATTAATAACATCACAATATTTCTATTAAACAAATGATAATTAACTTTCAATACTATTTTTTTTTAATTTGATTATCCCAAAATAATCAACAAAGAAACTCGTCTCGTGTTCTATGCGCGTTCTTTCAGTTACCTAGCCCATGGAATTGAGGCCTTTAGTTTTTTTCTAAAGATAAAATTCTCCAGCAGAAACCCTAATCGGATACTTTATTTTTTTTAGTATTTAACAATACTATTAATAAATTGAAAGTATTTGACTGAATTAGTAAAACAACAAATAAACAACTATATCTTTATTGATAAAAATAATGTTAGATGAGCATCATCTGAAATATTCAACAATCACATTTATTGCAAAACCAAGCACAATCGGGAAATTGTACCAATCCAACACATTCAAAATGAAACCATTTAATCTCGCAATTGTCTTCATCACATTCGATCATTGGTCGTCCGTCATCAACACCATTACAGATGCAGTAGTGGGTAATTTTGGCAGAACCTTCCTTAGCTGTGAAATATTTCCCCAAAAGTTCTGGCATTATCACTTCTGAATGAAATTTCAGTGCAGATTCACAGCCCCCCTCCCAAAATTCCAGATCTGGTAAGATTCTTTCTTTGAAAAATATATTTGGGGACCAAATGACAAAATCACAATACCTCAATTTTTATCAAGTGTTATTACCCCCTCTTGTTTCACTAAACATGAACTTTTCAAATCCAAATAATCAAATATATTTTGTACCTTATTAATATGTAATAAATAGGGGCATTTAACCTCCAGACACCCCCCTAAACAACACTCACAGTACACCAATCGGTCCGGAGATGCACCAAATTGTGGCCACTTCTTGTTTAGGATCAGTCCCACTTCATTAACTTGGACACATTCATGGTTTTCTTCTTCCATAATCATTTTATACTGTTTCACAGCTTTATTTTCATTAGTTATACCCCCACAAAGTTGCTTTTGTATTAAATCTAATTTTTGTGGGGGAAACAAATTGATTTAATTAGTGACAGGGAAGGTTTGCTTTTGTTAGTTTTGCATACAGATTTAAATTTGGAAGCCGTTATTCTACCAGCTCTCTGTAGGAACCAGTTCTGGCTTTCAGATTGCTTTCTGGTAGCTTCCTCTATGCAAACAATATGCGCCTCTGTCAAAGATAAATCTACCGTTTTTGCCATCATCATAAGTTCAGAATAACTTTTGCATATTACTATGATTATAAATATTCAAGACAGAATCTACAATCTTGGTACTTTCTGCAGATATCCATTCCATTGTCTGAATTAAGGTATACTATCGACTTATTTGTATTTATTATATTGTATCAATGAAATGAATCAATTTATAGTAATATTTTATTATTTTCTAATAAATCCAATTTAATATCTCCCTATTTGTTTTAGCTCGTCAACCTCTACTGTAACGTCTGTAACTGAGGTTTTAGCCAATAAACTGATTGATGAGGATCCATCTGTTTCAGTTACTGAACCCAATTCATCTTCGGTTGACAATTCTGCACAGTTAAAACCATCTAACGCAATGCTAGAGGCAGAAAATTATTTATTAAAAATGCAGTTGAGCAGGAGAGATTCAGAATCACTCCGACAACAAATGAGTTTTTCTCAGATTTGCGAATCTGATAAACTTGTTCTAGAGTATACAGGGCTACCTTCAAAAAATATATTTCTCAGCCTCCACAAACTTATTGAAAATGTGGAAATTAATTATTATCTAAAATGGACAGTTGAAAAACTCAGTAGAGTGGATCAGTTACTTGTAGTAATGATGAAATTTCGTCATAATTATTCTCACACTGATTTGGCATTCAGGTTTAAAGTATCGGAGGCCACAATATCAAACATAATTGTAACATTTACACATGTTCTTCATGAAGCTCTATATGATACGCTTTTAAAACAAATACCAAAAAGATCCAAAAACAAATCGTGTCTGCCTAATTGTGCAAGCTCTTTTACCAACTGCAGAATAATTATCGATTGTACTGATATCTTCTGTGCTGTACCAAGAAAATCGATGAAAAGTCAAAGGTAAATTTGGTCATCACTTTATTTCTGTAAATGTTGACATGTATATTTTTTAGACTCACCTACAGCAGTTACAAACATAGGAACAGTTTTAAAGGTTTGGTTGGTGTCGCCCCAAATGGAGTAGTAACCTTTATCAGCAATTTATACCCTGGGTCGACAAGTGACAAAAACATTGTTAGACATAGTAAAATTTTAGAACAAATGGAGCCAGGTGACCTTATACTTGCGGATAAGGGATTTCTAATTCAAGATTTGTTACCAAGTGGAGTAACACTTAATATACCCCCATTTTTAGCAACTCCCCAATTTACAAAGGAGGAAATTGAGCAAACCAAATGTATTGCTCGGGCAAGGATTCATGTTGAAAGGGCCATTAGGAGGATGAAAAGTTACAAAATATTACATTTTATTCCAGAGCCTCTTTTCAATTACAGCTGTGTAATTTTTCAAACTGTTGGTGCCTTAACAAACCTGCAGTATCCATTGATTAAGGAGGTTTCACAGTTTTTTGTAGATAGTAATGCATCAACATCGCAAAAAGAATAATAGCTAAGAATAAGTTTTTGTTATTATGTTTATTCCATTTTTTCCTTTTACATATTAATAAATACACTGAGGACCTATAGAAGGCACAAGTGCCAGTACATAGGATGGTCCTAAACTAAACTTAAAATTATTATATTTGCGTTTGGTTGTTACAACCAATTAATATAAATACTTTTATTTTTCAATGTAACCATTTTGTGTAATAACAAAATTTAATCTTATTTTTGATTAGTTTTCTTGAACACTGTAGATTTTTAAACTTTTTGGTAAACTGATGAAATACTTTTTTGCATAATATACCTAAAGATCTTTGACCTATTGTTAGTGAGTTGGATGTCAACTGGATACTTCTGTTGTGTGTATTGATTGGATATTATTGTATTAATTTAATTTTTTAACCGACTATTCATTGTTACGATACTGATATTATTTGTACAGTAATATTGACTTTCAATAAAAATTATTGAATGAATTATTGTTTGTGACTTTTATTATAGGTACTATGGATAATTTTACACATCTATCTTTCAAAACTGCTTCTTGAACTGTGAAAAAATATTAAATTATTGAAATAATAAATAATACCACCACTCTTACAAAATTGTTTTATTAAAAAGATCCAATATAAATAGGTAATACAGAATAATTACAATATCTAAAAATTTGTTTATTTAGTCAAATATTGCTGAACAAAAATGTTTGTATAAAACTCCTTCAAGATGGTTAGGTTTGCTCCCCATTCTAAATCCTTATTTATTAATAAGATCTCAGTATCCTGAGGTGTCCAAACAAAAAAATAACATTTTTCTCTACCAGTAATGTAAAGCTGTCCTTGAACTTGATGATAATAACTATGGCTGGGATCAAGAACAGCAACATCACTATCGTAGTGGAAAAAGTATTTTTTTGCTGTAACACTTTCCCTTATATTTGCATTTCTCATGCTGTATGGACATTTTATTTCCAAAATAGCATCTTCTCCTATCAAGCCATCGGGACTGGCTCCCATGAAACCACATTCGTCTAACCAAAATCCAGTAGCTTCTACTTGAAATCCAGTTTGCTCTATGAATTTTGTTAATGCAGTCGATTCATGGTTCCTTCCCCACTGAACTGCATGTACACCATCTAAACTGTAACCTTCTACCAATGATTTGAACAAGGAGGGTGGGAATTTTTTTCTTGAGCATGCATTCAATAAACTGCCAAATTTACTGGCAGTTATTCCGTTTTTTCTGGCAATTAGCCAGCATTCATTCCTATGTTGCCCTATAGTTGATCTGGCAATGTTTGAAATGTCTGTTGGCAACACCCTACATTTTTCTATTAAACACATCTTCTTATCCTCTGCATTTATATATTCCTCAGAGAATAAAATGTCCTCAATAGATGGAATTAATGCGATATGTGCTTCATCAGCTTCGGGTTTAAGAAGCCATGAATATCCAACCACATTAGAATTTCCTAGCATTTCCCTAAATTCGTTTACATTCAATTTACTTTTTTCCTTGATAGCCACATATTTCCCTGTAGGTGGAAATAACTCTTCAATAGTATGAATTTCATCCTCAGCAGTTGATTTACCAGGAGTACCCCATACTTTTTCCTTATCAGTGGCACTGATATAAAGGTACGTTTACATTCACTTCCAATTTAAATTGGAAGTGAAAATTTGGAGCTTGACAAATGACAAACTCTATTGTCGTTTATTTTGAAATTTATTTTCAAGGTCACGCTCACTTTCAAATCAAATTGGTGCAAGCAGCTTGACATGGTCAAGAAAAAATTCGTAAAATTCATAAATTTGACATTTAAAGGTTAGTTTTCTGTTTTGTTGTAGTGTAAATTGAAAGTAAATAATCAAAAGATGAAATAGGTACTCATCCTAGTAAAATTAAAAAATAGTTCAGGATCACTTCTTCGAATTTCAGCTACTAAATTATTAAAAAATCCAAACTGGTGTCGTTTTAAATAAATGTCTTTTACCCAAACTCGTCTATTGCGGATGAAATTTTTTGAATTTTTCTTTTTTTTTAAATCTAAATCGCATAACACCAATTACAGCACTAAGAGCCCCTAATATACAAACATTAAAAGTATCTCTAGTATCCATTTTTACAAAACTTTAAAAATAATTATATTTTTATTTTGTTTACATTTTCATTGATAGGTAACCTATAAAACAATTCAATTTTCAATGTAAACGGTCAATCATTTAGCTGTCAAAAATTTCCAATTGCAATTCAAATTGGAAGTGAATGTAAACGTACCTTTATAATGGGCATAATAAAGTAGAGCACCCATATGATGACACAGATCAACTCCTCTGGGACAAGTACATCTCTTTCCAACAAAACACTTCTTCTTTAAGTCAACAGATATCTGGAAAATTAATATTACTTTTAGTACATCCCCGTGCTATAAAAGAAAACATATACTTACATCAACTACATAAAATTTGTTTTTCATGCTTGCATGAACTTCACCTTTGATTACGGCTGGTTCAATGTTACCATCAAAAATAATTTTTCTCACATGACCACTTTCAAATGAATTCTCACCTCTCTTCAACTGATTTTCATCATTTTTAAACAGTTCAGCAATCATTGAAAATTTAATTGGATGGTTTGTTGCCATGTTCTAAAAGATAGGTTATGTTATGAAATATAAAATATATAATTATTTAAAATTAGGAAGGATTTAGTAAAAATGATTGTGTTAAGTTAGTTAAGTAATAATAAATATATCATGTTCATACCTTTTTAATCGTTATATATTATGAATACACTAATACAGCTAATTTATTTCTAAAACACTAGAAATACAATAGCCAAAATTGATTGTTTGCATCCAAACACTTGACCTACCCCAACTCATGACGCGCACTAAATGCGCGTATTGAAAATGTTTTGATCAATTTCATACAACACTTTTAAACAGACATACATAGAACATAACCATAAAATTGGAATAATTTGACAGCGTCAAGAAGAGCGAACGCTTTATTTACGGCATTGCCAAATTTCTAATTTCGTTTAAGCACGCCCATTAACGAATCACCCCAAGAATTACATAGTAGTAAAGTCTTCGCTAACTACTGCTCGTTATGCAGCGAATTCGCTCTATAGCGAGTGATGTCAAGAATTGGGCTCCGGGGCTCTTGTTTGCTTCTGTTAGGTATAGTTCTGCATCTTTGAATATTTTACTTTTGATGTGAGGCCCTCTTCATAGCAAGCTATACAGTTACTATCTTTTGGTCTAGGTTCAATGAGGTTTACAGCTGAACAAAATAGTTCGGTCACCAGACCAACTGTGGGCTTGAAAAACATGGTTTGATGAGTTGCCTATCTTTCTTATTTTTAGTTACCTATGATATGACATATGACTTTATTTTATTTGTGTTTCGGTCAGTTTCGGTTTCGTGTCATTAACAAACATATTTATATGCCACAAAAAGTAAAGAAAATATGTAATAACAATTATTCTAAAAGGGTTAATAGGTTTTAGCATTCAAATTTTATTTATGTGTTTACTGTTCAATGTTAACAACTTAAAAAAAATGGTCTTAATCAAGGATTCGGAGGGTTAATAAGTGACAAACAAAAAATCCACTCGGCAATATGTTCAAAACTGATAAAAAACCTAAATATAGTATAGTAGATAACACTGATGAGACGGAAATAGTTGATGTGGAACCAATGAAAAGAAAAGTTTGTTCCCCAACATACTTGTGGTCATACCTTTTCACAGGGACCCTAATTGGAATTTATTACATTCCTTCGATTGGTCTGACTTTTTATCAAAATTGGTTGTATAAGGTAAGTTAATAAATGTTTATTTAATTGAATAAGAACAATTTTGAATTCGAGACATAGTCAAAGACTCATCTTTAATCCCAGCACCCTGCAGAAATGTATCCTTGGTACTAGGAAAAAATAATCAATAAGTACCCATAAGGTATAGAAATCACATATTTTTAAGGCCGTGGATAGAGTTACGACAGTTGTAATTCTAGCAGTTTTAGATAAAGTTACGACAGTCATATTATAACATGTGTTACAGTCAATATATGAAATTAGGCATTATATATACTGTCTAGCCGGTATATATATTGCCTGAACTTACTCTGCTATATATGAAATACGACACAAATTATAAACTGACTAGGCATTATATAAAAAGCGCATAAAAAGTTAGTCAGTTTATTTTGTTCATTGTTTTTAACCGCTAGGAGATTTTATAGTTGTAGTTTTTATCGAGAAGGGCAAGGAATATCATTGAAGAAGCTATACAGTGTTAAAAAAATGGCTTCTTCAATGATTTTCCTTGCCCTTCTCGATAAATTAATCAATGATCTGTTTTAACCAAGACAGAAATTCTAAATAGTGGGGCATAGGAATAATTATTTTATTTGCCATAGATTAATAATATTTAGGTATAGTACAAAATTCTATTACAGTCTTGTTTGTAGATGTAAATATTGAATTGTTTCACAATCTGTAATTACACAAATTCGGCGTAACATACAATAATAATGTGACTGTCATAACTTTATCTAAAACTGCTAGAATTACGACTGTCGTAACTCTATCCACGGCCAATTTTTAAATCTATTTATCATTTGAAAGGTGAACCAAACTAATATTTTTTAAAGTCGTTACTTATAGGTTATTTTAATATTTCGTAACGTTATCTGGGAAATATTTTGAGTTGGATTTTTGACCACCTAATTTGTGAGAAATTGAAGAACATTTAGATAATTATTGTAAAGCATGTCTTGGTAGAAAGTACCTAAGAAAATACAATAGCTGGTTGGTACTATTGGATCACACAATAAATTTATAAAATCAAAGCAGCAATTAACACTCTTTCAGACCATAATATGTAAAGAATGTGGTAATTATAGAAGCAGCAAATTTGATATTACAGTGGAATTTAAAAAGATCAAGAAATCAAGATCATTGGCTAAAACAAAAGCTAGGTTGAAATTTGTCAAATGTCTTTCTTATCCAATATCAATACAGGAGTACGATGTAATGTAATAAGAATTGCAAGAGTCAGTATTTAGAGTGTCCAAACAATGAATCTGCTAGAAGAGTAACAACATGAATAGACTATCAAGGCTCTTGCATGTTGCTGTGGGGGGCCTAATAGATCCACTCACCATAAATTTAACAACATTAATTGCTTGAAGCCAACATCAAAATCCAATTTCATTTGTGATAAAGCTAATGACTTCAATTTTTCATGACTCCTTAATGTATTATGTCCTCTAATTCTTTTGATATGATTTAGTTAAATGTATAAATATCAATTCAGTTAATTTTTGCATGCAAATAATACTGACTGTCAGCCATATCTTAGGATCAGATGTTGTACAGCTTTGGAAAAAAAATGTGTCCTTGAAAAAACCTAGAAATAATTTACAGACTTATAGGTCCACCACTAAATAGCATAATTGAATAAACATAATTTAAAAAGTGAAAATCTACCTAATTAAGGGGCATGGCAAAAACAATCATTAAATTCTCCAAAAAAAATTGATATTACAAGTTTTAATATATCTTCTCAAATTATTGGTGGGGGGAGAGTGGAAACTTTTTTGTTGTTGATCTTATTGAAAACATATCTTTTCCACCAATGTAAAGGTTATAGGGTTAGCTGGGGTAATTGTAAACAATAGTTACATGCTCTAGCTTTAAATTTACATTATGAATACATGAAACTTGAATCTTTTTAACAACTAATGACACAAAAAAGGTTAAATATCAACTTTATTATCAAGAAAGTATAAGTACAATTACCCCCTAACATTTACATTTACCCCCTACCTAAAGAAGCAATTGTAAACAAGAATTTTGAAACCTTTGAAATATAATTACAAAATTTTCAGGGCAAATGTAGATTAGATTTGATAAGGTGGCTAATCGGCCTATTCCACTGCAACCTTCTCAGATCTTTTTAATCCTGTAATCATATAGTCATTGTTTTCTAACACTTAGTTGATTACGCATATATAACTGTAATGAGTTTCCATCCTGCTATTACCAAGAAAATCTACTAAAATATAAGATCCAGGTACCAACGAAACTGTATCAGCTTCTTTATAGTTTACCTCCTCTGTTTTTTCAACTTCCATTCCAATCATTAAGTTTTCTTCATCTTCATTATCTGTTAAATCTTCAGTTAAAAGTTCTTCAGAAGTAGTGTTCCAGGAAGCATCATAATTATATTCATTTATCCACAACTATTTGATAATGTTAACATATTTAGTGTGCTTCTTTAAGTATAATGACGTTCATTATTCACTAGTGAATAATAGGTGTGGATAATGAACAGGTCACATAATATGGAAAACTAGGACCTAGATTGAAGGTTATTTATAACAAATAAAAATATCGCCACGTCCCGGATTCGAACCCTACGCCTAAAATTCGTCATTTTCGCAGCCAGACCTCTTTACCACTCTGCTATAAAGACATCATAATTTATCAACCAAGATGTTGTATATAGAGCGTATGATGTATGTCAAAACTAAAAAGTGATGTTTTAAATAATTTATATCCGATTGCAAGAATTTCAATTGTTATACTGAATTTAAACTGAAATTACTAGAAAATTTAATATGGAAAGCGAATCAGACACTGAAATGAATGTTACCCCGCCAAACATAAGAGAAGCAGCAAAAATAGTCTCCTTAAATTTATTGCCAGAAAAATCTAAAAAAATAAATTCATTTATAAACTAACTGGTAATTAATAGTTGTGAACAAAATATAGTATTCTACTCGCATATAATAACTATTATTCACTTGGGTGTTCATGTCACTCGCACCATCATGAATAATAGCCATCATTACATGCTTATTGAATAATATATTATTTTAATAATAAATTTTACAAAACACATATAAAATAAAAGTTCCTGAGCCATACAGGCTATGTGGGCCATACAACGACTAGGTATATCACAGAAGAATTGCTAACATATAAAGGTCCATAAAGGTAGCGGTGGAAAATCAGCGAAATCGAAAAAAAATCGTCTGAATTTGTTGCTAATTATTTGCCAAAAAAACGATTTTGTTGCTAATTATTTGCCAAAAAACCGATTTTGTTGCTAATTATGTGCCAAAAAAACGATTTTGTTGCTCAAACTCGAAAAATCGATGACAATGATATCAAACTAGCGGGGACAGGACGAAAATATACGACTATCGTAAAAACAAGTACGACAAAATTTGTTGCTTCAAGGTGTCACTAAAGAATATAACGAAAAAAAAGTTATGGTTTTTTATAAAAATTTGAGTTTGACAGTGACCCCGCTATCTTTATTCGCAGTTTTTCGTGGGTTAACACGAGTATAAAATTTGTTGCTGTCTGCAGGTATACTCTAATAGACGTAAATAGTCAGCGACAAAATATAAACAAAAGATCGGATCGGTTTATAGATCGGTATAAATGTACAGAGTACCCGCTATCTTAATTCGTGGTTTTTTGTAGGAAGATACCTGAGTATACTCTTATATGCGTAAATTGTCAGCAACAAAATATAAACAAAAGATCGGATCTGTTCATAGATCGATTTTGATGTAGACAGTACACACTATTTTTACTAGCGTAAATGGTCTGCTACAAAATGCAAACGATAGATCGGATCGGTTTAACGGTGGGTATAGATTAGTTGTGTCTCATACTTACAACGCTAGCCTGATTTTCAGAAAATGAAAGTAAAACATGCTTCTCAAATTTTTAATCATTCTGTTGCAGTTGCGGGAACTCTGTATATTTATACCGATCTACAAACCAATCCGATATTTTGTTGCTGACAATTTACGTCTATTAGAAAATAAATTTTATACTCGAAAAACTGCGAATAAAGATAGCAGGGTCACTGTCAAACTAAAATTTTTATAAAAAACCACAATAACTTTTTTTTCGTTATATTCTTTAGTGACACCTTGCAGCAACAAATTTTGCAAATTTGCAACAAAAACGTTTTTTTGGCAACTAATTAGCAACAAATTCAGACGTTTTTTTTTCGATTTCGCTGATTTTCCACCGCTACCTTTATGGACCTAATATATAATAATAAATACTAAGAAAATTAAATTTTATCTTTGAAGCTACGATTTTTTTTAGTAAATCGAAAAAATTAACTTATGGGTAATGCAAGTATATGCAGTATCATATTTATAAAACGAAAAGCAACTTTTTTATTTATTCTTTGAAAAACTTAGAAAATATCAGTCGCTTTAAGCATCTTTTAAATATCTTGACTCCCATTGTTTTTAGTGAGATAGGCAGCTTGCCAAAAGCATGACGCCCTCGGCAAGCAGGCTTCTTTGGCCCCTTGTGGTCTTCATTGCTACTGTTCTTAAATGATCACTGCTTCTTGCATTGTAATGATACATTGTTTGATCTAATGAAATTTATATTCAAGTTGCAGTTGTTGGAGATACACGTGTATGTAGAGGCAAGTCTGAAATATGTACAATGACTTTACATCCATTATTCTATTAGGGAAATATAGGTATTCAGTTGGAAATAGCCTGGGAATAGATGGCTTTATTCTGAAGAACCATTAATGGCTTCAACTTGATCTGTGAGGTGATGTTCCAGATGAGTGTCAGATGGCTATGAATTAATGAATAGTATTTAGCTGTTCTTTGATGTACGTCAAGATACTGTGCAGCTGTTAATACACCAATAGCTAACTTTTTTGATATGTGATTTAAGTGCTTGTCCCATGACACTCATGACAGTGTATTGTCGATATATAACCCCAAATATTTCAAGCATTCTGTTTTCTTCTGTTGGATATTTCCAATTGTCATAGTTAGTTGCTGCTATTCCTGATCTTGAGATATAACTAAATATGTTGACTTCTCTATGTTAAGAGTTAGTTTATAATGACATATAGATTCAGGTCAGATTCAGTCTGTTTTCAGAACCTGTTGTTCTGTGCTAAAATATACTAAGCATGTATCATCCGCATACAGCTGCAGCTGACCATGAAGAGGTAAGTTAGACAATGAGTTGACATAGGTTCAAAAATAATAGGGCCTAAGATTGATCCTTGTGGTACACCATATGTGATACTATCCAAGAGATTAGATACATTTTACATTATTGACATTTGTTTATTATATACTGTGTTTGTCCATGCAAGAGGTCCAGTCCAGAGGGGCTCCTCTCAAACCAACACTTTCCAATACTTTAACTAGCAACTCATGATCCACAGAACTAAAAGGCTTCTTCAGATCTAGAGATATTAGAACACAGGCCATACCTTTATCCACCTAGTTAGAAATATTTGTGATGATATCTGTTATTGCAGTTGTTGTGCTGCTTCCTGGTCTGAAGCCATACTCTATACCGAAAGTTTGCATTGTCAAGGAATTGTATTAGTTGTTTATTTGCACAGGTTTCAACAATCTTGGAGATTCCAGATAGTAGGTATATAGGACTATATTTGGTAGGTGAATGTGGGTCACCACCTTTGAATACTGGTATTACTCTTGCTTTCTTTATCGAGCTTGGTATGAAGGACAGATTCTCTAACCTGCTGATTATAATGGCCAGTTGATCCTTGAATTCATTGAGCGTAGCTACCATTATTTTTTCTGATCCTGGATATTTCCCTGTTTTCAGACCTCTTATAATTTCTTTGATTTCTGTAGCATTTGTTAATCTCCAAGTAAAAATATTCCTAGTTGCTTGAGTAAGTGGGGGAGTGTAAGCTGTGTTTGTTCTTACCTGAAATTATCTTAGTTAAATCGCCGCTCGAAGAACAAAAACGGGAGACTTTTGTTAGATTTTATTTTCTAGGAAAATTATATGTCAAATTAAAATATATTTCGAAAAATCTTATCTTATGTCTACAATTTTGTTTCCATCACTACTTATATAAAAAATAAGAGGTTACTTATAGTTTAAATAGTTTACTACGTACAGGAACTCTGATAACTAAATGTCTAACAAGCTATTCAAAAATCTATGAAGATGTTAGGTTTTATAAAGAGGACCACTTGTGATTTCACTAACATCACTGCTATTAAGTCTCTTTATTGCTCTCTGGTCAGAACACACCTAGATTATTGTTCTACAGTATGGTCGCCGCATTACATTACTTATAAAGCGAAACTAGAAGCTGTTCAGCACAAATTTTTAAGATACATTGCCTTTAAGATGCATGTTTACCATCGTTATGATATTTTGAAACTCTTCATAAACATTCCTACCCTAGAGATTCGCAGAAAGCAAAGAGATCTAATACAGCTTTTCAATATAATAAATGGAATATGTAATAGTCCCGAGCTTCTCTCTAAAATATATTTATTTGTTCCACCTCGTCTTACTAGGCAGGTGCAAACCTTTCATGTTTCTTTTTATAGGTACAACCATGCAATGAATAGTTTTCTCCCTAGGACACTTAGATTAGCTAACTCTATTGAGGAAATTTCAATTTTGAATGTGTCAACTTTCAAATTTAAAAAACATCTTGATATTTTTAAAATTTTTGATTGTCGATTGATGTTGTAGTGTTATCACTCTCTAATTTAATTTTACATGTATTTTTTTCTTTGTTTTTGTTTTAACATTGTAACTTTTAACACTGTAATTTTTAACAATGTAATTTTTATGTGAATCGGACTTGCCCGTGAATAAATAAATAATAATAATAAAAACAAGCTGTATGTGGTATAATTTGGGCAAGGGATTTACCGGCACAGTAAAGAAGTTGTTCATTTGATTGGCAATATCCTTTTGTTCTTTATACTCCCTGTTGTCCACAATCAATTTTGAAACGGAAGCAGACTTTTGTTTATAGTCCTTGTAATGACATATCTTATAGGAATTCTTTAGGATCGTTCTCTGCAGTCTTAACATGTTCCTGATAAAATTCTCTTTTCCTTAGCCTAACTGCTTGTGAATGTGTTTTTTGGGATTCTTTGTATGTATTATACAGGTGTTCACTATTAGGAAATTGTTTGAATCTTTAGTAGTGGTAATCCCTGTTTTTTATTCAATTATATAGCTTTCGATTAAACCAATGTGGGCTATTCTTTCTAAATCTATCTCTTTTCTATATTGTGTATATTATTCTGATATCTTATAATTTCATCACACAGGATATTAGCATCATTCCTCTCATTTTTGATCAATTGATTCATCTAGCATTTTATTGTTTTCTACTGTTAATATATGGAGCCTGTGATCTCTTATAATTTGAGAGATAATTCTTGGCCCTGTTGTTAGAGAAAGCATAATGAATTATTGTTTTTGAGTGACTAGTCTTCCCTATCGGAATTTTTTTATGAACAATACTAAATCCATTCCATTTTACTAAAATGTACCAAGTTATGTTTATGACTCGCTTTATGATTTCTATCATTTAGAAAGTGTATGTTGTTGTCACCTAGAATCCAACAGTAATTAAATAAAGGGTGTTTCTTCCAGTAGTTTTGTATTCTGTTGAGCTTTTTAGTGTCCATATGCAGTAACAGACCTATAAAGGTTAGTACTCGTAATTCATCTTTGTCAAGTGCTATCCATCGGGTAATTTTCGAGTTCACTGAGTTCACCGTTCTTCGCAAAATATTTTCTCGGCGTTTCCGATTTGTTTCAGTCACAATCAGTATTTCGTAGTTCAGTAGTAGTCGAAAGTATCCAATAGGTTTATTACCTTCAGAAGTAGCTACTAGTAGTTGGTTTAACAAACTATAAACAAAATGTATATCGGTCGTTTCAGCGTTTGTATACATGTTATAAAATGAATAAATGAAACTAGTATGCAGACAAATTAACGCAAAAATAGCAAACTACAAACTTAGTAGTAAACTTTACTTTGTAAATACCAACAGAATTAATATCAGCCTACTAAAACTTGAATGAATATTAAGTAGATATGGATGAATTACCAAAGTGATGCCAGCCTATTATTGCATTGTAATTAAAACAAGGTATCACATAGGACATTGTATCTATTGGCTCTAGGAAAAAACTTCAAGAGAAAAGAGTGTTTTCAAGACAGAGATTTTAATTAATATTTTTTTTCACAAAACTCAATCTTTAAAAACAAATTTAATATTGAATAAAGTAAGGGTTGATAATTTCACCTCCTTATAATGTAACAGGAATGTTGGAAAAATACCGGTGGTTAGTCATTGCGAGTGCTCGAAAATTATAATATTTCAAGTTTTCACCTTTTGTTATATTTCAAAAAAAACTCAATTTTACTCAGCACTTTTTAGGAGTGATAAAATTTTGTCATAGGAAACACCCACCATAAGTTTATACGGGCATACGCACGACACCCTGTATATTGTCCACACCAAGGTTAATCAATGAAACTAACTGTACCTTTTGATGATGGGTTGGTAGGTACAAACTAGAAATTCTTTGAGTACATTGTATATTCGGGACAAATATTCAATCAGCCTACTGTTTTTAGATAGTTGATTACGTCGTCGAGAACTGGTGGCTGATGTTAACTATTACTTGAAGATCACAAAATTTCTAACATGCCTGATTGTTTCATTTTTTTGTTCACTTCCTTCACAAAATGATGACAACTACCTCCATTCAGTGTAGTCTTTGTCAAGTCATTGTGGAAATGCTGCTTTATTAGAGATTTAACTGTCAAGTATATGGAAGGACCAGAGCTTAGAACTTTTTTTTCGGCTTTCCTAGTGTCAGTAATGTGGTTTGATTTTGGCTCTTGGTTCATCCCAATCACCATATTGGTCGATTTCAGTTTAAATTGTTTATTAAATATTGTGATTAGCTGAGTGTTATATTTGTTTTAGAGTTTCAAGTTTCCATTAATTACTGTTATTATACATATGATAGTGAAATTCATATTAGCTGCTACAATCCGTCTGTTATTTCTAAAAAAGAAAAATGAGAATGTTTGTTCATGGAAAGAATATCTCGTGGCTATGATACCCACAGGAGTCTTCAGTGGAATAGATATTGGTTTTTCCAATTGGGCTCTGGAATTAATTACTATATCTCTGTAAGTAATCTAAACTTTTTTAATACTACATTATGAATTAAAACACATTACTAGGGTATTTAAAATAAATGTATATGTATACTGCCAAATGTGAATTCGTTCACCTTAATTTTGTGGCCTATTCATAGAATATTCTTAAATTTACTGCACTTACATCACAGGTCACAAAATAATGTTAAATAATTGCTGTAATGATAGATACATACATGCCATAGCACAAGGTCACTCACGATTTGTCCATTATACAGGGTGACAATTTTAAAACTTACAATGGGCTGTACCTCGTGAAAGAAAAAAAAAATTTCAAAACCGTTTCTAGGGTAGAGAGGGGGAACTAAAATGACATGAGAGAGAACGCACCCCCATCAAACCCCCTATGCCCCACCTACAAAAATTTAAATGGTAACCCCCTACTTGTGATACGTCGTTAGAAAGCCCGTAGAAAATGCTTTCCAACGGTCTAAGTCATAATTATACAGGGTGTAACAATAAAGCACAAAAATTTATTTGACATAAAAATAACAATTAATTGTGGAACGATACTTCGCTTTGAGAGTGCATGTACGATCCCTATTTAAGTGTCAAATGTTCTATTAATTGTAGTTAAAAAAAAAACTTTTTTGCTTTGCAGTTTTTTGGTTTATTTGATACTTACCTTAATGTCATTTTCATTTGTGATAAATTAATTATTTGTACGTTTGGTCCGAAAATTTTTTTATTTATTTTTTTTTTTTTATTTTAGCGCATCGACCACGAAGGGTCATTAGCGATATTTGGTGTATACATATATATAGTTACTTACATTTGGTATTTTATAAAGAATTTATAACATTTATTAATTTAAAAAATGTCTTAAGGCTACGTAAATTGCAGTTTGTTCCTAATACGTCGGATAATCCATTGTTGGAGAGTTGTGCCAGTTGTCGCTGTTTTGTTAGTTGAGGACATTCAACAAGTAGGTGCTTAATAGTTAGTTTTGAGTCACAATAATTACATTTTGGTTCGGGACCTTTGTCAAATAGATAACTGTGAGTTAGCCGGGTATGACCTAAACGTAGCCGTGTTAGTAGTACTTGGTCGCGACGATTTTTTGGTAGGACTGACCACGGTTTAATAGACTTTTTTACCTCGTTAAGTTTAGTTCCCGCTATTTTCCATTTAGCTTCACAGACACTGTTCACTTTTGATTGAATTATAGACTTAATATCCGCACTTACTGAAAACTGCACTACTCGAGCATCTTCGTTGGCCGTGGCGTCTTTTGCTCTTTGATCAGCTTCCTCGTTGCCATCTATTCCTACGTGTGATGGGATCCACATAAAGATGATATCTTTATTGTTTTGTTGAGCTATTATGAGTTCTTCTTTAATTTTTAAAATAAGGGGGTGATTTGTGAATATTTTTTGTATGGATTTTATTGAGCTGAGGGAGTCTGTGAGAATAAGATGGTTTTGAGTGTTTGAAGATAAATTGATATTAGCTAAGGCTTCATATAAGGCATATAATTCGGCTGAGAAGATGGAATATGAATCTGGAAATTTAAACATATAAGTTGAATTTGTAGTTACCACCGCGGCTCCAATGCCAGCTGCAGATTTCGAAGCATCGGTATAGATTTGGTGATAGTCTGTATAATCTTCTAGTATTGTTTTGAAGGTTGATCTAATACTGAAATTGGGAATCGAATATCTATCTAGAGAGCTAAGAGTGGTTATACATTTTGGTTTTTTGATTTGCCAAGGGGGAGTAGATGTAGTAAGACGAGGGAAACATTTGGGAAAAGAGAAGCTTAGTTTTTCAAGGTACATTTTTATTCTAGCATAAAAGAGTTTGGGAGTATGAGGTTTAATTGTGAAAGTATTGGGATGTTTTTGTGGAGAGCAGTTATGCCTTGTAGGGTTGAACGGATTGTAGATCGTTTTAGCTGCATATGTCAGGCTCAAGTACATACGCCTATCTTCTAAGGAAGGTTCATTAACTTCAGCGTATAAGCTTACAACTGGAGATGTACGAAAGGCTCCCGTTATTATCCGTAATGCCGTATTTTGTATTGTATCTAACCGTTTTAGGGTTCGTTTGTTGGCTGACGAGTATACGACTGCTGCGTAATCCAATTTCGATCTAATTAACGTCCTGTATAATGTTAGAAGTGTGTCTCGATCAGCGCCCCAGTTTTTATTGCATAGTGTTTTCAGAAGGTTACGTCTCTTTTGACAATTAGATATTAAGTTGTTGAGTGTTTCATCAAAGGTTGTACCCAAAAAGTTTATTGACTTTTCGGCTTTTATGTTCTGTCCATATAAATGAATATCTGGGATGTTTACTGTTTTCTTTTTGGAGAATAACATAAAACGGGTTTTGTTAGTAGAAAACATGAAACCTGTTTTCTCCGACCATTCCTCTAGATGAGATATGAATTCTTGCGTAAGAGATTTTAGATTGTTCACGTTCTTGCTTTTGCAATAGATAACTAAGTCATCCGCATACAAACGAGCTTTCATTGGTGGTTTTAATGCCTGTATGATATCTTTTATTGCTATGATAAAAAGGGTGGGGCTAATTACGGATCCTTGTGGAATGCCATTTTTTGTTTGTTTTAAATCTGACGTGGTTCCGTTTGCTAGTACTCTAAAATTTCGTTCTTTTAAAAAGTTTTGGATAAAATGTAGACAGTTACTTGTGATATTCCAGCTCAGAAGTTTTTTGATAATGTAATCATGCCAGGCAGTATCGAATGCTTTGTTGATATCGAAGAAAACAGCTAAACATTTTTGTTTTTGTGCAAATGCCTCGTTGATGTTACTTTCCAGATCTATAATATTGTCGGTAGTTGATCTTTCTTGTCTGAAGCCACTTTGTTCAGGTATTATTAAGTTATGTTGCTCTAATGTCCACAATAGTCTTCTGTTAATGATTTTTTCTAGTAGCTTACAAATCACTGAAGTAAGAGAAATTGGTCAATATGATTGAGGATTTGATTTTTGGCTTCGGGGTTTTAGAATAGGTATTATTAGAGATTCTCGCCATGCTTTTGGGAAGGTGTGTTGCAACCAGATCACATTGTAGAGATTTAGAAGATGTTCGTGGGCATTGAAAGGAAAATGTTTTAAAAAGGTAGATGGAATTTGGTCAGGACCCGGACAAGTATCTTTAAGGCTGGATAAGGCGTCTTCATATTCTGACATGGTGAGCGGTACATTTATAGGATCGTCATTTTCTGTGGTCACTTCCAGGCGGTTTTGTTCTTCTAGTTTTTTGTGAGCTAAAAAAGTTTTCGTATAATTGCAATCGCTGGAACGGTTCTCATACGTTACAGCAAGCGCATCTGCAATAGTTGAGTCAGTAGTTAATATAGTTCCTCCCATGTTGAGTATTTTTATATTATTACTTGAATGAATGCCAGATATTTTGCGTACCTTCTGCCACACCTCTGTCATTGGTGTATCTGGGTTTAATGATGAGACATATTCAGTCCAAGATTTGCGCTTTGTACTTTTGATCATGTGCCTTGATTTTGCACGCAAGTTTAAAAATTGAAGTTTGTTTTCCGGAGTCTTATATCGTTTGTATCTATTAAAAGCTTTTTTGCTGGCTCTTAGAGCTGCTTCGCAATCGTTATTCCACCATGGGACCGGAGTGTGTTGTTTGGTGTAAGATGTTTTTCCAATTGATATATTTGCTGCATGTTTTATGGTTTCTAAGAATTGTTCTAACGATTCGTCTATATTAGGTAGGGTAGCAAAAGATTTAATTTTTTCCTCAATGACAGTGGAGTAGAGTTGCCAGTCAGCAGTTTTAAGTTTCCATTTAGGATGGAAGTTTTGTTTGGTATTATTCTTTGTATTGTTGTATATGATAATGGGGTAATGGTCACTACTGTAGGTATAATCTAGTCTGTCCCATGTTAATGAAGGAGTTAGGGTTGGATCGCAGATTGTAATGTCAATACATGAGGATTCTCCGGTCTGTATATTAAATCTTGTGGCTCTGCCGTCGTTGAGAACAGAAAGGTTAAAGTCGTCTAATATTTGTTCTACAAGGTGACCCTTTGTGTTTTGAGATGATGAGCCCCAGAGAAAGTTGTGAGCATTGAAATCTCCTAATATGATTCTAGGATGGGGGATTTGTTGTATCAAATTGCCTAAGTCCTGCTGGTTTATTTTCGATCCTGGAGGAAGATATAGGTTGCAGATATGTATGTCTTGTTTGTCATGGATCTTAATGGCAATGGCTTCAAGATTACTATTTAAAGGGATTTCCACGGCGTCAATATTATTTTTAGTGAGGATTGCTACTCCTCCACTAGCTTTTTGAGCAGTATCTCGATGTTTATAAAATTTTTGAAATTGATTTAATGTTTGGACATTGCTATGTTTTAGGTTGGTTTCTTGCAAACAAATTATGTCAGATTTAAATTCGTTTATGATCTTTTGTAATATTGGAAGTTTATCAATGAAACCATTTTGGTTCCATTGTAAAATAGATGAGAAAGAATTGAAAATGGGTAAGTATTTTAATAGCTTGACGTTTGTGAACAATCGCTCTCTTGTTCTGTATCTGAATAGGTTAATTGCAGGTGTATTAAAAGTTTTTTCTTAATTTTTGTACATCTTGTTTTGATAACCCTGTGGGTAAAATGCGGATAAATTTTGGTTAACATATATATCAGTGCTGTGAGGTCGGTTGTGTAGTCTTGAATGATACTTACTGGGTCGGCTGATCCGTAAACGTTTACGAAAAGATCTGACAGTTGGGTGAAATTGAGGATAAAGGGTGGATTGTGTTCGTTGATAATTTTTCTCACTGGCTCCATAAGAACTTCGATTGGAAGATCTTTTTTGTTGTTTGTTTTGATTTTCTTTAGGTTTGCTTTTGGTTGCGGTTTAGCGAAGGGGTCTTTCTTGGTTTCGTTTGTTTCTTCTTCTGGTTGAGGAGAAGGTGTCTCTATTTCCTTAAATGTACGTTTTGCTAAGTTTTGATTGTCAGTATCTGTTTCCATTGTAGAGTTTTGTTCGGAGGATGTAGGTGTTTCAGTATTTATGTTTATTGGTTGTTTGTTGTGGGAAGTGGTCTCAAGTGGTGCGGTAGGGGTACTAGTAATGGGAGATGGAGAGTGTGATGCTGTTTCACAATTTGCTGCGGTGTGACCTGGCTTTTTACAAGAAAAGCAGAGTGAGTCTTGGGAGAGAAAAATTCTGTAAGTTGTATCCTCATAATTTATTAAAAAGGATTCTGGAAGAATGTGTACTGGTGGAGTTATAAAAACTTGACGTCTAAAACTGTAAATGTGATTAAATTTGGGGAGATTTGAGCTGATTCTAAGAAATGACATCGTAGAAAGAGTGGTAATGCCCAGTTTGCTTAATTCATTCACTAATATAGCGTGAGGTATTGTAGGACAAACGTTAGAAAGTACAAGCCTTTCTGAGGGTGTTACATATTTACGGGCCTGCACAATTTCATTGTTAATTTTGATCTTTCCTTCGTGATTAGTAATGAACTTTTCTACTATGCTAGGACTAGTAAGATACATGCAAATTCTTTTGTTCGATAGTCTTGAAGCGAATAATATATTTTTGGGTTCAATAATTGTTCCTAGTGGTGTAAGGTAATCTTGAAGTGCTGCGTTTTCTATAGCAGGAAAGATTATTGCTTGCTCTTTCTTTGGGAAGTGTTGTTGAGAAGTTACATCTGAGTAAGTTTTTAAGGTATTATTCTGAGAACCCCTGTAGTCAGAAGTCCCAGCAGGTAGTGTTGACATATTCATATTTTTGTACGAATTTTCACTCATGAACTTGAATACGGACCTGTTCTTCGAGTTTCGTCGAACATATCGATATTGATAAGAGTAGAGGTTTGACTCTTTTTGTTCAAGATAGTTCCAAAAGAAACTTGCAGGTTAGGTGATTCAAATTGATGTTTACGTTTGGATATCGAAAAAACGTACTTACTTATATGGTTAAGTACACTAATATGTTGTATATTAAATGCAGTATATATTTTAAAACACGATAAAACCACTGTTTAAAATATTAATTTGTTAAGAGCTGACAATTCATTTGTATCAGTCTGGTCCGAAAATATTTTGGTACATTTGTACGTTAATTTAACTACAATAATCACTATGGTTTACAGTATACCTGAACGTGTGGAGATAATTTAATATTTAGCTCCCAGAACGAAAGTTATTTGCAGACAGCTAACGTGTTTAATGAAAGACATCCTGAAAAACATGTAAGTCACGTGTATATTCGTGATTTAGTCGCAAAATTTACAGAGACGGGTTCAGTGGCAAATAGAGGAAGGAATGCCGCAAGAGTACTCGATGAAGCAACTCAAATTGAAGTCGTTGGACAATTTGGAATAGATCCTACTTTATCAACTCGTCACGTATCTGCAATAACAGGACTATCACATGAGTCGGTACGGAAAGTTTTGAAGCTTCATAAATTTCGCCCCTATAAAATGCAATGTCTTTAAGAATTGTCCGATGACGATCCAGACCGAAGAATTCAGTTTTGTGAAATTATGACTGAAATAATTAAGAATGAACCTAGACTTTTAAAAAATATTTGTTTTAGTGATTGGTGCACATTTTATCTAAATGGTAATGTAAATAAACAAAACTGTCGTTATTGGAATGATGAAAATCCACATCTGTTTAGAGAAAACCACACTCAGTATCCTGAGAAACTAAATGTTTAGGCAGGGGTATTAGGAGATTCTGTGATTGGTCTCTTGTTTATACCGGGAAATTTAAACGGTGAAATGTACCTCGATATGCTGGAGAACACTAATGAGCCCCTAATTGTTCATGAGTTAGAGAACCAACAGGACGGCGATGGCAATCCAGCTCTAGATGAAAATTTGTTGCACTTCCAGCAAGACGGAGCACCTCCCCATTACACAGTAGCAGTTAGGGACTGGTTAGACAATAATTATCCAAGTAGATGGATTGGAAGAAGAGGTCCCATTGAGTGGCCACCTAGGTCACCAGACTTGAGTCGGTTGTTTATAAAACTAAACCAACCTCAATCGACGATTTACCACGAAGAATTAGTCAAGCATGTCGTGATATTACTAAAGCAACATTTGCCAACGTTCGTGTGGAGTTTGAAAATAGGTTGTACTATTGTTTACAAACCATTTACTAATTTGCCATTTAAATTTTTGTAGGTGGGGCATAGGGGGTTGATGTAAGTGCGTTCTCTCTCATGTTATTGGCCCCCCCACTCTACCCTAGAAACGGTTTTGAAATTTCTTCGTTCACGAGGTATAGCCCATTGTAAGTTTTAAAATTGACACCCTGTATGGTTTTTCAACTTAATTATCAGTTAAATATTAGTTACTCGACTATTTATGTACGTTCCTTGAGGTAATATTCATAATTTTTTTTGTTATTGCCTTACCAAGGTAAGAAAAACGCCATTGTAATTATGAATAGAATTGATTATTATTCAAAAGTAATAGATTTATTAATAAATGACCCTACCAAATCAATTGAAAATGTTATTATTGCTTTACCGACAGGTAAGGGCAACGCTACTGTAATTATGAATAAAATTGATTATTATTCAAAAGTAATAAATTTATTAATAAAAAGCCCTATAAAATGACCCTGCCTAATAAATTGAAAACAAAATATATGACACTTTTCAAATTTAAAACACAATCCACTGAATGTGAAAAAACAATGTTAACACTTAAATATACACATTTTTATGTCTACCAGAAATTAATTGTTAAGTAAATTTTGCGTGCTGCACGTTAAACAGTTATTACATAGGAAAAGCATAAAACATGAAAACTTACTTATTAACAGGAGTATATAAAAATGTAATTTGTTCCTAGCTCTTGCAAGAGATTATGGATGCTTGGTGGAGATGACAAAATCCCCAAAAATAACTATCTCTCCCCAAGTATCCAGCACACAAATAAATTATTAGTTATTTAATTTTCGTAATTAAGAAAAAGATAATTAAGAAATGAGTGTTGCGAAAGGTTTTGAAAATATCCGTAAGTTCATGTAATAAAACAATGTTTAGGATTAGTATACGAAAAATTCCCACACTGGGGTACTTATCGTTGAGTTGCTATGTAGCTAATGTAGATGGTAAGAAAGCACCCTTAAGTTGTACTGGAAAACACCTGTTTTGGCTCCAGATTAATATTCATCTGCTATTCTAATAGAAGGTTCAATCAATCCAAATCCATTTGATAATTTCACCATATAAAAACCCATATACAAACAAACGGCCGAAGAAAGGAAAATGTATTGTGCTAAACTTGAAGTTAAAATCCAAAAATACTGACCTCTCGCACAGTAAGTCTTATTGCCAGAGACGTTTTTTATATTTCTTCATTCACCCCAACCAGTTACATCCGTATACACGTTAATAACTCGCCCAGTGTAAGTTGTCACTTGAGATATGCGCGAACAAAAAGTAACAGACACTGCTAGAATAAAGATAGATATATTGAGCGGACTACTCTCGTACGACTCTTGCACTTTGCTTCAACATAGTCGTAGGTACATGACGGCTGCTGAAAAATATTTATAATAATATTTAATTATTTGTTATAATTATTGGTATATTACCTGAATTGTGGGTTCATAAATAATCACTTCACAATAGGGTGTTCACAAATATTTATTTATCTTAATAGGAGATTACAAAGTTAGGATCTTATATTTCCGGACGGACTTTACTTAAATATTTTTAAATAAGATATTAACGCTTACAATCCATTACTAAATAAATTGAAAATCCCTAAAAGATGAAAACAAACTAAGCTACTTAGATAAGTTCCTTCGATGTCTTCAAAATTTAAAATTCTGGTTAAACTACCATCTTCAGCATGACTGTCTTCAGAAAAATCACCATCCTCACTAGAATCATCTTCTATGTCGATGATAAACTCATCTATGACTTGATCTAGTAGAGGTTCCTTTTCCATGTATTCCTTTTCAAATTTTTGTGCATGGTCACTCCTTGATATCCACATTCCCACTGAAAAATTCTTAAACAATTCGTCGCAATAGCCAGCAACTTTGTTAAAATTGAAACCTACGTTTTTTTTCAGCAACATAGTGTTTCATTGCTCTGCAGACTAATTCGATAGGATTTAATTCGGGGTGATATGGAGGCAATCGTAGAAAATCAAACCCATGCGACATTATTAATTCATCGATACAATAACGTTTGTATTAGGGCCTATATGTTTTGATAATTGCATATAATTGTGGTTTTAGCAAATTGTCGTCAAATATTTCTTTCCCTCAACCACTGCTTCATTTCTAGTTTCTTTGTTGAAGATGTTGGCATATTTTCCGCAAGTTTGTTATGGTAAGATGCATTATCCAGTACAACACTTCCCATGGCATTTGGCATTGACCACTTGAAGGTTTATTTTTTAACTCAGTTTTAAATTCCATTCTAATAATTATAACTGAACTATAAGCTAAAACCACACCTTCTATAAACTAACTACTGATAAAAATTACCGTAACTAAAAACTACCGTTTGCGGTCAAAACAGAGACTGGGGTCCTCCATTTCAGTTAGCCTCGAGCGATCGGATGTTCTACCGCGCATCTCAGAA
This sequence comes from Lochmaea crataegi, assembly GCA_947563755.1. Lineage (NCBI taxonomy): Eukaryota > Metazoa > Arthropoda > Insecta > Coleoptera > Chrysomelidae > Lochmaea > Lochmaea crataegi. Next base: position 75,695,347 of record OX387422.1, on the reverse strand, counting down.
GTCCAAAGTCCAAGTGCCAACTTACACTGGGTGAGTTATACAAAATTGTATAAACCAAAAAATCCAAAATTATACAATTTTAAAGAAATATTTAAAAGATCTGCCTACAGCAATCAAACTTAATTATTAAAAATATTTCTCTACTGGTTGTAGAAAGACTAGCAAACGTTCTTAACACAATACCAAAATTTCAATTCTTCGCTCGCATATTTTCAGTGATGACGTATTGTAAAAACGACTAGTTCAATTTCACGTATTGATGTTAACTATACCGAGTGTCCTAGTGATTAAATGAAATTAATAGAATATGTTTTTGATATAATATTTATATTTATTGATGTGCAATTGTGGAATTATTGTCAAATATCCAACATGTTACTTCGTAACATCATAAACAAAACAATCATTAAGACCAATTTGTAGCAATATTCATTCCCCATGCAATAATTTATCAAGTCAAGTATTAAAAATTATCGGACCCCTCGCAGGAAAAACAGATTAATATATTAACGAAGATTTTTTAGAAAAACTATCAAATTTAAACTTTAACTAAAAACCATTATGAATGTAGTTAGTCTTTGTACAAATGTACCAGTCCAAAAAACAGAGCTCATTTGATCAAAATTAGAAACTGATCAGACACTTATAGAACGAACCAAATGGAGCATAGCAACAATAAAAGAATTATTAAAATTATTTATAACAAAAACTAGATAAAATTTAACTTGGGTATAAACAATAAACTCATTTATCTGGAGTGGAAAATACTGGTCCTCATACTAATAATAACCAATAATTGAAGGATAAAGGATGAAGGAGGAAAATAATATAATAGATATTCTAAATCTACATACTGACAAAGCTTCGAACCAGTAAAAAATATTAACTTTGTCAAACTGAATGTTAGTTTGATAAATATACAGGGTGATCCATTAGTGCCATAAAGTCCAATATCTTGTAAATCCTCAAAGATATTCAAATAAAATTTTGACCGATTATAGCCAGCCTAAAGACCCATATTATAAAATTAGTCGCAATTGTACAGCGTGCCAGAACAAAGGTACATTTTTTCAAATTGGTAGTTTACTGCACATTTGAATTCTGCTTGACTTCGCTATTGCAATGATATAGGGTGGTAATATGTTATACAGTGAATTTTGATTTTTGACCACTGAAAATCGTAATAAGTTCAACGCCCCTTATAATTTAAACTGCAATAATTAAAATTAATCTTTCACAGCCATACGTCTGTGATGGTCGTCTAGTATCACAATTCACTAGAACTGCTTCCATATCTAAGAAACCGTATACAGGGCGAGCCAAAACTGAAATACATCGATTTCTCAATTTTTTTAAATGGATCACCCTAAAGAAAAAATGGACGTCCTGCTCGTCTAATCCAGCTTTCAGGAGACATATTATTCAATTGACCGAGAATATTCCCATTATGGTGAGCAGGAGCTCCGTCATATAGATACATTTGTTGACAAAAGAATTACCAAAATGTAAATGTTTGTTGATATTTCAGCTGCTTTTTATTGATTTTGTAATGGAAATAAAATTTTTAATCATAAAATTGAAATATCACAATAACTACTCAGTTTGGGTATAGGGAATATTCAATGATACTAGACGTGCATCACATACATAGGGCTATGAAAGATTAATTTTAGATTGTGCAGTTTAAAGTATATAGGGCGTTGAACTCACTACGATTTTGGGGAACAGGTGGTCACAACTTTTTAAATACACTGTATAACCTATTACAATCTTATATAATTGCAATAGCGAAGTCGACTAGAATTCAGATTTTGATTAAAATACAGGGTGTCCCATTTAAAAAAAATATCTTTGACCTGACACGGCGTTCTGGAAGACGCTGTACAATTGCAACTAATTTTAAAATATGAGCCTTTACACTGGCTACAATCAGTCAAAATTTTATTTAAATATCTTTGAGGACTTACAAGATATTGGACTTTATCGCACAAATGAATGCTTGTATATTTTTTACTCACTGTTTCCGCATGTGTTAAGTTGTGTTGATCTGAAACCTATAGGTTTCACGTTTCACGAATATAAGACTGTTTCGGATTAGAGATGATAACAAATAGTTAGCTGGGCGGGCACACTTATAACCAAACTGCATTTAGAAAGTACGAAAGTAAATTCCACTAAAATTTTATCTCAGAAAATACAATTCCCTTCTTAATGATTTTGTTTATTGTGAATAATGATTTATAGGTAGTTAATCCAAAAAAATGTCACCAATAGATTTCTAGAAAAGTAACATTGTAGTAATTAGATGTTATATTAATCTCGTCTAGTAGAGATTGGGATTTGAGGGAGATTATGTTTAAACCGCTGAAATGTCGAAAAGTCTTTTAAATGTATGTTTATTTCAACAAGTACATAGAGTATTCGAATGCAATAATCCCCAAACTAACAGGTGTTTATCGTATATTACAGAGTTGTACTCAAAATTGACAACATATTGTTACGTCGGACCTGTACTGCGGATATGTAGAGGTCCATAAAGAGAAAGAAGAAATGTCATCGAAAAGTCTAAAAATTCCATCGAAAAGTCGAGAACTGTCTGGAACAGGTTAAAATTATAAAAAGCGGGACAATTGACAATAGTTAGTTTTAGTTATAGGTACTTATATTAGTTTTAATTATGGTTTTAGTTCTGTAATAACTATCTTTGAGAGGGGTTGTATTTGTGAAAGTTTGGTGAACGTTGTACTAAACGCCCGAAATTTGGACCATTAAGTCTAAACAAAAAAACGATGATTTTAAACTTATTTCGGTATGTACAGAAAGAAAATCGCATGTCGTTAAACATACCTTCTTCTAGTTGACAGCGTTATAGAAAAATGTGCACAAATTACTGGAGTGGGAAAATCGACTATTTACAAAGTAATACGTGAACAAAAAACAAATCAGGTTTTAAGCGACCCTAAGGAGAAACCAGGACAAAAAGTGAAGAAAACTAATGAATTTATAAACAACGCAATTAGAAGATACATCAATCTATTTTATATAAAAAATGAAGTACTACCTTCATTAATTAAAATAGTAAAATTAATCAAAACTGATGCGGATTTTTTAATAGCTACAAAATATAGGTATGTATATCATTTAATCACTGCGACAGATCCATTTACAGTTCGGCAAATAATTATCGTATAGCCATACTGTGAGTGGAAAAGAGGAAGCTATAGAACAACAGAGGGATAATGTCGTATTCCCCTACCGGGTGACAAGTAGGAAAGAAAGAAGAGAAAACTGGTGATATGATGAATGTGTTAATTCTAATTTAGTTATCGCCAATCTATGAGATTGCGTGGGTCATTAAAAAAACCAATGCTACATTTATTTACAATAATGTGCAGTTCACATTTAAGATACTCGTATTATTTTAAGTTCAACAGAATGACCATAATTTAATTTACCATTTTATCATTTTGGTCTAAGATACGGCTGCAAGATGGCTACATGAATCGAGTACGTGATCAAAAACTAATTTTTATGATGTATATTCATCATTTGTATCTTAAATAAAAGTTAATTTTTTTTGTGATTGACAAAATACCCCTGCTGTGTAAAAGCGGCCGCAAATAGAGTTTGTTAGCTGGTAAAGATAGATTAAAGTGAAAGAGAGTTAGCGGGCTAGATCGGTTGTCGGTTTAAATAAGATGATACTGACATTGAAAGACATCAGACAATTTTTAGAAATTCTTTAACTAATAAATTATAGCATAAAACATACATTACAAAAATTCTATCTTTATAAGTTCTAAAAAATGTTAAGTGCAATGTTTCATAAATAATTTTGTAGACCTAGTTTATTATTTAAAAAAAAATAGAAAAATTGTAAAGAAGCTTCAAAAAACACGTACAGCTGGCAATCGCCATCCTTGTGTGACAACGATCTTGCCCGCTAACTCTCTTTCACTTTAATCTATATTTACCAGCTAAGAAACCCCATTTGCGGCCACTTTTACACAAGCAGAGGTATTTTGTCAATCATAAAAAAAATAACTTTAATTTAAGATACAAATGATGAATATACATCGTGATCATGAATGTATAAATGTAACAAAGTATTACCTGTTTACACCTTGCGAATTGGTTGCGGCCGAGTGCCCCACTGCAACCATCACTTTTCGAGTTTTTTACGTATACTACTGTGTAGTGGATTGTAGCTTATTTGAGAAATAAGTGAATGTTATTTTTTTTTAAAAAGTCAATTAATATTATTTTATTTAAAAATATCAGCGGCTACATTTTGATTGGCACCTTGGCAAATATATATTCCCCCAGTATCATTAAATACGAGCAAGGTCTAAGTAAAAAAATCAATTTTTGTTTATAAAAGAGCAATAAATAAAAGCATAATATAACAAAATTTCGGGCTCAATATTGGGGGAATTCACAAGTGTAACTCTCAGTACTGTCATACTACTCACTCCATGTTATCGTACTTAATCCGAAATAGTCGTATATTCGTGAAATAGGGTATACTTGATTTATTTACAGTGTTTCATTCGAAAACTTTTACTTTATATATTAATGATATAATTTTAGGTATACAATGACCAAATCAACAACAATCATTTTTATTCTGATATTCTCGATCCTTTTGAAGCTGGAAAAAAAGGTGAGTGTTGAGATAATTTAATTTATATACATACAAAAAGAAAACAAAATAAATAATATAGTTTTGGTCGATATTCATTTTTCTCATTAAATATCAATATCGGTATTAATCCTATAGATGGATTTTCAAAAAATAACTCCTATCATTTAGGGAATTACCAAGTAGATATGGAAGATAATAGATTTAATACTATTATAACGCCTTACGAAGTTTTTGAAAACTATTAAAAAAAATGACCGTTCAACTAAGAAAAACAACTACTTCTCGGGCGTTGAATTACACTTCTAAGTTAAACGGGGTCGGTTTGCTTTACAAGATTTAACCAACCATTCTGGTTTGCAATTAGAAGAGACAACATTACTTGTGGACCGGTTTCGGCGTATTTGCGCGTCATCAGTACAAGGTAGATATTCTCCGCCCGGAAGCTCTGAGAGCATAATCCCGGACTGAAGACAACGCTGAAATCACATCAATACATAACTTAGAAGTGTAATTCAATGTCTGTCGGGGCATATAGCCCGAGAAGTATTTGTTTCTTCTTAGTTGAACGATCATTGTTTTTTAAAATATTTTTCAAAAACCTCGTAAGGCGTTATAATATTATTAAATCTATTATATTTGATATCTATTGGTAACATGCTTTACTAAATACGTCAATTTACAAGAAACTGTAATTTATTCTTATAGTTACAAACAGATGGGTTTGTGTTAATCAGAATTTGGTTTTGCGGTTGGAGGTGAGGATGTCGCTGTTATCACGTTTTTAACATTTCCTGTATTTGAGGATATGTATTGATGTAATTTCAGCGTCGTCTTCAGTCCGGGATTATGCTCTCAAAGCTTCCGGACGGAGAATATCTACCTTGTACTCTATCAGTTTCATAAAAACGTGTATAATAATAAAACAAATATAACAAATATAACAAAAAATACATACAAAATAATGTATACTAGCAAATGTTCAAAACTACAAATTTTTTAAGCTTACTAATAATGTTTGGTTGTACTTGAAACAACATTCTGGCATTGTTGCATATATCAAACTATTCAGGTAATCCCAGGAGTATGAATCCCTTGGATTTAATCCCGAACTACGCAATTGTACCTCCTCTTCCAATCCATTTTTGAGGGTAAACAACGTTTAAGTGATCACCTACCACAATACTAAAATGAGGTGGGGCGCCATCGTGCATGTACCACATATTAATTCTGGTTTGCATAGGTAAATCTTCCAATAATAAATTTAGATTATTCTTCAAAAAATCTAAATACAACTGCCCATCTAAACGACCATCAATTATAAATTATAAATGGACCAACTAAGTGTTTTTCTAATTATCCCAAACATTTACAATAAATCTTTGTTGATATCGTCTCGTCTGAATGGGGAACTTGACTAAAAGTTTAATTAGCAGAAATGTGCTATAACTCATATGAATATATTGCATATTGCATCAAAACGAAATATTCATATTATTTGAAGCTTTTGTAAACTCATTGCTATTGGTTGTGACGTCGAACAAGGAACGAAGGTATACGATTAAAACAGCAGCCAATATTCCCTTGTTTACTCGAGTGCTTCCACGTGTTTCTTTGTATTTTCGGTTAATTCTGATTTATTAGACTGTGTGAAATTTTGTTTATGTCCATAATATTCTTAACATGATGGAAGATACATAATGTCACAAAGAACTAACAGCAGCAGAACACACATTTTAAGAAAGTAAATGATACGAATAGGCCAAGTAATAGGTAAATATTTTTGACAAAAATCCTAGTAGAAAACGGATTGTGTCAAGGGCGGATTTAAGGATGGGGGCACATCCCCCCCCCTCGACGGTATTATTGTGTACTGTGGAGATTCCATCACAGTAGTTACTTAGAAGCAAATCAAATTATCAGAGTTTTTAAAATATATGAATAAAATAACAGAAAGAACATGAGTGTCTATTTCTGTCTGGAATTGCGAATTTTCTTCGTTCCATCCCTTTCACGCACTTGCAAATGAAATATTATAATCAGCGAAACTAGCACGGACACATTCAAAAAAACTTTTCAATCAGACTGAGGCCATCGCAAATGAAATTGGTGCAGAAATCACGGTAAGCAGAATCACCGACCGTCAAACAAATCGGCCGAACATTCAGACTCGGTCAGGTGAAGAATGTTACCGACTTTCAGTCTTTTCTAGATTATATGTTAAGTGAAATGTCATCCAAGTTCCCTAGCGCTCCCATGCAAATAATCGGACAGTTGCTAAAGTTGATGTCCCATAGCGACGAAGATGTAGAGGATGTTTTGCAAGGCGCTGAAGTATAAAGAAGACCTTCCTTGTTTGTTAGCTTTGAAGGGAGAGCTAAAAATTTGGCAACAGATGAGAGAAAATATCCCAGTATCTCCAGCAGATGCCTACTGTAACGAGTTTTTTTGAGGGCACCGATTAGAGGTTGATTTATTTATTTTTTTTTTCTTTCGTAACATTTTTTTTTGGGTTTAATATAACTTGTTACATACTTTCCCACCTTTTCCGTTACCGTATCCATGTATTTATTTTTCTTTATACTTATATTTTTATTATCCGTCCGGAAGTACGTAAAGTCGAAGTATACTATATAAAATTTTTGATTTAAATATTTCAACCGAGGAGACATTCAGTAAATATATAAACTAATTAATTTCGAAAGACACCTAGTATACATGTGAATTTTTTGGCTAGAGATAAATTTAACGACCGCTAATGCCGAAATGTAGAGTGGGAATTAAGATATAAATTTGAAGACAATTGATAGAATCGCTCTCTTCTCTGCTCTCTGTTCTCTGTTTCAAAAGTGAAGTTTGGAAAGTGAAAATATTTTGTGAATCCGGACTCCGGCAGTTTTGTTTTGAAGGTAAAATAGTTTAAACTAATAGTATATTTGAAGACCGCCGTTTAACATTAAAATTTTGTAGACATTTCTTTGAAAATTGTCATGACCAGTTTGTATGTATTAAGTTAAAATTTTTTTTTGATTCTTTTACAAAAATAAAAGATTTATAGTTGAAATAAAATAAGGTTTCCAATAACCGTACATTCGAGAATTTTTCGTACCGCCGATTTAGATTAAACTTTTGTAGATATTTCTACGAAAATTTTCATGACCAGTTTTTTTAGATATTAAGTCAATTTTTTGTTGTTTGGTTCTTTAACAAAAATAAAGAGTTGTAGTTGAAGTATAGTTGGCTTAAAATATTAATTCATAATCGATATGAATTATTACTATCCGCTTCTCTAGTGGTTTTATGATTTTAGTTGCTAAAGTTCTTTCTATATAATTCAAACTCGTGTGGATTGTGAAATTTTAACTTTATTCCGGTCTTGATATTTTTACTCTGTGTGTCGATAATTAGGTACCTTTTAAACTCGTGAAATTTATTTCGGAAATAGTAGTTTATAATATTTTTCTTTCGTATTTCTTTTAAATCCAAAGGGTTTCTCGAACTTGGAAGAGGCTTAGCTACAACTCGTTCGATTAACCGGCAGATTTAAACCGTTCTTATATCGTACCGTGGACCAGTTTATTTCTTTTATTTTTTTTATAAATAATATTTTTCGTATTTCTTTTAAATCCAAAAAGTTTCTCGAACTTGGAAGAGGCTTAGCCACAACTTGTTCGATTAACCGGCAGATTTAAAACGTTCTTTCATCGTCTCGTGGAGAAATTTATTTCTTATACTTTCGTATTTCTTTTAAATCCAAAGGGTTTCTCGATCTTGGAAGAGGCTTAGCCACAACTTGTTCGATTAACCGGCAGATTTAAACCGTTCTTACATCGTACCGTGAACCAGTTTATTTCTTTTATTTTCTAAATAATATTTCTTTTGTATTTCTTTTAAATCCAAAGAGTTTCTCGAACTTGGAAGAGGCTTAGCTACAACTTGTTCGATTAACCGGCAGATTTAAACCCTTATTACGTCGTCCCGAGGACCAATTCAATTCTTCTATTGTCTAAATAATAAGCTTTGTATTTCTTGGGAATCCGAAGGGTTTCTCGAACTTGGAAGAGGCTTAGCCACAACTTGTTCGATTACCCGGCCGATTTAATTTTTTTTTCTTTCCACCATCTCGTGTGCAAAATATATATATATTTTTTGTTGTTGTTTAAACACTGGCTTTCCGTATTTCCTCTGAATCCTAAGGGTTTCTTGAACTTGGAAGAGGCTTAGCCACAACTCGTTCGAGTACCCGGCTGATTTAGAAAGTTCTTTCACCGACTCACGAATCGATATACTCTCTTACTCTCTAAATAGTAAATTCCCGTGTCTCCATTGAATCCGCCGGGTTTCTTGAACTTGGAAGAGGCTTAGCCACAACTTGTTCGGTTACCCGGCAGATTTGAGCGGTATTTGAATAATCTGACCAGCCTTGACTGTTACGTCCCTTAAAATCCCAGGTGTAGGTAATACATACCCTGTTATTTTGATTGTCACTATAGAATTATCCATAAAATAGACTAAAGGTTTCCTTTTGATTATTTTGTGATATACCGACCTATTGTGTGATCGTAGGTATACACTAAACCGTAGGTAGTATACCACTCTGCTGAATTCCTGTTTCCTTCATTAACCCGTAATTTATAAATTGGAGGATCCATATTTGGTTGTAATTAGGTAAATAAAGTTAATTCAACAAGACCCCTGGAATTTTCCGTAACCTCCATCTGAGGCTATCTGGAACTCTTGACGCTAAGGGTCAAGGGGCCGTGGAGCAAACCACGTTAATAATCTGGCGCCCGAGATTTAAACCGAATTTTTCATCAAGGGTGTCCATAGTGACATGTTCGTGTGGCAGGAGCCACGTGTAAGAAGGTAAGCACGTTACACTACACAAGAGCAACGGTGCTGCCAAATATTAGAACTCTTTGTCAATTGCCGTGCACGTTTCCAGTGTCTACTAGCACTGGCAAGCGATCTTTCTCCACCTTACGCGGATTAAAGTCATTTCTTCGCAATAGGATGACAGAATAGCGTTTGAATGGATTGGCTTTAATGCATATCCATCAAGACGTTGCGGCAAAAATGGACGCTAATGAAGGACATCCTTAGCAGGAAACAAAAGAAAACGGTCTTCATTAAACATTTAATTTTTCTATTGTTTTGACACTTTCATAAACCTTCCTATACATTCTTGAACTTGAAGTATGATACTTCAAGTTTATTTCTAACAGTTATTGTTGATTTTTTTGCCCGTCCGTCCCTTGTGCCCCTCCCAGAAAAAAATCCTGGATCCGGCCTTGGATTGTGCCATCATATGAAAGACATTACGTAGTATAATTTTGTTATATTTTGGACACGCAAATGTTTTTCATTAATTTGTTATAAACATAGAAACCGAAATAAACGTCATTTTTTACTTTTTTCATATAACGTAAAAAGTACTGGAGAAATCTCAATGGTTTGTATTTATAGATAAATCAGGCATTTTCGGCATCATTTTATTACAAATCGAAAAAATAAGTTTTGTCGCTCTACATCTACACTTTTTAAAACCCTTTAAATTTAATATTGGACTATCGATAACGAATCCAGACACGTTGCAAAATATTGCATCAAAAAATTGCAGTGACCGTCGCCTGGCTTCTGATCTTCGCACATATAACGTGCATATGAAGAACTTCTTTTTTACAAAGGTTCAACTCTTAAAATTGAAAAATGGCAAAGAACTGAATTTAAAAAAAAATGCTTTTTCCAATTTCCTGGATTCCTAATGTAAGACAATTTTTTTTTCTCACCCTGTTATTCTTAAAATAGTTTTCGTTTCAAGTAAAATGAATTAAATCATGGGTATACCCTAATATTTCAGAAATGCATTTCTCGACAATTGTCTGAAATAGATAAGTAAAATATCATAATGTCACGTAGCCTTCGAGGCCACGAAAGGGGAAAGAAAGGTTTTAAGAACGATTTGGGTTTTAGTTGCTAGAAGATAACTAAAGTGTTCACTTGAGCCAGATAAATTTAAATATATAAAATATAGTGTGTATTGTGGTGCATATCAGGAGTTAAATAGGTGAGTCTATCTCACAGAGTAATTCATTTTTGCCTGTTATTTGATATTTGAATTTAAAAGATATTTTATCACATAGGATATATATATTTGCTAATTATTTTTAATAATAACTTTGTTTAAAGTTCTTTAATATTCAACGTTATTAAGAACATTAATTTGTTGTTGCATTTCCTATTCATCCAATCCTACTGTACTGTGGAGAGTTTGTGCCACTTGCAGTTTAACTCACATACCTATACTGTATTGTGGAGAGTTTGCGCCACTTGCGGTTTGTCCATTCCTGATACAGGGTGACTTCTCACGTCACCTATATCTCCTTCCACTCCCCTGTATTGTGGAGAGCTTGAGCCACTTGCAGTGTAACCTTATTTAGCTGTACTGTGGAGAGTTTGTGCCACTTGCAGTTTAACTCACATACCTATACTGTATTGTGGAGAGTTTGCGCCACTTGCGGTTTGTCCATTCCTGATACAGGGTGACTTCTCACGTCACCCATATCTCCTTCCACCCCCCCTGTATTGTGAAGAGCTTGAGCCACTTGCAGTGTAACCTTATTTTTGCTGTACTGTGGAGAGTTTGTGCCACTTGCAGTGTATTATTATTTTGCTGTACTGTGGAGAGTTTGTGCCACTTGCAGTGTATTATTATTTTGCTGTACTGTGGAGAGTTTGTGCCACTTGCAGTGTATTATTATTTTGCTGTACTGTGGAGACTTTGTGCCACTTGCAGTGTATTATTATTTTGCTGTACTGTGGAGAGTTTGTGCCACATATTCCTTACATGCATTGGGGAGAGTTTGCGCCCCTTGCACCTTTCCTAATAACCCTAAATATTTACTATTAGGCATTTATTTTTGATCAAGTGAAGTTTTAACTTTACTTTAGTACTGATATGCATAATCACAGTTCAAACACATAAGATGCACCTTGTATATTATTAATACTTTTATTAATTTTGGGGATTTCAACTATACTAATCGTTAGTTAAATAATTAATTATTATTTATGGCAAATTGAATACTCAGAGAGTTTTTCTATCTAATTCCAGGTACGTCATCTCGGTTGTTCAACCTACTTGGACCATGTCCACATGGACTGTTCAATTAAATCCAGGCATCACGTCCAGTGTCTTGTAAATAGTTATTTTCAACATTTAGATTTGTTTTATTATCTATATTATAAACAATATAATGTAAGTACACAGTAAGTAATTAAAAGTTAAATTCTAATTAAATATATCAATCTTTACAAATCACTCATTCTCCTCAAGTCAAGTGTTTACCTCCTTTACACTAATTATCCGATCAAGTCACTCGACCCCTTATTTTGTTCGTATTTTAATTTCCTATGATTTCTCTATAGATACCATTGAGTACCAGTACCTCTCAAATGATATGAAAAAAACTAAAAAAAGTACGTTTTTTTCGTTTTAAATTTTTATAACAAATTACTGAAAAACATTCACGTGTTGCATAACATATAAAAATTATACAATGTATTCTCTTTTATATGAGGCATCATCCGTTTTATGTTAAGATTTTTGTCAAAAATTACTCTCGAATAATGTTACAGCTTTATAATATACAGCGTTGCTGGAAAGTCTCGCACCAGGGGCTTAACTCTGAAACGGATAAAGGGATAGTTATGAAATTCTAAGACTATGAATGAGACTTTATTCTGCATATTTTAGAGCAAATGTCAAATGTTTTTAATGTCAGCGTTTAGCGTACGGCCGCCATCTAGACTATTTTGAAATGGCTCCCTAGGTCGAGTGCCGTATCACAAAGAAGCTTGTAGAAGATTAAAATTGTAATTTTAAACAAAACTGGATGGAGAAATTTATAAACTAAACATTCATTTAAGTTGCAAATACTTCATCACAATAAGTGCTCAAAATTTGTTTGTTGCGAATGATACAATCTCTCTTCGAAGCTACGAATGTAATCGTTATCATTTGTGGAGTTATTCCCTGCATTTCGAGACGTATGCGATCATTTAAATCATTCAAGTTAGTTGGTCTGTTAACATAAACGCGGTCTTCAGGTAGCCCCAGAGAAAAAAATCAAGTGGTGTGAAGTCGGGGGATCTTGCCGGCCACTTATTTGCTCCTCTTCGACCAATCCACCTCTGAGGGAAAGTTGTATTCAAATATTGCCTAACGTCCCTTTGGTAATGTGGATATTGTTGAAAGTATACGTTCATATTAGGAAATAATCAATTTATTTCAGGAATAATTTAATTTTGGAGTAAATCAAGATATTTAGCACCGGTAAGCGTACCTTCAATAAAAAAAGGAGCGATCAAATCGTTTTTCACCGAACGCTTGTGGGCGCTGTGTACAAACTTCCTCAAACCAGTGCGGATTACAATTCGACCAGTACCGGCAATTATGTCTGTTAACACAACCGTTCAAGCAAAATGTGGCTTCATCACTGAATACCAAAAAATTATAAGAAATTGTTTTGCATCCTAATTTTCTCTGTAACTGTAAAATTGTAATCGTCTATCAAAATCATCCTCCGCCAATTCTTGGAGATTTTGAACTTTATATGGATAAAAGTTATTTTAATGCAGAATAGACTATCTACAAATACCATGATTTCTTGCCAATATATGTTTTAGGGTTTTCTTGAACATCTAAAGTTTTATCTTCATTAGTTGCACTTTTCGGTCTACCAGACCTTGGATATCCTTTACACTACCAGTTTCATTAAATTTGTTTATTAATCTCGTCAATGTATATCTACTTATAAGAGGGTGTTCAGGATATCTAAATCGTTAAAAAGATAAGCTGCTTCGTCATAGGAACCTTTACGATCACCATATCTAACTATCATTAAGATTTCGATTCGTTGCTTTTCCGATAAATGTGCTATTATTCTTAATTTACTTTTAAACTTCGTGCTAATTTTAAATTAGTATCAGTTTTGACCATTTGTACATAAATAATGATGTGGTTGACGTTTTCAATGCCTACTATTGTTTTTGGTTTAGTTTTAAAAACCTACAGGGTTATGTATCATTAGTAGGTACAGTACAATTTAATTTTTAAAAATGAAACTGATATTTTATAAGACATTTTGTATTATAGTGATACAATGCTATTATTTTTGGAAAGAGAAAAAAATAACCTAGGTTGTCATTTCAAAAAGTTCAAAATGGCGGCCGTACACTAAACGCTGACGTTAAAAACATTTGACATTTGTTCTAAAATATGCAGAATAACGTCTCATTCATCGTCCTAGAATTTCATAATTTTCCCTTTATCCGTTTCAAAGATAATCCCTTGATGCGAGACTTTTCAGCAACGAAAATTTTTAATCTTCACTTTCGGTTAATCCTGTATACAAAATATCATAGATATGAATCTTTTTATTTTTTCCATATTCCACCACTATCTGAGAGTGTGGATTTAAAATTTCTGTTCAATATACATACTAAATGACGTCAGCATCTTTGGCGCGCTATAGAGGTCGTTTGAGATGATTGTAAATAACACTGAACTGTAGACTATGTTTTCCAAGTTCATATTATTTATGTATTATTAAAAAATAAAAATCTCGGGGGTTAGGTTTTTTAGAAGCCACTTTCCCTATTATACAGTGAGGATTTTCATCTACCCACAAATATAAATTATGAGAAATGACAACGCCATTTCTCGTTAACCCAGCTTTATCAGTAAATAGTAGTGATTTTTTTATTCTGTTTTTGTTTTTCTACAAACCTCTGGATCCAAACATTGTATTTTTTGAAGTAGGTACAGACGTAAAAATTGATCTTGGAGTAGTACCGTTTACACGGTGGTTTTTGAAACATGCCGACTCGCAAGCTTTAACACTTGATGTAGGGTTGTTACCTACTTCATCTAGAATAAGCTGCTCTAAAACAACAGTAACGACATTTCTTATGGGACAAACACAACCTGCTTTCCGTATAAATGTACCTAACATTAAAATGTATTATCTTTTAAAATGCATAATTGCCACGTTTCATACAACATTTCTTTTTCTCATATCTTTATGTTTTGAGGTCTGGAACACATGCAATTTTTTTATATTAAGAATAGGTAGAAAATGTAGGAATATGTAGTTTCAAAGACGGTAAAATCGTTAGTAGATCGGTTTTCAATATTTGTGTCATTAGTTATCGTTATAACTGGTTTCTGCATTCAATACCAAATATAATTACTGTTCCGATATGTTGTGAGGTCATAAAAAACACTGTTCTAATCGTAGTTTGTCTAAACTTTTGCTCTAAGTAATTCATATTTAATAAATAAATACTATAGTAAAATCGCAACTGGTGCGGAGTAATAAAACTGTCGGAACAGGTCATTTCAGGGGTGGGTACCTATTATTATTTTTAAGGTATAGAGACATTCGGAATACTGAAATATTTATTACGAATATTATTGAATGCCTATATTATTTTGGTGTATTCGGTTGTAATTTTTTTTATGAACATATAAAAGACTTGCATATTATTATTGTTGAAACAATTTTCAAGAACTATTGCGAGTCTTAATGACCTCAAGCAGACGGGCTGGGATTATAATTTCAGAGATAAATCCTCTACCTGACTTTGGAATTTGTGTATTTTTGTTTCAAAGGTAGTTGCAGTCTGACTGTCAGCAATTATTCATTTAGTGAATTTAGAAAGAACTTGCTCGCTTGATAACTTTTATGAAGTAATTATTGTGATTATTAGTTTCGGTTAATAGTGACAATGGCAGAAAATTTGCAGTACGGATCCGGGTTTACACCTGTAAAGCGTACGAAAAATTCGGCGTTTTCGGTGAACGAGAAAGTATTTTTTCTTTATTCTGCGCAACTTAGGCTAATCACCGACGCCGGGAGCACTCTACCCCTAACCGGAAATTTTGCCGAATCCACTAGTGTTCCAACCAGTGGTAGGGATCTTTATCGAGTCCAACATCCATGGACTCGGGACCTCGGTTTTACGTCTCATCCGAAAGACGGCATATCTCCATTATACCTCGTGCTCATTGGTATAATGCCTGCGAGCTGTGATATGCTACTGACACTAGTAATCTAAAGTGATTCGCTGCAGGCTGTACGGGCTCTACGACGGTGTTTCCCCAGTGGTCACCCATCCAAGTACTAACCGTGCTCGACCATGCTTGGTTGTCATTATCGCATCAGAAGCGTTCCACTACAAAGCTGGGCCGACGCCCAACGAGAAAGTAATAATAAACAATGTTTATAATTACTTAAGAACTGGAAATCCTTCAGGTTCAGTTGATGTCATTGTTGCAAAGACAAGTAATATGGCGTAAGCAAATCAACAATATACAAAATTAGAGTGAAGCGAAAAGTGGAGTTCTTAAATCCGCAAAGAAAAATGCAGGCGGTAAAAAGAAAGTTGAATTCGCAGAAGAAATTAAAAACACAATAAGAAGAAAAGTGCACGAATTTTATTTTAGGAAAGAAATCCCAACACTAGCTAAAATTTCGGATGAAATGAATAAAGATCCATATTTCCCTAAAATGGGCCGAACGAAACTACGGGAAACGCTACAGGAATTAAAATTTAAATTGGCAAAACATGATAGAAAAGCGATTCTAATTGATACTGACGAAATTATTTGTTGGAGACGGAGATATCTAAGAACAATTTCTAAATTACGCGCAGAAGGCAAACCAATATTTTACGTGGATGAAACCGGGGTGAATGAAGGCTACACTGTCAGTAAAATGGGGCAGGATACCAACATTCAATCTTCACGACAGGCTTTTTTGGAAGGATTATCTACAGGATTGAAGAGTCCATCCGGTAAGGGACGACGTCTAATCATAACTCATATTGGCAGTGATAATGGGTTTTTAGATGGTGGCTCTTTAATATTCCAATCTAAAAAAACTGGAGACTACCATGAAGATATGAACGCCGACGTTTTTGAGGAATATTTTGAGCAGATGATTGACCTAATACCAAAAGGTTCAGTCATAGTGTTAGATAACGCTAGTTACCATTCTCGTCACATTGAGAAGGTGCCAAACACATCATGGAGAAAACAAGAGATCATTGAATGACTAACAGAAAAAAATATTAATTTTCCTCAAAAATCAGTCAAACCAGAACTTCTACAAATTGTAAAATTGAATAAGCCTCCTGCTCGATATGCAGAGGACGAACTAGTAAAAAAACGTGGTATTGACGTAGTGCGACTTCCCCCATATCACTGCCAATTAAATCCGATAGAACTGATATGGGCACAAGTAAAAAGTTTTATAGGTCGACATAATACTACATTCAAACTAAAAGATGTGTAAGCATTAATAGACAGGACCCTATTACAAGTTACTAAAGGAAATTGGCAAAAAGCAATTCATCATGTATTAAAAGAGGAAGAAAACATGTAGAATCTGGGCAAAATCTTAGATGCAGACATTACAGTGACACCATTAAAAATTTCAATAAATAACGACTCCTCAAGTGAGGATTGTGATTCCGACAGTGATTTAGAGACATTTGTACTTACTAATCTAGACTAAGATGCAGGAAGAACTATTTAAAACAATTTACAAGTGGCATGTTCATAGTAATTTGGTAAGCAAATTACAATTAGTACCTATCATAACATTGTATTATTTAGAATTCAAGCCATAATTTAACGGTCAACATTTTAAACCACACTTATATCATTGTATAAAGATAGGGATAGTAAAACAGTAGCAATGTTAAAACCATTTGAGGCAATTTTGCACGCCATCTAGTTACTTTTACGCTCGTTCTTCATAAAAATGACCCGTAACTTACTGCCCTCTGAAATAAACTGCACTATTTTCAATAACTAAATTATTTTTGAAAAGTTCCCTACTAAATGTGAAGTTTTCTTTACCGTCGAATTCCGAACAATTAATGATGACCAAAGGCCGACGATTCATTGTTGCCGATTTTACTTTTTATTACGAAAGTGACATAAATCACCAACTTGATGGGATTCTATAATAGATAGATAGCGCGTATTTTCGTATTTTGAAATATCATGTTCATAATAATGTTATAGCATTGTATACAAATACAATGGTTATAGCTGGTATTCATCTTGATCCGAAAATAAACATTAATCTGTTTATCACTTTAAAAAGATGCGATAAAAAGAAGAATCCTCGTACAAAGGTAGATAAAATATAATACTTTCATTGGGTGACTGAAATAATGTAAAAATTTGCGATTTCTGAACTTCGTTCGTGAATGTAAATTAATTCAAAGACTATTTTTGTAAACATTCGTATTTTGATGATCTCTTAAGGAGACGAAAAAATAAGTCTCGGCTATTTTGTATGCTTTTTTAAGCTTTCAGTTGAAAATTTATTCATTTTGCTTTCCATTCTGGTGAAAATATTTTTGATTTTGTTCCGCTTTCTTACTGTAGTGTAAGTGTAGGGACTCAAGAAATATATAAAATCAAAAACAATAACTTCAAAAAAGTGCTAACTATACTAATTCATTAAATATAATGAGATGAAATATACTTAATATATCATAATACAATATAATATCGTGCTAATAATAAAATTAATGACATTGTAGAATAATGAAATTGTGCAATAGGTCCTTTCATGAAGAAATGCCCTCGTCGATCTATTCGCGGCTTATTATTCTAAAGGTAGATGCTAATTTTTTGGCATTGAAGGTTTTAACAGGTCGGTGGTCGGTAGTATGAATCACATATTTTTGCTCTGAATAGAAAAATCTTGCTAGGGTCGAATTCCGCAAAACTACCTGAAACTACGCAAAAGAGGGATTATCGTGGGACCATATAATTTAGTGATTTCCAAAAATAGAGTATTCAGGTACACAGAAGCTCTCGTAATTTATCGAGAAGGGCAAGAATAATGATTGAAGAATGTATACAGTGTGTTGAAAAAATGGCCGCGTAAGTTAAAAAAGCTCTCGTAATTTATCGAGAAGGACAAGAAAAATTATTGAAGAGAGTATACAGTGTTAAAACGGGCATTTAGTTGTTAGCCATATTCTAATCCTCCCGCGACCTTTTGAGGAACTCGACCTAGGATTAAAGACGCAGGTAGGTTTTTGCGGAATTCGGCAAATCCCAAAAATCTGATATGGTCAACATTTTTTTGTGTTTTATATTCAGTGATCAGTCTACACTACATTGGTGGCTAATAGTTTATTTGCAATAAGTTAACCATTATTAAAATTTGGACTGTTGACGTAAGCCCAACTTATTTTTGGTCAGTGGTTGCCGTCGCTAGACGCATGGAAAGTATCTTCATAGGTACTTACCTCCCAAGAGAGGTCATGGCATTCGACATATTAGATAACAAAATAAAACATCTAAAGTTTTGGTAAATGAATTTATTAGAAAATATCGAACAGAAATATTAAATTAGGTAAATAATAACTACACTTTTTATAAAATTCTTGATTCAAAAATTATAATAATTATAAACCGTAAGTGTCCAGCGCGTTTAAAAAAATGATCAGAAACTACAAGTAGAACGGTCCTGTATATATACTTGGTGCACTTTACAGCTACGACAACATACACAAATCCAAGTAGTAACAATTCAATCGCTTAAAAATTATTGATTTTCATAATTTATCACTTGAAGATGATAAGATATCTTTCTTTAGTTACTTAATACACAAAAACATAAAAACAAGTACAAATTGTTAGTGGGAAATTCGAATGGCCAACAAATTAAGTAAACTATTGTAGTCTTAAAACTTTTTCAAATTCGTAAAATGTTTTTTGCAAACTTTGATATACAGGGTGCTGCTTCGGAACGCATCACATTATTCACGTTCTAATTTATTTTGGTTTTTCGTAAATTATTTTTTTATAACCAGTACCCGACTCGTTTGGGCTATGATGGAACTTTGTGTTATCAAGAAAATATTCAGAGTAGCTCATTAGTTTTGACCTTTGGAAGAAATGGGCAAAATCCACTAAACAACCTGTATCTCGATTACAAAGACCGCAAAACCCAAAAAATGTATATGTAGAATCTACTCGCGGTGACCTCTATTAATTCTTCGGTCAAGTATTCACATTTACTATTGAAATACCTACTCAAAATAAAAATGTTGATTCATTATTCTTTTTGTTATTTATTATTTATTATGGGAAATCAAACCACAATCTACAAAAAATATTTCAACATCCTTAAAAAATGTACAATTTTTTGAAGTCTTAAACTTTGTAATATTATTGATAGTCTAGTTTTCGAATTTTTTCATTAATGTCATCTAGGGACCAACAATTTTATAAAACTTAATTATTCTTGATAGCTGATTGCTACCGAAACGTTGTAAGAAAAACATAAAAAAGATTGTGGTTTAATTTCCAAAAATAAATAGCAAAAAGAATAATGAATAAACCACAAGGAACATAAAAAATATATTGGTTATTCAGTTATGCTGAATGATTGATAGTTTATTATTTTTCTTTGTCTGTCTAGTTTTTAATGAACTTGAAAAAGTTTTACAATATTTGAAAGTCTGAGTCCACAACAATAAATTGAAAATATATTACCTATGACTACAACAGATTGCATTTGTTGCATACCACTCGGAAATAAATTTTTCTATTTTTCTAACAATTTTCTTTCTCAAATTTAATATTATTTTATTATTTTAAATTTTGCCGATATTTTCGTCGAAACTATTAAGTACTATCATGGTGAAATTTTTCAACAATGATGTTGGAGTTTTCAAAGCACACTTATCATTTCGTCGAACATTAGAATACACTTCTTCTCGTAAGTCAGCATCGTATCCGCCTTTAAAATAAGATTCATAAAAAAAATTTTATTGAATCCGGGTTTGCATCGGAAATTGGCAACCCATGATTTCACTGTTGATATTGGTGGCAAGGTAAATCCTTTTTGTCGCAAATATCTATATGTCTCAGGTCCTTAATAAAGTAATGATAGGGCAGTTTTTTTTCAGATGGTAACCATGGGGATTTCATCTTATGTCGTAATTGCATATTTACAAGAGATTTTGTAAAATCCGTTAAAGTTGCTTCTCCATACAAAACGTTCGCAGAGAGTTGAGTTTTCATAATCCTTTTTTTGTAGCTCTCAATAGAGTATTCAAGCTGTTGACTTTTTTCCTAACATTGGTTAGTTCTTTTCTCAACATTTTCTTCTTGCAATGATTGCTTCCTATCTCCACTTCCCGTAGAACAAGATGGAAGGTTCTGTAACTCTTTCGACCACTGTTCATCTTCATGGTTACTGACAGAACCATCAGAAAAAGTCATGTCAATGTTTCTGGAAGAAATCGGGGCAATAACATCCCTTCTCGAATATGTTTGTGGAAGTGAGGAAACATTCAATTGCATTATTTGTTCATCCAAACTTTCCTTAACCGATTCACTTTTTGAACCCTCATCACTTATGTAGCGGAATGGCACAGCAGTAATAGCCAATCTTTTAGATTGACTAATATTCTCACTGAAATGTTTGCTACAAATCAGTTTATTTCTTAGCGATTTCTGGCTTAGCTCTGCCAAAACAGCATTACCTGAAATTAGGAACATGAACGTAAACAAACATATTATTGATTGTAATGGTTATGGTAAAGTACCTAAGTATTTTTTTGTGTTTAAAAAAACTTGAATTTATTTCATTTCTGTAACGAGCATAACTAAAAACAACTACAGTAAAACCCTTGTTTGGAATTTCCCGAATTGTACTGAGATAATCCCATACCTGTGCATCATTCCCAAAAACAACTACTCATCATTGAAATTTCTTGGTAGGTACACAACAACGGCAAAAACACTTTGATACTTATCTTTAATAAGGGTTTTTAAAATCAAACAAAAGACCATTCACAAGAATCGGTAACAAAACCGGAAATAAAAAAAAAACAAATATATACGTACAAAAGATATTTGAATAATCTGAATTTAATATAAATATTATATTTATTTGCCTGGTGTTGAAAGTAACCGGTCAACGTGAAAATTTGGACAAGCCCGATAAACAAAAAATTCTATGAAATACTACGCAAAATACCTACCTGACGTCCTTTTGACAGCTTTATCACTTACTGATAAGGATACACAACTAACCCAATACTAAGGACCCGTCTTAAATTTAATGTTTCACAATAGACTGCAGAAAATTATAATCATTGAAAATATTATTTATTGTGTAAGGAGGGAAAAACTTGACTTGAGGAGAATGAGTGATTTGTAAAGATTGATATATTTAATTAGAATTTAACTTTTAATTACTTACTGTGTACTTACATTATATTATTTTTATAATATAGATAATAAAACAAATCTAAATGTTGAAAATAACTATTTACAAGACACTGGACGTGATGCCTGGATTTAATTGAACAGTCCATGTCGACATGGTCCAAGTAGGTTGAACAACCGAGATGACGTACCTGGAATTAGATAGTTTTCTACACTCTACACTCTGAGTATTCAATTTGCCATAAATAATGATTAATTATTTAACTAACGATTAGTATAGTTGAAATCCCCAAAATTAATGAAAGTATTAATAATATACAAGGTGCATCTTATGTGTTTGAACTGTGATTATGCATATCAGTACTAAAGTAAAGTTAAAACTTCACTTGATCAAAAATAAATGCCTAATAGTAAATATTTAGGGTTATTAGGAAAGGTGCAAGGGGCGCAAACTGTCCCCAATGCATGTAAGGAATATGTGGCACAAACTCTCCACAAACAATATTATAACTACTGTAAGTGGCACAAACTCTCCACAGTACAGCAAAATAATATTACACTGCAAGTGGCACAAACTCTCCACAGTACAGCAAAATAATAATACACTGCAAGTGGCACAAACTCTCCACAGTACAGCAAAATAATGATACACTGCAAGTGGCACAAACTCTCCACAGTACAGCTAAATAAGGTTACACTGCAAGTGGCTCAAGCTCTCCACAATACAGGGGGGGTGGAAGGAGATATAGGTGACGTGAGAAGTCACCCTGTATCAGGAATGGACAAACCGCAAGTGGCGCAAACTCTCCACAGTACAGTATAGGTATGTGAGTTAAACTGCAAGTGGCACAAACTCTCCACAGTACAGCTAAATAAGGTTACACTGCAAGTGGCTCAAGCTCTCCACAATACAGGGGGGTGGAAGGAGATGTAGGTGACGTGAGAAGTCACCCTGTATCAGGAATGGACAAACCGCAAGTGGCGCAAACTCTCCACAATACAGTATAGGTATATGAGTTAAACTGCAAGTGGCACAAACTCTCCACAGTACAGTAGGATTGGATGAATAGGAAATGCAACAACAAATTAATGTTCTTAATAACGTTGAATATTAAAGAACTTTAAACAAAGTTATTATTAAAAATAATTAGCAAATATATATATCCTATGTGATAAAATATCTTTTAAATTCAAATATCAAATAACAGGCAAAAATGAATTACTCTGTGAGATAGACTCACCTATTTAACTCCTGATATGCACCACAATACACACTATATTTTATATATTTAAATTTATCTGACTCAAGTAAACACTTTAGTTATCTTCTAGCAACTAAAA
Source organism: Lochmaea crataegi (assembly GCA_947563755.1). Lineage (NCBI taxonomy): Eukaryota > Metazoa > Arthropoda > Insecta > Coleoptera > Chrysomelidae > Lochmaea > Lochmaea crataegi. The sequence goes on along the minus strand of OX387422.1, from coordinate 75,672,089 downwards.
CCCAAATCGTTCTTAAAACCTTTCTTTCCCCTTTCGTGGCGTCGAAGGCTACGTGACATTATGATATTTTACTTATCTATTTCAGACAATTGTCGAGAAATGCATTTCTGAAATATTAGGGTATACCCATGATTTAATTCATTTTACTTGAAACGAAAACTATTTTAAGAATAACAGGGTGAGAAAAAAAAATTGTCTTACAATTGTGTAATATTTATGGGTAATTCTGTTCTAACTGTGATTTTTTTTATTAATAATTTTTGATCTTTAAAATTAATTTTTTTTTATTTGTTTATGCATATTATTACTCTACTTTATTGTAAAAATAAAAGTCTGTAAGGATTTTGCTACAACTTCAAAGCATCGAGAATGATAATCAAATTTCAAATTGTCCTTTCCACGGTAGGTACTGAGACTCACATATCCACGGTACAGACATAAAGTAAATTTATGGGTCTATTCTGTGCACGTCTGTAAGATAATCTGTAACTTTACAGGGTAATTGCTATTCTGCGTACAACTGTTACTTACAGGAATCTTTAAAACAGTTACAGATTTGGTAAATATTTACGTGTGTATTGACTGCTGTCGTATGTCATTACAGGAATCAGTTTGTTTATTTTTTTTTTTGATAAAAATGAACAATCAAATGGCAATATTTATTGGAATTTTAATAGAAGAAGACTATAATTGGTAAAATATATTCAGTTTATTATAACAAGTTGGTAATTGGGTACTATTTAGAGATATAATTTTTAGGAACTTTATGAGAATTCAAAGAAAACGTCTCAGAGACCAAATGGATCCCTTTGATATGCCAAATACAGCATTTATTCAAATGTTCAGGCTTAATAAACAATGTGCAATAAATTTAATAAATAGTTAACAGCCACACATTAGAATTAGAAATAATAACTCTATTTCACTTGTGAAAAAAGTAAGTAGGTATTTACATATGTGAATTATTGGTTACTTTAAAATTTTATTTTAACAGGTGCTTCTTACCCTCCATTTTTTAAGTGTAGGGTCTTATCAAAATTCAATAGGAACAAGTGCTTGGTTGTCTGCAAGTCAACCTACTGTTAGCAGATCAATTAGCGAGATTTGTTCAGCAATTGTTCAAGAATTATTACCAATCTGGGTAAAATTTCCTACTCAAAATGAGGAAATTTTGAATGTCAAACAAGGGTAGCCAATAATTAGATAGTTTTATTATATATTATTAAATAAAAAAATATTTTTAGATTTTTTAGAAAATATGGTTTTCGAGGTGTGTTGGGGGCTATTGATGGTACTCATGTTGAAATTCTTGCTCCCTCTGTAACTGATATAAATCATCCACCTTTTGTGTATATAAATCGAAAGGGAAAACATTCTATAAATGTAATGCTGGTAACAGATGCCCACAATAAAATTATAGGATGTAATGCAAGATTTCCTGGTTCCGTGCATGATGCTGCAGTGTGGCAAGTTAGTGCTATAAGAAATCATTTGCAAATTGGGTATCAGAATGGCGACCATACTAGTCATTTAATAGGAGATAGCGGTTATCCTTTAGAACCTTGGTTATTTACACCTTTTTTAAATCCACAGAACCAACAAGAGGAAGCATTTAACAACACTCTGACATCTGCACGTAATGTTATTGAAAGAACCAATGGCATTTTGAAAGGAAGATTTCGCTGTTTGTCCAGACATCGAACACTTGTATATCATCCTGTGAGGGCAGCCAATATTATTTATACATGCTGTGTGTTGCACAATATGGCCCTAAATGCAGGTTTGAATTTGGATGAAGGAGAAATTGAATATCCAGGAGAAAATCATCACATTGACAATCCAGCTGCAAACAGAAATCTTTTGCAATTAGGGAGAGAAACAAGGGCAGCATATCTAAGAGATAATTATTAATATTTAAGAAAATACAAAATGTATTAAGCTATTTTATTTCTGATTGTAATAAAATGATAAAATAAATCTTCCAAATAAATTAAAAAAAAAACAGTCTTATTCAACAACATTTCCATTTTTAAATTATAATAAAAAATAAATAAAGTAATAGAACATAAAACTTTCGAGTAAATAAAAAAACAGTCTTATTCAACAACATTTCCATTTTTAAATTATAATAAACAATAAATAAAGTAATAGAACATAAAACTTTCAAATAAATTAAAAAAACAGTCTTACTAAACACTTACAATAATAAACTAATAAAAACAAAAATTAACGATCCTTACAAAAATAATATAATTTTCAAATTCCTAGCCATATTATTTATATTACAATGGAAAGTCTGGGTGTAAAAATTTAAATTTTTTAACTTCAAAATCCAGTTGTTGCTTACGAATTTCAATATTTTCTTTCTCTACTTTAATAAATGCATCAGTAAATTCTTTAATATGCTTACAAAAAGTTTCTGTTAAGCTAGCATTAGTTTTTGTTGCATTAATTAAATTTTCAGCCAGCTCAGATAACGGCTTAGGTCTTACTCGCTTATAAGTTGTTGTTGGGGGTGTTTCATTTTCAACATTTATGATAACAGTTTCTGTTGAAATATCTTCTTGTTCTGGTTCTACTTCATAAAATATTTCATTTTCATTATTTGTTACTTCGGCAGTAGTTACTGGAATGCCCTCATATGTGGTAACATGTTCATTTCCAGTAACTGTTACCATACCCCAAGCACTCAATGCCCTTTCTTCTAATGGAGTTAATTTTACTTCTAAGACAGGACCCCCACCTGTTTGAATCCTATGATGATTAATTTTTCTATGTTTCGCTTTGGTACCATATCTCCAATCTGCAAATCTCTAGAATGCAAAACGTAATACCGACAACTCATTCATATAACTTTACAAACCTTTTTCCACTCTTCAATGGACAATGCAGGGCCTTGTCCAACTGCATTTAATTTGTACACTAACTCTTCCCACTTCTTATGTATATAATTTTGGTCCATAGTGGGATTGATTGTATTACTTCTGAAGGCATAATCATTTTCAATTGCTTCTAAATACATTTCATATTGTTCTGAGGTTGTATTTTTCAGTCTCTTCCTCTTTTTATTTTCTTGTTTAGATAGACAATCATTGTTTACAGGAGTATGTGACATATTATAGCGTTATTCAAATGGAATATTTTGTACAGTTTAATTTGGCTTAAGTTATAGGTTAGAAATATCGAAATTTGACGTACAGTAGTTCAAATGTCTATCCGTAGTTCAGTTAGTTACAGACAACATCACAGAATCGCACAGTTACAGATTCTGTAAAATCCCATTTACAGAACTTTCGTAAGCTGCAGATTCGTAAATTATTACGAAAAACACAGAATCGACCTATTAGTAGACATTCTTTGGAAAAATCGTTTAATTTATTGTTTTGTACACATTTATATACATTTTAATTTATGAGATAATTAGTTTGAATCATTTATTGCTACAAAAAAAATAAGAAATTTATCGAAAAATTCTAGATATATGCACATGACACGGTATACTGACATTTAAGAGATTTACTGTAAGTTGCAAGTAATACTATACAAAAAAAGTTATGAAATATGATCATGAATATCTAATTAACACAGAAATTCCATTAATAGATTGTTGATTAAGGGCCAGTGAGAACAAATAGTGAAGGAAATAAAAAATCACAGTTAGAACAGAATCACCCTTATACTTATTGGATTGAGAACACAATAATAATATATGATAGAAAACTTAAAACTGTGCTCATTGTTGAATTAAATATATTTATTTTACTGCTGCTACTAATTTAACAAAATAATTTTATTCACACATTTGGTGATAAATCAAGCATTAGTCTTATATATTTTTGAAATCATCACCTATAAAATGGAAATAAAAAAAAATACCATTAAAAAAGGCGTAATAGGCGTTTAATAAAGTCATAACGTTATAAACATACAAACTACTAAAGTTGAAAATAAAAATTGATCTTCTCGAGGATTTTTTTCAATGTTTCATTTTTTAAAAATAATTAATTTATTCTATAGTTTTATACGGGCTGTTTCTATTATTATAATATGGTAACATTACTATATTCTAAACTGTAATAGTTACTAAGACAATTAAATGGACAAAACGGTAACTGTATTATGGAGGGACATTATATTTGTTAAAAAAAGTCTTATTTTATATCGAAACATTAGGTAAGGTCCAAACTAAGGCTCTCGGTACATTTTTTTGGCAAAATCAAAACAAGTTTACAAAATAACTACGACAGGAACGTATTTAAGAATTGTTCTCATTAATGATATTACTTATTTGAGATAAAACGTCATAAAAATTTGAAGTGTGATATATCGCTTAATTTGAATATTTAACATTGACTAATAATTACAATAAATAGGCATATCCCTATTTTGAAAAAATATGTTAGCCTCGTGAAGACACGAAACGTCGTATCGAAGCTATGTTGGTTCATGTATATAGTAAATTCGTGTTCAAATAAAACTTTGCTGTTCTTTGATATTTTTTTATTTAAAAATTCTATTCTGAAAAAACCAAAAGTAGCCTGTTTAGTTCTCCCAGTATTACTCGAGAATGGAGGAAATCTTGGTAAATTTTTCAACAAATTATAATGTTCTCCATAATATTTACAGTTTGTCAATCTATTACGGCCTATAATACAGTATTATAGCCATATATGATAAAAGAAACAGTCTGTATACATTTATTGAAGAGGTAAAATTTTTATCTTATTGACGTAGTAGCTCGCAATCATAAACACAGAGATCCACTATACCTTATTATTACGTGCTTAGTTCATAAACATAAAATAAATAACAAAAAATACTATTTCCAATTATTTCAATTTTCGTGGAATATTAATGTCCAACCCTTATTCGGTTAGTTGTGTTCACCTATAAGTTTGAAATATTTTCAATAATTTTTTATTCTGTTACTTTACCATAGAGGTGGTTGTAAAATTTAAATTTAGGCAGGATTCAAGTACTTTTGATAAATTTAAGATTTATCGGATATGGAATTTCTACAAGTTATATACTTGTACTCGTATGATATGCAATGTAATCATAAAACAAATAAGATCATTATCAGAAAAAATTATTGGACGAATTGTCTTTTATTTGACGATAATCAAATACTTATGTTTAGTTTTGAAAATTTGCATACACACTTATTTATTCACATTCACTATTTTTTACTCCTCTATGAAAAATAATCGTCGGAAGGATAACTCACCCGAGTATATGATCCATTTCTGACATCTGGTAGGGTCATTCACAGGAAATCGGTACATTTTAATTGTAGGATCTGATCTCTTACTTAGTCCACACTTGATATAAACAAATTTATTTCCAGCCATTTCTGAAATATCGAAAAGAACATTTAAATTATAATCAGGTAAAAATGTCGACATTCATATTATAATAAAATTATGGAATTTATTCATTCTCTACTGACTGAGCACACAACGAGCTGATTGATAAAAGTGATTATTTGTTATATTAATACATTTTAGTAAGTAGGTCGCTAAATATACAGTTTTTTTTTGGAAATTGTAAGCTGCAGCATTTATAGGTACACTTAATGCCCTGTTAATATAATTTAGATATATTAACCAAATTAGGTATTGATGTATAAACGCAACTGAGCTAAGAATACTTATAAAAATTAAGAATTAAAATTTGAATCCTAGAAACTATAATTTGTAACATTATTTATAGTGATTAACTAAGCTCAACTTAATTAAGAATTCATTGTTAAATGAATAATTTTTAAAAGCTGATTGGTCCATTTTAATAATGCAACCAATCAGTATCCAAAATTCTAAATATAATTGTCAATTCTTAGTTTGTAGATTTTGTGGTTTTACTAAAAGAAGAGGTAGGTATATTAATTGTAATAATGTCCACTTACCTTAAAAATGAAATATATATCAACGTTCAGAGATTCTCAAATAAAACAATAATCCAAGTGCACAGCCAACGAAACACAACAATGACACAACGAACACAATACAATATTAATAATGAATTTCAAATTGCAACTTTGCCATAGGTACCCAAAATAAGAAACTTTGCAACACAGCTCTTATGGATGTATATAACATTCTGAATAATTTTGGCGCCATCTGTTATTGGGGTAATTCGGCGACCAAAGCTAAGGAAATTCGTAATTCAAGCTACGACGTACAGTAAGAAAAGACGTGCCGTGGACGCAAACTCCCCACTGCCATCTATTGGTGGCGTCCACCTCGTCAAATGATATCCTCGTAAGATTAACCTACTATCCCTATCTTTATACAATGCTTATATCATTGTCTAAAAAAGAAATAGTCTAACAACCATACGGACTAATAATTTAACAGTTTTTCGTAATTTTGGACTAAACGTATAGATGGCGTATTGTGAAAGCTGGACAAAACGTTCAGAGGGCACTGAATGGAATATTTCACTTCGAATTAGAAAAGATATCTGTATGTTTTGAGTGATTATGTTACTAAACGCTAGATGTGACGACACTTCGTATCCTTATTCTATTTTCCAAATAAATCTACCTGCGAAGCACAAGAATGTTTTTGAAGGCCATCCGTAATAACTTAAATAGTAGGTGAAGGGTGAAAATGTTTTAGCATTGCATTCGGAGATAAATTGCATTTTGCTTGCATTTATAAAGTATGTACTTGTCGTAATTGCGTGGATCGTTTTCATAACTTTCTTGAATTTTGGATAATTCTGCTGTTATTCTACATACTTATTATAAATAGTGGTTGTTTTAAAACGAGCATCGTGTTGAAAATATTGTTTTTACCAGAGAGTTTGTAGGTACTTATTTATTCTTGTTCAAGGACCAGTGTTTTAAGTTTATTCAATGTAAGTATACATACACAAATAATAATATATATTTATAATTATAATTGATGCCCACATTTTGCATAAATTATTTAATTTGATAAATACATAACATTAACCCTGGTGATGGATTTTAAAGGAATATGAAGCAACATATATTAATTACCTATCCAATTAATTGTTTCAATCCTTACTAAGTGAAATTTTTCCATAATTATTGTTGAAATTCCATGATAATAAAATCTTCAACTGGGTACAAATGTTCCTATGCTTTGTGCTAATGCTAAGAAATGAGTGGTTTGTCCTAACATGAATAATATTTATGCATTATAGACTTGTCTATCTAACTAAAATAATCACATGCGTTGACTTTGGTTAGCAACGCGAATGTACATAGTTTTTGTCTTGTCAGAGTGACTTTTCATATAACTCTTAGATTTCATTTAATCTTTTTACCTATACAGATGCCGTTAATCACTCACACATAATCTTATACATAGTCGAAGCATAATTGCGACATATGAAATGCTCAAATATAAAAAAAATGTTACTTTCAAAAAAAATAAAACTCATGTTTTTTCTTCGTTTCTACGTCTTCTAATCTTAACCACTAAAAAATCTGTTGAAGTTAGTAATTCCACTTACAAGTTAGATGTTCACTTCTTCCATATCCTCCAAGTTGAGGTCTTATTACATATATTATCTTTGTATCCAACCAAAGCTTTTAAAGGTATAAAGGTAGCTAACAATATTTCACTGTAAGGACCATTATGTCACAATTATGCTACCACTATGTTTAAGATTTTGTGTGAATAATTTACGGCATCTGTATCTTCAGTCCATAGGCAATAATATTAAATGAAATGTACAGGAACAATATTGTACATAAATATATAAAAATAAAAACTTAAACCAAAGTACTATAATCTCGACTATAATATATTATATGAAAAGTCAATTATCAAATAAAATAACAAATTCCACAACAGAAATATAATTTGTGAAACCAGTGCATGGAGTAATAAATGTTTTATTTCTGTTTTGGAATTTGTTATTATTTTATTTGATAATTCAACATCTATTTAGTCTTGAAAGACCTATTAAGGTATGAAATCAAAGAATCCCAAAAAACTAGTAAAAATAAAAGATATGAATAGAAAATTCCAAAAATAATACATACATATATAAAAAAAATGTGAACACCAAACAGATGAATAAGGAACTTGTTGAATACAATTATGTGCATATATATTATGATCCTAATAACAATGTTAGCACTACTTTTTAGTAATATATTTAGTTATTGTATAACATATTCCTAATTAATAATTATCGTTTTGTGTTACAGATGTCAGGTAACAAATGTGCCTATTATCATTGTGGAAAATCCAGTAGAAATAACCCTGGATTGAGAAACTTTACATTTCCTGTTCATGATGAAAAAAGATGCATTGAGTGGATTCACAACTCAGGTAATTTACTTAATCATAAATAGAAAAATCTTTACTTGAAAATTGAAATATTCATGATTTAATGAGCTCTACAATTCATCAATTCGAAGGGAAAACTATTACATCTATATAGTGTTTCTGAATTTGTAAAAATTACAAGAACAATAAACATTACTACAGGTTATATTAAGTATGTGCAGAGAATAAACAGATTACCTTTAAGTTGCCAACGCCAAACGCGCCACTAAAAAAACAGGGAATTTTGGCCGTTATATAAAGGTGGCCGTAATTGGCAGGTTTTGTGTCTTCAAATATGATAAATGTTATTAATTTTTCTTTGTATTTTATTCATTGAAAAGGAAGTAAAACAAGAATATAATTATTTAAGAATCTTCGAATCATTTGCATAATGCTAACTTCTATACCTAACTAATCAAATGAGAATAATCCTGATAGTAGTTCACATTACAACAATCACATTTTATTTTCCCTGTTCTTTAATCGCAAAAGTGTAGCTTTACATAAAGCAATTAGGTTTTGTAAATCTGTTTATTTCTTGTAAATGGGACAACCTGTAAAATAGTGGACATATTTATTAGATTTATTACTTGATAGGTACTTACATTGTGCTAAGAATTTGTCATTTTGAATTTTTATAAAATTGTAGCTTTTTTAAACACTTTGCAAGATTGTATGTAGTACCATTGTTTAAGAAAGTAACCATAAAATATTTCATTGAGCTGATTAATCTTAAGCAAACATAGTGTTTCACCAACTATGCATTATATAGATTAAAAGGTATTTGTAAAATTATTTGTACTGAAGATGACAGCAAACTGTTTTCTGTTCTTTAAATATGTATCTTAAAATTGATTAGAATAATCATTGTTTTTTATTAATGCAATAAACCGCACATTTTAACAAGAAACAATTATATTTTTAGGTAACTCTGGACTGTCGAATTTGAGCCCAAAATCTCTGAAGTTCTTCATATGAAAGCGATTGTGAAATTTACTCTTAAAAATAGTTCAGAAGTTTATTTTGCAGGATATTTGTGTAAAAAGGTATTAGATAAATACGAGTGTAATTTATGCAAAGAATTTTTAGAAGATGATCTGAATCAAGCTCAGGATAAAAATGAATGTCTTATATTTTTAAAGAATTTTAATATAGGAGACTTTTCAATTTGACACTGGAAAGTGCCTTCACCTATTTTAAAATAATTTACAAAAATAAGTATGCATTATTTTTCAAAATATTTTGTGGGATTAATGGGAAAGTCGAAATTATCTAAGAAGATGAAAAATCAAATTACCAAAAAATTGCGAAAGCACTCTGATTGGTTTGTCGAAAATGAATGTAATGTACATAGATCTTTTTTATTAGAATTATTGATAAGAACTTTAATTTTTAAGGATCTCAAATATAGATCGTTGAAAGCTGCTGCTGCTGCAAAAAAGTTTAAAAAATCTGACAATTTTGCAAAATAAGTGACAGTTGTACATCCATATTTTAGATTCTTATGTACTTTACGTTTCATTTTCAAATATTTCTAGGTTAGCTCACTTTTGAGTTAGATCAAAGTTTAATGTACCTATCTTTGAATTTTTCTGTTTTTATTGTTATTTTATGTTCAATTTAGTGGAATAAAAGGAAAATTAATAAAAAATTGTTATTGCGTTAATAATTTTTTTTTGCAAAATCCATAACAATACTTTCACCCAAAACCCGATTGTTATACAAGAAGTACGTACCGATTCTATTAGGAATTCATCTCTGTGATAAAGATTATATATAAATGTGTTCATCTATTTGTCCAACAAAAGAAAGTTTCTTTTGAATATTTTTTTTATGAAAAACTTATGCATTAACATCATTTGTGGAAAGATATAGAGGTATCGAACGGAATGTAAAATACGATTAACTAAAAGATATAAATTTAATTCTTATCTCATTTAAAATTCGAAATTACGTTCACACTAAATAAACTCCATTACAAGATATTTCGGTTTAAGGTTTAACTTAACACCAATATGATGGATTCCAGAGAAAAACCCACATGTTAATCCGATAACAATAACACAGTATCGTATATATATTTTTTATTTGAAACATTTTTTGATAACATAGATGAAATAAACTAAAGCGTATACGGTGGGCCACCCTGTATGTTTCAACAGTTTAATTTATTCAATTCCAATTAATAAATAAAAGTTAAATATGTTTTTAAGAAATTCAGTGATTTTTTTCACAAAATAAATTTAATTTGTTTTATAGTATCTAAATTTTACCGACTACGGATCTGTAACTGTTAGGTACTTTACAATGAGGGATTGATGAACTTTTATTATTAATCCGACCAGATACCGGTCAACGAAATATTGTGAAATATACTTTAGTAAGGCTTATTGTGTATAAACATCGAATATTCATTTCAAAAATGACGAAAAACAATATAATACCTAACAAACAGAAGAGATATTAAAAGAGCATTCATCCGAATTTCGAATACCTACCTACTTCTTTTAAATTAATTGATAGATACCTAATTTATTTTAATGAAAGTTTTGGTAAATGTAGAAATAATGATTGTATTTGAATTTCCATGATTGTCACAAAGACAGCTTTTTTATATTCTCGCCTATTCCCTTAAGTTACATTACATGAAGACAATTGGGTATAGGTAATTAATGCTCTCACTGTTTTACATAAAAAAGGTAAAATTTTGTTTGGTTGGTTAGGTAGGTACATAGATAAGTTGAAATGTATTTTCTTGTTGTTTATTTTAAGTTTATCATGGTGCCACCCAGGTTATGGGCACTCAGAGCGCGCGATGGTACTGCCACCTGGAGAGCCAGAGCACTTCTAAAATTGCGAATTTAATGAGAACTGTAACGTCGTTAGTAGTGTCTCTGGTAGTAATTCCAGATTCTTCCACATATGTCACCACTAATAACTTAACCTAATAACAACCACGTTTACGACGATTAGTTTTATTTCTGGGTTAGTTCAGTTTTAAAAAATTGTTTTTTTTTTAATATATATATATTTTTTGTTCAGGTCGACAGGGTGTGTTTAGTTTATTGTTTAGTGTGGACTTTACAGACAATGTATAGTGAACCCAGCAAACACAATTATGTAAAATCGACATAAATGTTACATAACTGATTATACATGTTACGTAACTATGTTATGTAAAATTTACATCGCTATTACGGCGAAATGTCCGCCACAAATACTACATCATGTTTACATAACATTGGTGTAACTTCTTTACATATATTTTATATTATTTTATTGGATAAATATTACATCTTAAATATAACAAACAGACATAAATATTACATAACATGCACTAGATGTTATGTAACTGCTATATAAAATTTACATCCTTGATGTAACTACTTTACATGTATTTTATATTGTATTATTACATAAATATTATGTAATTTTTACATCATTGTTATATGATGGAAACAATCAAAAATTGCACAAATAACCCCTTCATCACACCAACTCTTCACACCTTTATACAGATTTTCATAACTAAGTTATCAACATCATTAGAACTCAGTTATCGAAATATGCAAATAGGTGTGAAGTGAGTTTTGTAGTTACGGGGTTATTTGTGCAATTTTTCATTGTGCGATATTATAGCAGTAATTTTATATTGCCACATTACAATGGAGTAAATAAAAGTTCAGCATTAAAAAATAAACATTTATTTGCTCACATTGCACAAACTAGAAATTTACATATTTGGGATTAAAAAACAACAACTAAATTCTCTTCATTTGCTCTCAGTATCTTTTTTCTTCATTTCTCTATTAAGCCTTTGCGGCGGCTCAATCGAAACCATTCCCCTGCATATTTTTCTATGTCAGAATGAGACATGGAACAATGGCTACTTATGATAATGTCTGAAAATATTAATTATTATTTTTGGCAATCAGAGTTAAAATTGTATTACCTGTTAATATTTTTAATGAAGTTAAATCTTTGGCTTCAAAATTGCCTCTTTGTCCAAACCATGAACACCGTGTAGCCAACTCATTGGTAAATAATTGGGCAAGGCATCTACAAAGATGGTCTTTTCCATCTCTTCCACCCAAAGATTTGAAGAGATGGGCCTAAAATATAAGTATATTAAGTTTAATTAAATAATATTAAAGTCAAATATGGGTTCACTCCATAGGGTGACTACACAATTTCGAAAGAAGGTTCCTTTTTATAATATTTTTCAATCTCTCTAAATTTCGTCAGATCAAAGATGTAGAAAAAATGTATCTTCCACTGTTGACCGGGAATTAAAATTCCTTTCTAGTGTCGAAAGTATGTGCTACATTATGACTCAAATGAAATAATTAAATATAGATTTCAATTAACATCAAGTATTATAATACAGGATAGGTGAATTAGGACTTTTACTTATTATAATATAAAACTTACCAAAGAAGTTTTTACATTATCATCATTGATCTCTAACTTAAGGTCGAACTCCTGAACTTCATCAATGGTTTTCAATGGAATATTTTTCAATTTCTGAAGGTGATTGCTTCGTTGATGTCCAAACTCCAGGGAACTCATCTTGGTATAAATGGTGTTTAAAAATTTTTTATTTGCTAAGCAAATTATTCACAGTTTAACTAAAACAGCATAAAAATAGTTCAATTTTTTAGGAAAAATATACCTAATTACCAATTTCCTCATATAATGTTTCCAACATTTAGGGGTGTTCCTACAAACAAATAATTAATTGAAAGTGATGAACAAATAAATTCAAAACGAGATACTATTGCTGCTAAGCATTCCAACATGTATAGATACCCATATGTGCTTTTTGTCTGTCGTGCTACCAAATGCCTCAACCAGTTTATTGGAAAATATGACAGATGATGTTGGCACTTGAATTTTTTATTTTTTACAAATTGTCCAAAATTACAATCACATGAGAATGAAATTATGTTTTTTGAAACCTAAAATCCCCAAATTTGGTTTTTACCTGCAGCAACATCCTCAGAATTATTTATTCTTCCCTCTGGTCCACTATTTTGTTTTGGTGATGAAGTAGGTGTTAGTGTCCCATCCCCATCAGAGCTACTAATTTTTTCATTTTACCCCACTCAGTGTGTTGTTTTTTAATGGTGCCACATACAGTTTTTTATAACACCGCCTACAATAACAGTAGAAACCAAAGACTTTGTAAGTGAAAAAGAAAAAAAAGTTTAAGAATGGTTCAATATGTAAATCTGGATAAAAGTTATGTTTTTCAAAAACACACAATGCCAGAATTCCAAAGATATCAACTTAGTTAATTACCTTTAGCAACAACCTCAACTTTATTGAAATTGCCTTCATTGCTGTTTTTCTGTGAACTAGAAATAGCTTTTAGTTTCGGTGTTGGAGGAGGAGTCATTACCTCCTCATCAGAGCTACTACCAACATTATCTTGAGTCCATGCAGCTGGAATTTTTTTTCTTCTTCCCTTCCCGGCTTCTTGCCCTTCTTCGTTACTAGTGCTGTACTCAGAATCTGCTGCTTTTCTGCGAGCACCATCCAAAGTCGCTAAAAATTGAATAATGTTGTACTCATAACCAAGCAGAGGATTGTTATTTACATTAATAGTTTAGGAAGGGGTGTATTAGCAAGAATTGAGATGAAGACAAGTCAGAATTTACTTCTAACTGAATTCTATAGCAATAACTTACATATTTGAACACATCAGATTTTTGGTTTCAAAGTAAATAAATATTCATTAGGAATTTCAGTTATCAAAAACTAGTTGATAGTATTTAAAAAAAAACATGTATAATAAACGTGATCATTAATTTTGGCTATCATATATAAAACTTGAAAAATTACTTACAACTAAAACCCTCAATTCTTAATTGAAGAATCTCCCAATTCTTTGTATCTGGCTCCACTCCTTTTTGCATCATCTCGTGGCATTTTGTCTTAATCAATTATTTATACTTACTTAATTTCACAGTGTGGTGGTAATATAATGTCGGATCAGACACTATTTACAATAGCACAAACCAAATTATGATGTATGTCCAGAGTCCTGGTATGTCTGAATACTTAAATTATAAAGTTTTTTTATTTTCTCTTCTAAAACTGTCTAAGGTCTAAAGCCGCGAAAAAAACACTGAAAACTGAAATCAGTCATTTGTCAAAAAGTCAACGGTCAACTGAGTCTCGATATTACCAACCAACACACAACGAACCTTCCGCAGTGCTGCCAAACTAATATTGAAGTAACAATTTTACATAGCAGTTAAGTAAAACATAAGATACTATAATGACGGTAAGTTTTTACACATTAGCTACATCATATTTACATAAAATTTTTACGTAAATATGCGGTTTAAGTATTTTGGCGATGTTATGTACAATTTACGTTACTGTTTTACATAAACTTGTTCCATTAATTTTATGTCATATTTACGTGAATGTAACAAGTGTGTTTGCTGGGAAGGACTGTAATGTGAGGAGCACCCGGTAAGCTTTATATTTTTATAAAATAAAACATGTTTCACTAACTAAAAAGTGACAAAATATTGAAGTAGTTATTCTTTTATACAGCGTTATACTTCCCAGCCTCGAAGAAGAACGTTCAGTTTGGCTGGAAAGAAGTGGAAACCAATCTTTGGATTTAACAAGGCGAAAACATTTGAGAATATGCCCTCGTCATTTTGGCCAGGCCTGCTTTTTAAAAGTAGAAGTAGTCGGAGGCAAACTATTGAAAAGGTTTTCTTTGCCATCCCTGGTTTTTCCTGGTATGTAATTCTTTTTGTACATATATTTATTGAATGTTATTAAAAGTGATTATGTCTTTTAGATTACAATCCAAAGGGGAATCCGATTTTTTGTTCCTCACTATGGTGCCCTCACAGGAAAAAACTCCCGAGAAAATTAAAGATATTTATTTTCTAGAGTTTGAAAAAAAATTTACTTATATATAAAGATTCTGTAGATATGATGGAAATGCCCTCCACATCAGCAACTTATTCGCCAGTTAGGAAGGTGTAAACACCAACAAAAACTTATATACGGAAATTAATTAATGGTGAGTTTTATGCAACTCGTTAGCTATAATTTTGGCAATCGTACAGTGTACCTAAGAAAAAATAAACACCTAATTTTTATGTTATAGCTATTCCATTCACAAGCAAGGGGTTTGAGGAGGAAGGATTGAAGGGCATTAAGCCATTATCAGATAATGGTATGTATAAAATAAAATAAAATATCATCTGTCTGTTCCTTTTGTTATATTATTTGGTTTATTTAACTCCTAATTTTAATGTTATAGCTATTCAATCCACGAGTAAGGAGTTAGAGGTGGATGAATTGGAGAGTATCGAGCAATTATCAAATGATGGTATGTATAAAATAGTATATCTTCTCTATGTTCCTTTTGTTATATTATTTGGTTTGTTTAATTCCCATCAAAAACTAACTAAATTACATATTTTATATTAGTAAATGAATAAATTGTCTACAGGTACTGAAAGGAACAAAAAAAGGATTTCCCGAAGAAAGGTCCAAGCATTTTTCGAAGGTAAGCAGTTTCGAGAAACAAATATGTAAATGTTTACAATCATATGTATTGTGTGTTTGAGCTAATTAAAAATATACAAATGTAGCTACCTAATAAATTATATAGAAGTAATGATAGTCATAATCTTGTAAACTAAGTTTTTTAAATGGTGTGCACATTTTAGTTATCAGTGTTATTAGCAAACTGTAGAAATGTGCTTCATGTTTTTTTTAATATAAGCTATTTTTTGATTTGTATGAAAAAATGTTATTCTTTATAAATATTTTTGAAATACATTTGTCAGTTTCCTCATATTACCATCTTTATTTGCAGAAGCCGGTGCAGGAAAGATTTTCATAAGACAGTGACCCTCATAAAAAATCTTAAAGGGGTTTTGAAAGGTATTGACATGAGAGTGATTAACAGAGATGGTCCATTTCAATTGGCCCATAATAAATATCTTAAACGCCGTAAGAGACCGGAAAAGAGATCATTATGAGTTATTTTGAAATAGATCAGCTTGATGATTGGTCTTTTATCAACATCATACAAAACACATGTCAGTTTCTTTTTTATGTTCCTTGCATATTCATTATTTTGTTGGTATTTTTAGTTTAATTTTCCTTTTTAGTCCATTTTGTAATTATCTTCTCATATTTGTGTATTACTAAAAGTTACTTGATTGCAAACAATTCTACCATCTCCTTGCTTTTTATTTTAGTATTTATTTTAATGATTATTGATTTTTATTAAACGTTTGTGTCTTTTTAACTTCACTATATTATATTTAATTATTTTTGCATTCCAGAATATGCTTCTTTTTCTGTTTTTCAATATTAAGGGTGAGAGGGTCACTGCATGTTTCACTATTTGTTCTACTTTGCGTCGTTGATCACTGTTAATAATTGTTAACTTATTAAGACTTCTTACTTTAAAAAATCGTTTTACCTTACATCACATACTGAGATTTTTCAAAGTTATTTACTCAGATTATTGCTTTGTTGTTACTCCTAACATTTATTGTTCTTCCTGTTTGTCATTCAAATATTTTAAAAAACGTTTTATTTATTGTGTACTTTTTTATATTGAATAAAATATATAAACTTTATGATTATTGCTTTATTTTTTCCACTTCAGGCATTATATGGTCCATTTTTTGATTTCATTTAATTTAACTTGACTATTCGATCGTTATTATTGTAATATCAATCAAATGTTGAGTTGATTTGAATGAAATATCAAAAAATGGACCATAAATGCCATTTTGCAATAAAAGTAAAATTACAGTAATTTTGAATATGCCGCCAAAAACTGTAAAATTACAGGAATCTTCTTTTTCTGCTGTTAGCGAAGATCACAACCATGTCAAAGGTGCTAGAGCTACTGCTCAGGCTCTCAAGGTGGCGCCACCCGTACAATTAATTCGCCACATGAAGCGCCACGGGTCAGATGCCTATCTATAGGTAGGTGATCTGTGGTGCCACCTATCGGTCAGTAGTGTCTCGGCTACGCAAGTATTTGAAAGTCCCAAATTTCACCGCAATTTAACTTAAACCGCCACCTCTCAGTATATATGCATCTCTCTTTTTAGGGTCTCTGTTATACTCATTAGGTTGACAGACTATTTCTTTTTTAGACAATGCTTTTATTAACAATATATACCTACGAACCCCTAATACTGTTCCTAAACCTACGCCTATTATACCCCTAGAAAGTATTAAGATAAGACTCGGCCATTGTTATCTTTCTACAATATCCGCCGGCACAAATAAATTTCTTGTTTTCACAACATTCATTACAGCAGGTAGAGTAAAATTACATATTTTGTTTGGTCCACTTGTGCTGAGCAAGTCCCATAAAATTTTGATTTATTACTCCGCACTGATTGCGATTTTAGTATAATCAAGTTTTTAATCTTTGTGGAAAAGATAATATCAATGTAAATTTTTAATATATTGTTATTGTTATTAACGTCTAATAGTAATATTTAATACAAATAAATGTGTTATCTGGCTTTAGTACGTCTGTAAAGAATATATAATGTTAACAATTAAAAAAATTACCTATGAAAAAGTTATTTTTTTTTAATCTTAAGCCTGCCTTACGCTATGCTAGATTTTTCAAAAAAATTGTTATAAAATTACAGAAAACTTCACTTTGAATCAATCGACAATCGCTTTTCCAGTGAAAAATGGTATTACCATGAAAACAAATATGCTATCTACCTACTCTATTTAAAACAGTTAAAATTCAAAGATGTTTCGGGTTAAATGGTTTACAGCGGTAGGTACTCATGAATTCGATCCTAAATTACCCACTGACGGGGGCAACCGCATTTTATTGTAGCATCTGTACTTGTTGCCGATCTTGACAGCTACCCTCGAAATCTGAAATTTCAAGGCCATTTGTGGAACGAATAGCCTTAACAGCTTCCTGGCATTGTTGATTCCACCAGGGTTGTCCTCTAGATTTATTATTAGATTTGTACCGAGGAATAGACTTTTTCGAGATTTCATAAATGTCATCTATTATTTCTTTGTATGAAATAGTTTCCCGTTGAACGTTGTTACACAGTTCTGTACTATTTCTTCGTATAATCTCCAATTTGCTTTGTCAATATTCCATTTTTCTTGGTTTTGGAAAGAAAATGTCTGCGGTGTCAGAAAAAAGGAAAAAAATGTAAAACTGGAAAAAAAACGAGCTAAACTGAACTAGAAAGAAGTGTTAAGAGCGCGCTCCTAAATTAGACAGCTCAAAACAGTTGGCACCCCTGACTTGCAACAAAATTTAGGTCATTTTGTAAACAACAAATCTAAAGAACGCAGTAAAATTAAGTGTTGAAATTTTAACACAATATAACTTGGACCTTTGTCTTGGGGATCAGGTATTTTGGTTAAGTTTTATATTGTTATAAAAAAGATATTAGCCATTATGTGATGGTATGTTTTTGACAGTTTTGACAATTTGTGGTCACCAATTTGAACGCCAAGATCTGATCCCCAAAAGAAAGCCTAGAGAATTCCATTCTGAAAATATGAAATCTCAAATCATTGTATTTTTTGAGATTTGTTGCATACAAAATTTTCGAAACGAACATTAGTTCAGACGTTCCACCGTCTTGATGGATGGCGCTGTATGGAACTTCAATGACAGATGACGATGGTTTTGTGTAAAAATATTTCAAATTATTTATTATTGTTTATGTTTATAGCATAGCTTGTCAGTATATGTAAGTGGTTATAATAAAATAATCTTCATGCTGAAAAAGTAAATGTGTGCTTCGTAAATGCTCTTTATATTTACTCCACATGTGCTCCATCACAAGTAACGTGTTTAGTGCCTATAGGTGTGAAATAAACCACAAATATTTTTAACTAAGTACTGCTAGTGATCCCACAAAAAAGTGCCCTATATTTATTGATCCCCATATCGGGGCCTTTTGGTTCCTCCGGGGACCTGTACACAACCATAGACTGCATCAGCATACATACATCGGCCACCCGAGTTAGTGAGAAAAACTACATTGCTAATATTAGTAATAAATGACTTCTACTAATTGACCAAAATAGACATTTCGTATTCTATTCTATACTGTTGTAATCTTTTATTTTCGAAACACAGGAATAAAAATGTTATATATTTTTGATCTTCAATTTTTCCAGGTGATGTATTGAAATGTTATTATAAATACTTTTTGCAGTTTTCCTCCAGTTTGTAATGAACGAACATGCCTGTTTTTCCATTGACTCTTCTTAATCTTAATTATTCAAGTAAATTATACCAAAAATGTCATCTTTGATTGAAAACAAAAAGAAATGATTTAGGCAATCTTTTTGTTTAATTGTAGTATTACAAATTTGAAGTACAGAGTAAGTAGGCAGTTTTTATATTAATTATAATACATAAAGAAATGCTAATTAATTAGGTAAACTATAAAAATGTTTATTATAGCAATAAACATACATGTCTGCTTTTTCAATGATCCTTATTAATTATTCAAAAAAAATCACAGCAAAAATAGGTGTATGTATGTTTTTATTGAAAAGAAACAAATCAAAAATATTCTATAAAAATAAATAAAATTATTATTACATTATGTTTAATGTATTTGTCTTCATATTTATTAGTACATAGCAACTGAAGTTCATCTTCCATTTTTCTCTACCATTTCTCCTCAGTCCTCAGAACAAAAAGAAAATAAAAAGTTTATAAAATTATCCATTTTTTACGATTCTACACTCACAAAGGGGTGGTGACACCCAGCGACATACTGAAGTCTTGATCCATATAGCAGAGACATATAGTTATAAAGACTGAAAAAAAAACAATTTAATTCTAAATACTCTAAATAAATATTTTTACTAACAAAATTATTTCAAACTCATTTCAGCAAAAGTTTTAGAACTGTAAATGAAATAAAAAAAATTAGATGTTTCTTCTAAATAGGTGTTGACATTTTTTTACTTACTGAATAGTTATAGCGAACACTGCTATATGGATTATTATTTGGACCTGTGCGGGAAGTTACATCAGGCTTCGTTTTAATTACATAATCAGAACTGTAAATGAAATATAAAGATTAGATGTTTCTTCTAAGTAGGTGTTGACATTTTTTTACTTACTGAATAGTTATAGCGAACACTGCTATATGGATTATTATTTGGACCTGTGCGGGAAGTTACATCAGGCTTCGTTTTAATTACATAATCAGAACTGTAAATGAAATAAAAAGATTAGATGTTTCTTCTAAGTAGGTGTTGACATTTTTTTACTTACCGAATAGTTATAGCGAACACTGCTATATGGAATATTATTTGGACCTGTGCAGGCAGTTACATCAGGCTTCGTTTTAATCATATAATCAGAACTGTAAATGAAATATAAAGATTAGATGTTTCTTCTAAATAGGTGTTGACATTTTTTTACTTACTGAATAGTTATAGCGAACACTGCTATATGGAATATTATTTGGACCTGTGCGGGCAGTTACATCAGGCTTCGTTTTAATCATATAATCAGAACTGTAAATGAAATATAAAGATTAGACGTTTCTTCTAAATAGGTGTTGACATTTTTTTACTTACTGAATAGTTATAGCGAACACTGCTATATGGATTATTATTTGGACCTGTGCGGGAAGTTACATCAGGCTTCGTTTTAATTACATAATCAGAACTGTAAATGAAATAAAAAGATTAGATGTTTCTTCTAAGTAGGTGTTGACATTTTTTTACTTACCGAATAGTTATAGCGAACACTGCTATATGGAATATTATTTGGACCTGTGCAGGCAGTTACATCAGGCTTCGTTTTAATCATATAATCAGAACTGTAAATGAAATATAAAGATTAGATGTTTCTTCTAAATAGGTTTTGACATTTTTTAACTCACTGAATAGTTATAGCGAACACTGCTATATGAAAATTATTTGGACCTGTCACTTGTCAGTTCTGAAAATGAAAAGAAATTAGATTTTTGTAAACAAGTCTTATTAGTGTTTTTACTTACGCATTAGTATCAGCGGCATCCATATATTTGCCCTAATTTTCTGGATTCTGTCTTGCCAGACTTCTTTTTCTCATATTCTGATATTGCTTGCTTGATATAAGGGGGGTCAATGCATTTCTGTCCTTTTCCTATTTGATTTCTGATTATTTCAGGAGCTATACATTCTGTATAGAATTGCTTCAGTTTCAGACTCATTTTTTCGGCCCATATTTTTCTATCTATCTCAATTTCCTGTATATATAGATCTATATTATCGCAGACATACACAACAAAGTAACATCTGCTACTATTAGCACAACACAATCCCGTTGTGTGGTGACTATTAGTTATTTTGGTGTATTCTTTGGTTATATTCTGGTTATATTTAATTGCCCGATTGCCCCTGGCTAAAAACACGCTACCCCTACCCAGTCGAATTTGTTCGTTTTTTGCACATGTAAACGTAAATGTTTAGAATTTACATAGTTGCCACAACTATAAAAATAATGTTGAATTTACTTACCTAGTTATTGTAACGAGAAAATAATAATGAAAAACCTACAATTATCTGAAATGAAACAATAACAAAATATAAGCACATACTTACCTGATACATTTCTATTTTGGAAACCCAAAAATTAATCACAATTTGCCTTATGACTAATACACTAATACAAAAATTTTCTCCTTGTTTGAGGATTTTCGTATAACATGGCAACATCGGTTGTGAATGCAGCATTCTGTATTTTACGATTTTACTTGGCTCTTTTGGATTCTAAAGCTTCGATGCCAAATGTAAAAATTATCCCTAGAAATCCTTACAATTTAATAATCCTCTCCATTATGACGATAAAAAGAGATGAGGATGGTTATCTAGTTTTTAGCTTGCCATAGGTAATAATAATTGTTGAATAAAATTAATGAATGAGGTAGGTAACATTACATTTTAAAAAATTTCGAAGCATAAATGTTTTTTGTAGGTAACTTTGTCTTGTCAATATACCTAGTCGAAATTACCTTACAATTTAATTGATTATATAAGCATTTAAAACAATGAAAGAAAATAAGAACCCAAATAATTATTATTAAAGGATGTCTTAGTAATAGTGTCAGTTGTTGATTTGAAAAATATTGTAAAACAAAGGAAGACTAAAAAATTAATTTCGTCTACCTACTCTAGAAATGGCAATAGCGCTTCTTCGTCATAGACTTGGTAGGTGATCTGTGGTTGAAATATTTGAGCTTTATTTATTTTTCCCTTCAATCTGTTTTCTTATCTTATCAGTAGGTACTAGTTATGTCGTTTCAATTATTTTTGGAATGAGGGTAGGTCCGTAGAATGGGTAAAAAGCTGAAGTTTATAAAATGTTTAAGCGAAAGCTCGGTCAAATTCAGTTCCTTTTTGTATAAACATATTTTAAAATAAGTAATCTTTTAAAAACGAAAAGATGTTTAGAATTAAAAATAACTCTCAAATAGGTATTCAATATTGTTTGTTTAGATCAAAAAAATAATGTTTTCGACATTTTCTGTGACATAAAAAAATTTTTGATGTAAAACAATGTGTTAAATATTTGGAAGTTATTTTTAATTCTAAACATCTTTTCTTTATAATTTTTGAAATTGTCCAAAATAAATGTACCTACCTACCTACTTGAGACTCTTGAGCAAAAATACATCTAATTTAAATTTTGTTATCTAATGTATATATTATACCTAGTTTATTTCGTATTCAATAAATTATTTAAAAAAAATGAAAAATGGTCCGTAATAATTAATAATGGGATGTATATATTATATTATATCTATAGGTAACCTATCACGTGAAAATATTCACAAGATTAGCTTTTTGCAGTGTTTTTTCATTCAGATAATTCCAATGGATTTTTGTTAGGTCGGTTTGGTTTGCTTTGTATTTTATCATTAGGTACTTACCTACTTCTCAATAAATGGAAATTATAAATCTGGATATATAAAACTTGAAAATATAGAGAAACGACGATAATGATTGGATTGGATTTTAATTTCAAAATTAACCTATAAAAGTACAGAAAAAAATTAAAGAATAAAAGAGAATACCTATAGGTAAAATAAACATACTAGCTGTTGAGGAAAAATAGCAAATACATAAAATCATAATTTACCTATTGCGATTGAAAATAAAAATATTTGCTGGCAGAAATTGTGTTTGTTTACCAAAACATCGAAACAGCTGATCCGGAGAGAAGTTTGTTTGAATCGTGAAGAGCAAAGATAAATACTTTATACCTATACGGCCAAGAGTGGAAATACAAAAAGAGAGAGAGAAAATAAGTTGCATAAATAAAAGCCGATTCGGTACTACTAGCGACATCTATCGTAAATATTTTGAACCAAAAAATTACTAGATAAGTAACAAGTTTTGTGTAAGTTTTAAGGTTTATACACCTGCGCGGAGGGCCCTCTTAAGTTTGTTGTTTTTGTCTCAGCTTAGTATATATGGTATCTAAAATATCTTGTTCTTGTATATCAAATGAATTTTTGTATTTAAGTTTGTTGACAATAGGGTAAATTATATCTAATATTAAATTAGTATTAATGTTATTTGAACTATCTGACTTTTCGCTATTTAAATTAGAGTTATAGTTTGGATTATCAAAAATACCACCTGAAGTAGATGGCAGCCTCATTGGTGATACAATTTGTTTATGTAAGTCTAATATGGGTTCCGGGGTTTGCGGACACTGTCGTTTATTTGTTCTATATGTAGTCTGGGTGAAATGGGTAGGTCCTGATTGATTATTTTAATTTGAATTGGAAAAACTGAGGCATAACTATTTCTAGGAGTTTTCTCACTGGCGTCTTTATATGAGAGGTTTGTTTCGGACGTAAGTTTTTTTATTTCTTTCTGGCGCGTAAATTCTGGGCATTCTTTAACAGCATTAGAATAGTGAGCGCCATTACAGTGAAAACAAATCGGGATAGCGTTATTCTCTTGACATTCACTTGTTTCATGATCTTTTTCACATTTCAAACACCTCTTTGAGCTTTTACATTGTATGCCTACATGACCAAAACTAAAACAATTATAGAACAATACCACTCTCTCAATGTATGATTCTACATCAAACCTGACATGGTTGATTTCTATATACTTCGGTAAAATTTGGGATTTAAATGTGACTAAAATTGTTTGAGTGGGGATAAATTTGATTGTATCATTTTCTATAATTTTCCTAGAAAAACGCTTTGCCGAGTCTACGCTAAATTTGCAATGTAAATTGTGTTCTTTGATATTTTGTTTTAAATAATCATCCGAATATTCCAGATCGACGTACCTAACAATTCCACGTCTATGGATTGCGAATCGTCGAATATGGTTTTTAAGATGAGGAGATTGGATTAACGAATTAGCAGTTTTGTAATCCTTGCATTTTACCCTAATCTTATTTCGAGCTACTGAGTCGATACTTTCAATATGATTATCAAGTTCTGGATGACTATTATAAATCATTTCTCCTATTTTCATAGCTCTTAATATACCTGAAAAATTGTCCGTGTTATTTTCGAAGTATACTGAATACGGCCCAGTATCATTTGAACTAAACAAATAGTTTTCTCTTTTAAAGCTAGACGAATTAGTTGATTTATCAGATGGCGAGTTTTTTTGCCCATTACCACTAATGTTTTGGTTTTCATTTGAATTTGTATGATGCATTGAATCGTTATCATTGACGTTATTTTTTATTATTTTTTGATAAACTTCCAAAGATCATATTTATACTTGGATCAAATTGACTCACATGATTTCCATTTGTTTTTTTAATTACTTCACCACTGCTATTTTCCGTCGTTTCCATTGCCTCAAGTTGTTCTTCTTGCGTAAATCCGTGAAAACTATTATCCCCTTTATCAGGGGGATCTCCATCACTATGACTACTCATTTCAACCACATCCAGCGAAATTTAATTAATTAATCGTAATAAAACACGTTTGATCGCTAATACCTTCTTGTGAGTTATTCGGAATAATTTACATCAAAATGTCTCAATTATCCTGTGTCGCAAAATGTATTGAAACTACACACATAACACATATTTTAAATTTTGTATATTTATGAAAAGTTTCTTTAAATACTCAATTCTTTTTTTTACTACGGCGTAATTTACATATACAGATCAGCAAATAATTATCTTCCGTATAGCGATTCTGTGAGTGGAAGAGAGGAAGCTATAGAATAACATAGAGACAATGTCTAGAGAAGAGGGCGTTTCGTGGAGGGGAAGTATGCTGTTCTCTCTTGGAGATATATAATTTTAGTGCTCACTGTTGCTCCTATATGAGATTCTACATATGGAAGATATATATTTGCCGAACCTGTATATTATGACAAATATGGGATTTTTGAGACCTGTACGAGGGATAGTTTCTTGTACTATGTTGGCAACACTGCACAAGAGATCGTATTCATATCGTATTCGTAATATGTTTCTAGGTAGGTCAAGCAATAGAGCAAGCAAGTATAGTTATTTTTGACAAAAATCTTAGTAGAAAGCGGATGGTGCCATCATATAAAAGACCTACATACTATAATTTTGATATTTGGGACTCGCAAATGTGTTTCAGTAATTTGTTATAAACATTTAAAACTAAAAAAAGTACGTTTTTTTTTTCGTTTTAATTGTTTATAAAAACATTTGCGTGTCCAAAACATACCAAAATTATACTACGTAATGTATTTTATATGATGACACTACTATCCGTTTTCTACTAGGATTTTGATCAAAAATATTTACCTACTGCTTGGCCTATTCGTATAATTTACGTTCTTAAATTTTGTGTTCTGCTGCTGTTAGTTCTTTGTGACATTTTATAACTCCAGTCATGTTAAGAATATTATGGACACAAACAAAAAGTCTAATAAATCAGAATTGACCGAAAATCCAAAGAAACACTTTCAAGCACTCGAGTAAACAAGGTTATATCGGCTGTTTTAATGGTATACATTTGTTTCTTGTCGCATGGACGCACGCCCTGTACCGAAATCATACGGTCTGACGTCACAACCAATAGCAATGCGTTTTCAAAAGCTTAAAATAATTTGAATTTATCCGCATGTTTAATTCGTTATAAGGGTTCTTTGTGACAAAAAAATACATTTTTTGATGCCAGATGTTTTCATGCAATATATTCTTATGGTTTATAGCACATTTTAGCTATTTAAAAATTTTGTTAAGTTCCCTATTGCAATAGAGTAGAAAATGAAATAAAAATGATAAAATAACAAGGGTGCGAAAGCTATGGCAAAAATAAATGTATTATATCTATCAGTAATGTCAATTATGAGTACTGTGTGAAATTAGCTATCAAGAAAATTGTCAACTTAAATTCAAATCGCTGGTTTTTAAATAAGGTATTTAAGTGTATTTAAAAAATATTAACTGTGCAGAGAGGCAATCTATGTTATGATGATGTTATGGTATTATCACCGTACACTAACTAACGACAAGTAAATTCACTTCGTTGATTCAGCGGTTACCGAAAATTTCCTTACCCCGCCTATCGTCTGCTGAGTTCTGGTGAGTTTAAATCGAGAAAGTGTTGAGTACACGGGCAGCGCGGCGATAACGGGGAGTACGGCGCCAAAGAAACGATGTACTAAAAATTTCAAACGTTCCGACGCAAGTGAATTTACTTGTCGTTAGCTAGTGTACGGTGGTATTAACGTAATACGACCGTACACCAACTAACGACAAGTAGATTCACTTGCGTCAGAACGTTTGAAATTTATGGTACATCGTCTCTCTCTCTGGTGCCGTACTCCCCGTTTTCGCCGCGCAACCCCTGTACTTCCCACTTTCTCGATTTAAACTCGCCAGAACTCAGCAGACGATAGGCGGGGTAAGGAAATTTTCGGTAACCACTGAATCGACGAAGTGAATTTACTTGTCGTTAGTTACTGTACGGTGGTAATACGTTTACCATTCTATGAACATTCAATCCAATATTTGGAGCAACAATAAAAAGTAGATTAGAAAGAAGAATATCACTCCAATGTTGTCGATGCTTTATATTCAGAATTCGTAATTTTTAACAACTCATTCAGTATTTTGGGTATTATAAAACCGAATTACATAGATTAGATCCGAAAGTAGAATTTTTATCAGTTAAATTATTTGTTGATTACATTTAACCAGCACGCGTACTCTGTAACTTGATAGAAATAGAAAAGAAATAGCAAAGAAAAGAAATTTCTTTCTATCGAAAAATGCTACCCTCTATGACTTTTTCCAACATCGGGCGAGCTCGGGTAGAAAGAAACGAATACTACCTAACTTGAAAACATTTTCAGAATTTTTATATCTTGTAATGTTTTTGACATTTTGTTGCCAGTAATATCAATTATTTCCATTTCTAAGTTTTGTTTTGATGTTTTTTTATTCTGCCATTCCATACAGGATGTTTAATTTTTTATCAATTCTTAAAAACCGATAGGGTTCATTTGTTTCACACCTAAGTATTTCTATTATTGATATAAATAAATGTTGTGTTTCTTGGGTGCGACGTCTACGTACTTGGCTTCCATGGTGAGGGTCGTAGGTTCAAGTCCTACCGATGTCGTTTTATTTTTTTTATGTTTTAACTCTAGTATCATAGTTCTGCAAATTAATATAATAAAAGCGTTATGTAAGTCAATCCAGAAGGTAGTCGTCACTAATTAATAATATTGTGTACTTCCATAGGTACCTATAGCTCAAAAATGCGAAGTAGACGAAAAAATCCTTTACCTAAGATTATTTAATTAGATACCAGCCATTTATCTTGATAGTTAAATAAAATGAAAATAATACCTATTAATTTGAATAAAAATAAACAATATTCAGAACTTAATCATACTCAATAATCAACAAAAACAATGTCAAAACGGGATAAGTATGTATATGGGAACAGATAGAAAGACCCATGCAGCCGTTTCTATTTCTATCTGCCGAATATTCACACGGAACTACTCGAAAGTCTCCGAATAGACATACGGAGTAAGTTTACAAGAAATTTCCTAACATAGAAAGAAATTTCCTTTCTATTCTCTTACAGAGTTCACGTCCAGATATTTATTTTGTCAAAAGACTTGGTTTTTTACTTGGTTGAATGTAACCTTGTATGATTCAATCATTTTGAATGAAAAACAGATTAATACGTTTCACATTTTCAAGTTTAAATATTTTTTTATTTAGCTATTATACTCAAAAATAAATACCCAGTAACCAGTAACTTTAGAATAAACTGTATATGAATGTTTCAGTCTTGGAGTCTCTGTGGCATAGTACTGATGATAACAACAGGATTAATATTATTCACCTACAAATCTACTCAGTTTAACGTAATTGGTTTCACATTGTTGTTATTGGCGTCGATTTCAAGTGGGATACGATGGACTTGCGTTCAACTTCTTTTACAAAAGGCGAAAATGGGTATGGATAATCCAATAGACATGATATATCATATGCAACCGTGGATGATAGCAACCGTATTGCCTTTTGCACTTGTCATTGAAGGTAAGCAACATAACATACATTTTACAAACCATTCAAATAAAAATCACTTTCGGCATCTGATAATCAGTAAACGTAAATTTTACTTACCAGAATAATTTTTTTTGGCGATAACCCAAATCAGCCTATTGTATGGAGATGAGTTAGCTCTATAGCTCATCCATTATAAAAACCGTACCATGTGACGAAAGTGCCGATACAGAGACGTACGCTTGTATTATGTCATTCGTATGCTGCTGTCAATCAGTATGTTTTGCCACTTAAATCCTAATAAAAATTGAAATTTGTAGATCGCATGTTATTAAAAAATATAAATATAATAATATGCTTAAAGAAAGGTTTCGTAATTAATTTCATATCAAATACAACTCGTTGGTTAATTAAATCTTGAACTCAAACTAACGTCAGTCGTACTAAAAACTTTATATAATGGCAAAAATGCGCGCTGTTGCCGCGATTAGTGATTAAAATGGCTTATTAGGTTCAAGACCAGTAGTGGAATATCGCGACTCGAAGAGATTTGAGTAAATTCAAAACTTCCATGCAGTTGTACAGAAGAAGGAACTGCAAGCGTATGCAGACGACCTTGTCTTCATGGCAAGGGCCAAGTCAGGAAGGGTAATATATAATATTCTCCAAAAGACGTCACAGTTGGTGCCAAAGGGAACAGATGTATGTTAACATCCTTCAGTTTCCTACATTCGTGAGGTTATTTCGTTTGCAGCGGAACTAAAATATTTGGTGATTATCCTAGATAAAAAACTTACATGGAACGCTCACTTGGAAAAAGTTATCCGCAAGGCCAGACTATCCTTGTGGGACATATCGTAGGATCTGTGGAAAATTTTGGGGATTGCGACCCAAACAAATCTATTGGGAATATGTGATGATTGTTGGACCAATGATCACATGTGGAGCTATTGGTTGGTGTTCAAAAGCTTTGCAGTGAACGGCAATGATCACATATTATAGGTAACTATTCCCCTTCTTGAAAAATATGTGATCGCTCTACCCGAGGAGGGATTGGAGGGAAACTGCAATAACTATCTGGTAGACGCGAGCAATTATGGAGATATAGGAGTTATCGTAAATGTGTGTACCGATGAATAAGTTATTAAGTGAAAAGTTGAACCATCCTCATAATGTAATTACTGAATTAATCAATAAGATGTATCTTTTTATTGTTATTTTTAGGACCAGCCGCAATAAAAGATTGCAGTTCGTGGGGATGCGACGATGAACAAGTATTTTTTAGGCAGTTCATGAAAGTGTTATTGGGTGCATTTATAGCATTTTTTATGGAATTCACTGAAGTTACAGTCGTAACATATACTTCTAGTTTGACCCTAGCTATAGCAGGCATATTTAAGGTAATAACAAATTTTAGTTACTTGCTTGCAAATTATACAGAACATTAGTTCTTTTGCTACCAAACATTCGTATGTTTTTAATTCAACTTTCTTCATAAGTAAATAATTTCAACTGCGGCTTAGAAATTAAACTTGTCCATTCATAATATTAGATCTCGACGTTAATTGATATGATTGTAATATTTTAATTTTATTTCAGGAAATAGTGCAATTGATAATGGCTGTCCAGTATAACCACGATCAATTATCTGCATTAAATATTGCTGGTTTATCTCTATGTTTGTGTGGTATTTCATTTCACGTTTTTCACAAAATAAAAAATCAAGCGCTACGTTCCCAACCCCGTTTTTATGATGCGAATTTGTTGGAAGATAATGACATAAACGATTATTTAATTAAACAAGATTTGTACGAAAATCACACTGACAGTGAAGATGAAAGGAGTGATACAGAAATACTTTTTGATATTATTAATAGGCGTGGAAGCAGATAGTGATGTGAAAATTATGTAAAAACTGCATTTAAAACGAAATTTATTATAATTATTATTATTGTTTAATATAAGAACTAGGAAAATAAATATTATGCTCAGAGTTTTTTTGTTGATTTTATACTCTACTCTATCATGATAACAACGAAGCCGACCATGTTAGGATAACAAGCATCTTTGAAATTTTTACTTATCATTATAAAATGGATATTCATAAAATGAAGTCACCTCATAAAATAATTGTTGTATTTAGCATAAATGATCTATTTCAACAAGAATAAGTAAGGTTAATTTGGACGATGAAGCAAGAGCGGTTTGTAAAAGAAATGAGTTAACTAAAATCCAATCATGTTCAGACAGTAAATAGCCACGTTGGGATAAGTACTATGATATCGCAAAAACGAATAGCAATCAGTATTTCCATTTATATTCTCAATTTCCCAGTAAAACTACCCACTCAGGTATAGATTATACGAGTAGTAAGAGACATCAGGCAATTAAACATATATATATATATATATACCTTCGCTTTTACATTGATGCATTCCCCACTATTTACTACTTCGTTACTAACTAGTCAGCAACGAAAACCCTTCTATATATATAAACATGTTACAGTCAATTTGTGAAAAGACGCCGTATATATACCGCGCAGACCGTTTATATACAGACTGCCCAAATCATACTGTTTATATAATAAATATTTATTTCATAAATCGACTAGTCATTATATAAACAGCGTCGGCCGTATTTTAGTGCGTACTTATTTTTAGGCAGTTTGTGAAACAATTCAATATTTACATCTAAAAACAAGACCGTAATATAATTTTGTACTATACCCAAATATTATTAATCTATGGCAAATAAAATAATTATTTCTATGCCCCACTATTTAGAATGTCTGTCTTGGTTAAAACAGATCATTGATTAATCTATTGAGAAGGGCAAGGAAAATCTTTGATGAAAATTGAAAGTAAATTGGGCTTTTTTTTCTCAAATATGACTACATCACTGGATTCAGAATCGTTACAAATGTAAACTACCAAAATTACGTCCCAAGACGTAAAATAACTGCAAAAGTTTTTCAAATATTGTGACTTCATTATAAGAAATTTTTTTGTGAATTTTTGCACACGCATTTGGAAGATAATAATGTGTGCCTCTACGAAGCTCGAATTTTGAAAAACAAGATAGTGTTTTAAAAAAATTAAATACCAAAAAATTAACAAAACGGAGTTCGTAGAGGCACGTATAATAGTATGATAGAAACATTTATCTAATTGAAGTTTTTTCTTCAATCGATACATTTTTGTGAAAATGTGAAAAACCGAAAAATGACAAATCGATCACGATTTACCTACATACCAGAAATCTTCTGGCACGATTCGAAATGGGTGTTGCAGCAGGTGGACTACAATTCGATCTAATGTAAATAATATTAATTAGTTAATTGTTATTTTTATTTATGTTTTTCATGTAATTTTTATTACATTTATTTTTATTGTTCCTTTAAGCTTTAAGGCTTTCTTGATTAATTTAACAAAAATAAAAAATAAACTGATATTTTCTTGATTACTTATGAACCCATTTTATTTTTGAAAAATTTGTTGAATAGACGATACATCCAAAATTATAAAAAAAAAATGTACAGGGTGCTATTAAAAAATTTAAAGTTAGGGGTTGTAACTAAGGGATGAATATTTAGGGGATGGTTTTTGTGAGCCGATCAGCTGATCAATTATAATCAAGACTCGGGGTCCCGAAAACTGCTATGTCAGGACAGCCGAACAAGTCGATACTTAAGTGGGTTCGACATAGAATTTTTTTAGATATAAGATGGAACGAAGTCGTCGATAGACCATTATTATTATTATTATTATATACAGAAGTGACAAATGAATGATTTTGTGAAACGAGTTTTGAGTATTGTTAATTAATAAAAAGTAATTAGAAGTGGGATATTCTCTTGTCCAGTGCTCTCTCTGTTTTCTGTTCAAAAGTGACTTTTGTACAAGTAAAAACTATAAAATGGCTGAAGAAGGTGAAATCGTTAGCGGTAGTGAAAACAGTGACCTAGATGAGATGGAAACTTTGCCCCCCAGTGCTAAACGTCCCAGGGCTCAGTGGCAAGAAACACTCATCAACTTAGTAGCAGCTCAATAGCAACAAATCGTCCTATTATCAAGCCAAACATGATTGAACAAAGTTAAAGAAAGAACTGAACGTCAGCGATATTTTAATGATAAGCAAAGCAGGCAATGCATTAAAACATCGGGGATATCGTTATGATCGTGATTGGAGGCCCCTTTCTAGAACAGGACAATTTCAGCAATGATCTCATTGTTGCATTTCCTGATCGTGAAACACCCGGAACACCTGTACACTTTGCTGCAACTTTAAGCAGTAGAGACTATGATTCATTAACTGATTATGGAAATCAGAAATTACGATCAATTAACAGGTTTTATAATCAGTTACCATAGAATGTTATCAACATCATGGTCGAGTTTGGTTTGGAACACACTGAAGCCCGTTCTGCCATCCGAGTGCAAAAGCCAGCATCTGAACGTGATTTATTAGTTTTACTCAGCGAGTTTTATGCCCGCCGTACGAGATCATTCAAAAAATTTTCCGAAAAACGGGAAACTGACCGAAGATCAAAGAGAAGAACGGGTCGGACAACCGACTAATAAATGCCTTAAGTGCGGCCGGCTCGGACACGTCAAAATAACTGCCGATTGATTCAGAACGACGAAAAAGTGAGTGAATCAGCCCTTAATAGGATGTCAACTCTTGACAAGGTTCATTTATGTGATTGTAAGAAAATGGGACACACTGATTCTTATCGTTGGCTCAAGCATGGAAAACCTAAAGAAGCGTTTTTGATGAAATAACACCGATAGCAACAGTTTTATACAAAAAGGCGCTTTCGTTGATGTCTTATTGACACCGGTGCTGAGCTGTCAATTATAAAACACTCTGTAGTTATTGCATTGGACGGTATTATAAAACCAAGTCGTGAAGTGCGTGCCTTTGTAGGATTTGGTAACCGGATTGTTTATCCTATCGGTATTTGTGAACTGATATTAGTTTTGTCGACAATAATTTTAAAAATTAACTTGGTAGTGGTTCCCGACTCAGTTATTCCCGGTGAAATGGATATTATTATTGGCTGGGATATGATAAATCAGTCATTTGTGCAGATAGTGAAAAACAGTACCGGACTTGTGTACGATTCAAAAAGTACTTATTGGACAGTGTGTCACTGAAATTAAAATTAACCAATCTAACTTAGATACCGATTTGAAGTTGTGCTTAGAAAAGTTATTGGTAAAATATAGGGATAAAACCAGACTATATTCTAACCGAAAAAATGACAATAATATCATTAAAAGACAATACAACGTTGGTATATCGTCCGCGCCGAGCCGATTAGCATATCAGGAGCGTGTTTAAGTCGCAAAAATAATAAGTGAATTTTTAAAGGACGGTATTATTTGCGAAAGTAACTCAGAATATGCCAGCCCTATAGTGTTAGTTACGAAAAAAAATGGACAGACAAGAATGTGCGTAGACTACCATGACCTGAACAGAAAGATGTTAGAGGAAAGATATCCCTTACCACTCAAACAGGATCAACTAAATGCTCTATGCCATGCCCGATATTTTACCACCTTAGACATGAGGTCCGGTTTTTACAAAATGGAAATCGACGAATCTTCCAAGCATATTACAGCTTTCGTGACGCCAGATGGACTATAAGAATGGAACAGAATGACATTCGTCTACGAATTCGCCAAGTGTTTATCAGCGAGCTATTGACAAAGCTTCAGGTAATCTAAAAGGCAAAAAAGCATTTGTGTATTTAGATGATGTGCCGTCAACTACCATTTCAGAAGGACTGCAAAACTTGGAAGAAGTTTTAGAAGCTTTAGCAGTAGAACATTTCCGAGTGTACCTGTATGGAAAACATTTTACAGTGTATACCGATTGCAACTCATGTGAGGTATTAAATAATTAGTCCGAGCAAAATCTAATAAAAATTTACTAAAGTAAACAAGGTATAATAAAAGCAACATGAAAATAGTAACTTAACTAATTATTTCTAAATTAACATGAAGAAAAACAAAGGTGGGGCGTTTCTCAGGAAAAGCGCTCTCCCGAGATGGCACATCTGAGAAGGAAATAAAAATTCCTGAGTAACCAGTACATAAGAGATTTGGAAATTAGGTTACAACAACAAAAGTAAATGTCACTATATTTAAAAGAATGTATAAATAACACATAATAAAGTTCAAACATTTCTCGGGTCATAGGTATTAAGGGCCAACTCGCGAAATATCTCTCCAAGAGCACAAACTTAACTAGTCCGGAGTATTTATCATGATAAACAGTGTAATAGGCCATCATTAAGATACTAGGGGTCTCGAAGTATGCTAGGGTAGTGATTCCAAGTCGGGGGTAACGGCGAGTTTAAGGTGGGTTTGGTTGGTAGGCATCCCCTTGGGGATGAGCCCAACACTGTTTGGGTCCTGGACCTGAAAAAAAAGATACTAGGGGTCAACTCGCAAAGTATCCACTCGTTTCAACTAGCGAAGTACGAAGGGTCAACTCGTGACGTACCTCAAATCAATGTATTGTCTGTAATCTCAGATATCAAATTAATGAATTATCAAACAGTTATTTAATATAAATATGTATAAATAGATTTGTAAAATATTAAATAGTTGAAGAGAAAGAGTGATTTTTAATTACTGGTTTTGTGTATCTACTTACATTATATTGTTTATAATATTGATAATAAAACAAATCTAAATGTTAAAAATAACTATTTACAAGACACTGGACGTGATGCCTGTATTTAATTGAACAGTCAAGACGGACATGGTACGAGTAGGTTGAAAAACCGAGATGACGTACCTGGAATTAGATAGAAAAACAATCTGAGTATTCAATTTGCCGTAAATAATGATTAATTATTTAACTAACGATCAGTATAGTTAAAATCCCCAAAATTAATGAAAGTATTAATAATATACAAGGTGCCTCTTGTGTTTGAATTGTGATTATGTATATCAGACTTTAACTTCAGTTGATCAAAAATAAATGCCTAATTGTAAGTATTTAGTGTTATTAGGAAAGGTGCAAGGGGCGCAAACAATATTATAACTACTGTAAGTGGCGCAAACCATCCACAGTACAGCAAAATAATATTACACTGCAAATGGCACAAACTCTCCACAGTACAGCAAAAATAAGGTTACACTGCAAGTGGCTCAAACTCTCCACTATACATGGGAGGTGGAAGGAGATATGGGAGACGTACCCTGTATCAGGAATGGACAAACCGTAAGTGGCGCAAACTCTCCACAATACAGTATAGGTTAGGTTAGTTAGTAGTGAGTTGTGGAATATTTCATGAATATGGGTTTTATCTTATATCCATGAAAAATATTCCTGGAATATATTTTCACGAATATACATCAGATATTCTCCTTGAATATTACTGGTATATTGAAACGGCATATCAAGCTGAAATGTAATTTTTTGAATATTCCGGGAATATTCAAAAGGCATTTTGATATCATATTTTTCTGAAAATTTCTCTTATCACATTTTGTTAAAAAACAACTTGGAAAGTTCCTCGTATATATTTTATCAAAAATGAAAAACCACACGTATTTATTCTATTTCAAAATAAACGTGTTTCAAGCTTCTCAGCCAAAATTGAGCATTCAATTGGTTAGAGCTAGAGTTATGACGGTTGATGTGAAATTTCGACCAATCAAATTTTTTAATCATGTACGCCGGTGATTGACAAAGTCAATGCTGATTGGCCATTGTTAAAGCATTGTGATCATAGGTATATGGATCATCGATTCATCGACATTAATGACAGATGATCTTGTCAACGGTCATTGCAAATTGTCCTCTGTCAAGAATAAAAAATTCGTCTGTTGAATGTTGATAATTAAAATACTTTTGAAATCTGTTTTGCTATTGAGTGAAGTGGAAGTGAAAAGCCTCGAGTGTTGTTATCGTAAGTATAGTGCTGTTAGAGGAGTATTACCATATACCACAATTTCTGATGAATAAAATACGTCTGATATAAATATCAACCTCTGGAAGACATCAAGGGAGGGGCTTTACAGAGTACCAATTCACCTGCAGTCCGTGTTTTGCTTTGCAACAATGAAGAAATGTTTTTTGAGAAAAGTGAAAAGGTTGACCAACCAAACATTGTTGATTTCTCGAAACAATGAAGAGCACAATATTACTGATTCGTCAGAGTATGATCAGAGCGCTGAAGAAACAGTAGATAGTTGTTCTACTGAAATGATTCAAGCCTTGACTCCACCAGAAAACCGAAGGATTGCTACTGAATTGATTCATGATCATCAGTTACCAAGTACTTTAGTTGAAAATACTTGTCTCTCAGGACCAAGCCAAAGTAACCACCTGAGTTTTCAGGAAGAGATTAAGCTGTGGGCTGTGCACAATCAAATAACACATAAAGCTATTAATGAGTTACTGACTATTCTACGAAAACAACCAGGTTTGGATGGTATTCCAAAAAGTGCCCGATCCGTTTTATCAACTGTTCGTAAAGTAAATACTAGAGTTGTGAGCCCTGGTGCATACTGCCATCTGGGACCAACTCGGATTCGTTGACCCCAAGAACTGCCTCTGCAGTAAAACAGACATGTTTGTCATGTAAAGGTCAGTAAATCGCTTATATATTTATGCATTTTTGACTTCAACCATTTCTTTGTTTTTTACAGATTCTACTGATATTATAAGACTTCTGCACATAATTAATGGAAGGGTTGCACAAAATGCTGAATTAATAACAGCCATATTAAATTCTAAAAATGAAAATATTATCCAAGATAATAATCCAGCAAAAGCAATAGATATCGATATCCCAGCCAAGTCATACATTGAGTTAATGGAACTAGACAAAAAACTAAGTGACCAAAACATAAGAGAATTTATGGTAATTTTAATTTTATTTTAAGATCAATCCCTATAGAGCAGTGACCAAAAGACGAAACGAATATTTTATTTATAGGTTACTAAGCTCCTTCATGTTGTTAATTCCGTTTTCCCTTTACTTATTTTATACTGGGTGGCTTATGACATTTAATACACTTATTCCCAGTGTTGTCCAACTGTTCTTGATTATTTTATCGTTTTTCTGTATTTCCTTAATCTGTTTTCATCTTTAGCATACATTGTATATAAAGAAGGCAGTGGGTCATTACTTTATTCAGAGGTTATTTTAGACCAACCACACAATAGGGTTTTTTTACAATTGAATGTCAATCCCATCTTCACTTTATGAAACATTATTTTTATTCACCATATGTTGCAACTATCAATCAATATGCTTAATTAGCAGAGGAAATATAATTCTCATTGATAATATACAGTGTGTACTTAAGTTGGACTCATATGGGAAACTTTTTTATTATTGGTTTTAGGAAAAAAAGTTATTCTTCATAAAAAGTGCTGCATTATCTAAAACCTTAAATGCAATCATTAGATATTTCTTATTTTGAGCCGTATACGAGGTTTGTCAAAAAATATTAATCTTACTCAAGAGTAAAGTACCTTTATTTTTTACAATACAGAAAAATTGTAAGAGGTAAAGTTGTTTAAAATTAAAAGTTATATTCAAATATGCAATTACAGCTATTTAGCATGAAAATTAAGATTTGGTGATTATTGACGTTTTACATTATAAAGTATTTGTAATCGTAAATTTCAATACTGACTTTATCCCTCTCATCTGTTAAAAATATGATAACCTTTCTATTTGTTAATGTGTTTGGACAATCTTGCATTTAAATATGTGCTGCATTATAATTATTGATCTTAGAAATAGGAGAATCCACACAAAGAATATTATGTACCTAAACAAAAATCTATTTATAACTAACAAACATAATTAAATTTCAATTTAAACTACTAAAGCCTCGACATATCCACCTTCTCTTTCTAAACATGTAATTGTTCTTGTCTGAAACTCTTTTATTATTTTCCGTATAATATTTGGAGTAATTTTTTGGCATTCCTCAGAAATAATCCTTTCCAAATGGTCTACATCATCAAATGGTCCTCGCTCATAAACCTTCTGTTTTAAGTAACCCCATAAAAAAAGTCAAGTGGAGTTAAATCAGGAGACCTGGGAGGCCAAAAAATAGATGAATACCTGTGAATCACCTTTCCATTAAACATATTTTCAAGCAGTTCTCTGCTAACGTTTACGGTACTATGGATGGAGGCACCGTCTTGTTGGAACCGAATTTTCATACGTTCTTCTAACGGAAGTTCGTGCAAAAAATCACTTGATTTTCTAATAATTGTAAGTAACGTGCGGCATTTAACGATTGTCGATAAAAAAAATGGTCCAATTAATTTATTTTTGTAAACCCCACACCATACGTTCGTTTTAAACGAATATTGGCTACGACTTTTTATTACAAAATTTGGATTACTGTTGGACCACCAGCGACAATTTTGTGATGAGACGGTTCCGTTGGATGAAAATGTGGCTTCATCGGAAAAAATTATACTTCTTGCGAAAAACGGGTCTTCTTCCAACTTTCCTTGGATCAAAGCGTAATCGTAATCCCTTGGTAGTAATGTGTGTACGAATTGAGGTTTGTATGCATGATATTTATAACGTTTTAAAATATTTGCCACTGTATCTTTTTTTACCGAAGTATTTGTGATTAGAGAAGCCCTTTTGCGTAATCCGATTTTTGGTTCCTCGACGACAGAAAGCATCACTTCCAACTCAGTGTCTTCATTGGCAACCCGTTTTATGCGTTTATTATTGAACTTATTATCAACACTTCCACTGGTCTTGAATTTCTTCATTATTTTGGTAACTGTTGAATACCCGACGCTTCTATGGGGATGTCTGTTGTTGAAAATATTTGCTGCCTCTCTATGTGTATTGTAATTTTCTCCAACAATTAAAACTATTTCTATGTTTTCTTCACAAGTCAGTAAAGCTGCCATTTTTACTGTAATTTTATGAAAACTAACCCACTCTGACATTCACTGTCAAATACTTCATGACAGAGCATCCTAGATTACATTAAATTGTACCAAGCCAGAATAATTAATACGGAATGAATAGTAAATAACCACCAAATCTTAATTTTCATGCTAAATAGCTGTAATTGCATATTTGAATATAACTTTTAATTTTAAACAACTTTACTTCTTACAATTTTTCTGTATTGTAAAAAATAAAGGTACTTTACTCTTGAGTAAGATTAATATTTTTTGACAAACCTCGTATACGGCTCAAAATAAGAAATATCTAATGATTGCATTTTAGGTTTTAGATAATGCAGAACTTTTTATGAGGAATAACTTTTTTTCCTAATACCCATAATAAAAAAGTTTCCCATATGAGTCCAACTTAAGTAGACACACTGTATTAATACCTACTATTTTTAGAGGCATGTAAGAAAAACCCCCTCACCAAACATTTCACAGAGAAACAAGTGGAAGAAAGACTTGCCGTTTTCTTGGCAAAAGCAACTGAGAGGTGCAAGCGAAGACTGTGAGTAAATTATTGTGATAACGAGGTATTTTTTCTCAAATTGGTTGTTTTTAGGAATAAGGAAAACAAACAAAATGACCCCGAAGTAGATTTGGTACAATAAGTAAAAAAAAGTAAATTTTTGTTATTTTTTAATTTCAAAGTTTTTTATGTATCACAGAATGCCGATATATTAGTTTTTTTTTGTTTGCATTTTTTGTTAGGAATATTTTTCTACGTTTTTGTAATAAATATTTTTCTGATATAGTTTTTTATTTCTCAAAGTAACTGACATACATTTAACCATATGTATATAGGGTGGAGTTTATTGCGTATAAACTGGGAAACTTTGTATATTTTCTGCCATTCATATTCCAAAAGCATATTCTGTGCAGTACGAAAATATATTCCTGGCATTATTTTTATGGTAAGAAAATATATGTGTAGCATATGCCATGAATATTTTTTCCGAAATTAAAACATATCCTGGGATATGGTTCATGGTGACTTTGGATATCCATAGAATATGCATATCACATATTTTGGAAGATATGGAATATCCCTGACATATGCCAATATTCCTTTGGGATATGCATGAGATATTCATGCAATATGTTTGTGCCGTCTGGTAAGTAGCGCAAACTCTCCACAGTTCAGCAAAATAATATTACACTGCAAGCGGCACAAACTCTCCACAGCAAAAATAAGGTTACACTGCAAGTGGCTCGAACTCTCTACAATACAGGGGGCCGTGCAAGGAGATATGGGTGACGTGAGTAGTCACCCTATATAAGGAATGGACAAACCGTAAGTGGCGCAAACTCTCCACAATACAGTATAGGTTTGTGAGTTAAACGGTAAGTGGCGCAATCTCTCCACAGTACAGGGGGGTGCAAGGAGATATGGGTGACGTGGGAAGTCAGCCTGTATCAGGAATGGACAGACCGTAAGTGGCGCAAACTCTCCACAATACAGTATAGGTTTGAGAGTTAAACTGTGTAAGAATTCATTTTTTTTAAGAACAAACCTTTCATAAAAATTAAATAGGTACCCGACTCTGAAGAGAAATATAAAACACACGATAGACTAAACAAAAAAAAAGGGCAAGCTCTTAGTATTTGTTTATGTTGACATAATATCTGTATCGATCGCACCAGCGTTAAAAAGAATATTTCGTCTTCATTTGAACCTAGTGCTTTATCGAGTAAAAGTGATTTTGTTCCATTTTAGGGGTTGGTTACCTAAGTGATTTGAAATAGTTGTGACTTTTGTGGTTGTGCTTGATGTTTTACAAACTAGGTAAGTACTCACGGGCAAACCGAATTTACCTTTGCACATGCATTTTATTAAATTATTTCTCAATAGATATCTTACTGAGTTTTTATTAGACAATAAATTACTGATTACAATACTTAGACCTTTTTATCTGTCGTTCAGATATCAGACACTGTCGTTCGTGTCAAGACGCTGTCGTTCAGGGTCGCATTATTCCTGTCGTTCGGAATATTTGAGGCATTGTCGTTCATGCCGCATACTGTCGTTCAGTATTTTTGGTCCGTTGTAATCACTAATA
Source organism: Lochmaea crataegi (assembly GCA_947563755.1). Taxonomy (NCBI): domain Eukaryota; kingdom Metazoa; phylum Arthropoda; class Insecta; order Coleoptera; family Chrysomelidae; genus Lochmaea; species Lochmaea crataegi. Next base: position 75,630,243 of record OX387422.1, on the reverse strand, counting down.
TAATAAATAATGACTACATTATACCATAATAAGTCAAATTCATTTATTCAGACAAATTCTTTTGCTCAGATATTGTTTCTCTTTCCTTTATTGATAAATACCTTATCGAATCGATAATTGGTGGCCAGCCTGGTTATAATCAGACAAATTTTTAAAATGTAAGTAGTATATAAACTCGCCCTTTTATTTGATTTTATCAATGCGTTAAATGAAACTTTTATTGAATACCTAAGTTATATTTTTATTTTATTAAGAGACCTCGTATAATTTAGTTATAGTCTTTTTTTATATGAGGTCTCACATATCAGAAGAGGGATGAATAACAAGAATGATAATGATCAGCATATTGATAAAGATCAGGACATTGATAAAGATAAAACTTTATATATAATATATCATTTGCATTTTTCATCGGCAAATATGTCTTGGGTTTTTTTTTTCTCTTTATTAGTATTTCTGAACAAATTCACATATTTCAATCATGAGTTCTCGTCGAAATAAAAAACGTCAGTTAGCTGTACGTCCCAATTGACGTTCAAATTCAAGTGAGCGTAGTCCCTCACGTCAGAGAAGCCGAAGCTCTGCCGGATCTGATGATCCAGTAGATCGGTTCACGGATGCACTGAACAATTTCCTTCAACTTGATATACGACAAAACAATAGTAATGCTACCACTGTTAGAGGTGACGTGGTACCTGAATTTAATCCTGAAGAAAAAGGACAAACTGCAGTTGCTTGGTGCCAAAAGGTGGATGAACTGCTATGTCAAACCTAAGGGGCCTAGCTGGGGTATGGTATAAAAGTCTACCAACCCTGAAATTTAGTTGGTTAGGATGGAAAGAAAAAATACAAGTAGCCTTTCCTGAAAAAAGAGATTATTTTGGAGAGCTGACGGAAATGATACAACGTAAGAAAAGTTTTGAAGAATCGTATACAAAATATTACTACGAAAAGACTGCCATGCTCAACGTTTGTAAGATTTTTGGGTCAGACGCTGTGTCTTGCATTATTGGAGGAATTACTGACGTGGTACGCATGACTCGCTCAACTTGACCATTGCCGCGTGGTACTACTGTTGCTATATGTGATGTAACTGCACGTCATGTTCTGATAAGAAGTTTTGAAACACTACCGAAGTAAATGCAGCTGCTATAATACGTTTTGGTGCACCTAATAATTCTTCAAAAACTGGCAACAATGCACTTATTGTATGTTCAGAAGCCTTTTTTGTTATAGGCTGCAATCAACAAAATTTTGAGAATGCATCAATTATAACTAAAATTTGAGTGCAACCATTTGATTTCACTAAAGGTCCAGCATGATCGATGTACCACGTATGCAATATGTCGTCTGGTTTTTCACCATTTTGCCATACTCCTGTTCGACGTTCTGTATGTGATTTTCCTATAACACAAGCCCGACAATTTCTGATATACTTCTTCAAGCATTGTCCCATTTTTGACCAAAATAAATCTTCGCGCATTTTAGAAATACACTTATCCCAGCCAATGTGCGATGATTCATCATGGCATAATCGCATCGTTAAAAGACGCGCTGCGATAGGCACGAAATACTTTGCCGGTTTTGTTTTGGTTACGATGACATTGTTTATTATAATTAAATCTGGGTTACTATTAGGTTGTTTAAATATCTCGCGACAAAATGGGTCGTTCTTTTGGAATTCTTTTAATGTTTGTACGTCACCTATTTTGTTTATGTTTAAAGTTTTTAAGGCACATATTTTTAAAGCACTTTCATTGTCTAGGGGATTCCGGCTTAAATAATCCACATTACTCATTTTAGTTTCCGGCCGATATTCAATTGTGAAATCATAGTCTTGTAATTTAACCCACCAGCGTGCAACTCGGGGATGTAGATTTTTCTTTAACTCAGTAGCGCGCACTGAATTACAGTCAGTATATACGGTAAATTGAACTCCGTACAAATACACACGGAAATGCTCAACTGCTTCCACTATAGAAAGGGTTCCAAGGGCCGGTTGTACAATCAAAGCTTAAGTAGAGGATTAGATAAGCCACCCTTAATTCTAAACTGAGCTTAATAAACGTTGACAGTTGTACATGTCAGATTTTAGGAGAGCTCGACTTAGAGAAAAATTGTTAGGTTGGTAGTCTGTAATCATGCGCATTACCTTACAATTGAGACATTGAGTGTTCTGTGATTTAAGAAGATCAACATTCTTATTTATGTTACCTATGATCAACATCAACAAATACATAACCTATTTTCAGTTAATATGTTGAAAGTCTGGAAGTATGGAGGGTAGAAGGAAGGAGCACCATCTTGTATGGGTGACAAGTTGAAAAAGTGTCCACCTGTAAACAGCAAATTATAATTCGAAGATTCACCGAAATGGCGCTCGTGTAGCTAATGGAAGTGATGTGAATCTAGGGTTATAAACCGAGTGAAGTGTGCTGGGTTGAAAAATCTAGTATTTTTCGTGACTTGTGTAATTGAGAAATATACAGTATTTAAAATCTCAATTATTTACGTAGTATTTCCTTTTTTAATTTTGTGTCTTACTCTAATAATTCATGGCGCTGTTTTTAAAATCTTTCCACTTGCTACTATGGCGCCACCTTAATTTGCTTCCTTTCGATGGACACTTTTTAATACATTGAGATGGTGCTCCTTCCTTCTACCCTCCATATCTGGAAGTCACTAATTTTTTATAAATATTATCGTCACCCTTCATATTTCAAGATAGTTGAGGTTATAATATTTGATCATTAACAGCTCTGGGTTTTCCCGTAAACCGTTAAACTAGCCGGTCTAACGTCTAATCCCAATCAAGAGTAATAAAAATCTATTTAGAAATGTATTACGATCGTAAACCCGTAATAGAAGTAAATTCAGGTAAATAATATCAATCCATAACAAATGTTCAAATATCTGAAAGGATGGTTTTCCCCACCTTATTATATTTTTAGTAATCTGCACTAGCACAAGAAAAAGGAATTCAGTTACTGATGAACATTCGTTAGAAGAAACTATATAGGTATTAACAATGTCAGAAAAAAAAGAAGTGCCAATTTTAGTCCCAAGGAAGAAAACTTATTAATGCATTTTGTTAAAATAATAGAAAACAAAAATACTGATACAAACATGAATAAACTAAAAAATGATATATGGAGAAAAATTGAAGTAGAGTTCAACACTGCAAGTTTATTTCCAACCAGATATTATTGATCACATTTTATTACATTATTTTTAACTTTGGAATCATTACCACTTGTTTTTCTTAAAACAAACAAATATGGTACTCAATTTTTTTAATTCATTAGTAACTCAAAATAATTGTTTATCAATTGATGTCTCACTACATTGTTTATATTTGTTATGTTGTAAATATTCATGTATGGTTGCACGTTCACATTATTTACAAAATTCATTGCAGCCTCTAATTCCTCGTCTATGACAGGATTTGGCTCCTTTAAAAGATTTGCAATATTGTCTAGTACTGCAGTGGCAATAACCACACCTTCCACTTTTTCACGTTTCAACCTGATACCAAAAGAAAGTATAGGAAATCTTCTTTTCCAGATTCCAAACTTTCTCAATACAATTTCTTGTACGTATTTGGGAATTAGTAAAATTTTGTTCGCCTCTTGTCTGAGGTCGTACCAAAGGAGTTAACAAATATTTTTTTATGCCATAGCCACTATCACCTACTAGAAGATAATCTCCAAATGCTTCATTTTCAAAGCGTGCTCGTATGTTTGAATTGGCACATATTGTCGAATCATGTGTGGAACCTGGCCAACGACAAACAACATCTTGGAACATGCAGTCTGAGTCACATATGGCTTGTACGTTGTAAGAGAAAAAACCTTTACGGTTTCTATAAATTTCTGCATCATAACCACCAGGAGAAACTATTTTAATGTGAGAGCAATTCACAGCACCTATACATTTAGGAAATCTTGGAACATTGTAGAACCCTTGTGAAATAGTTCTCATTTATTCTTCTGATGAGGGCATTTTTATAAATTGGTTGTAGAGGCCTGCGATGGTTCTTGTAACTTCCCATACAATCCGGCTTGTAGTGCCTTTATCTAAGCCAATAAAATCACCCACTACCTGTAGGAAACTACCTGTTGCATAGAATCTTAATGTCAGGAGCACTTTCTGTTCTGCTGTTACAGCATGGTTTCTATAATTGAAAAAACATTTACTTTAATAATTTAAACTTAAATGTATTTAATGTAATATTGTTTGTATAGAGGATTACCTTTATAAATAAAGGCTTAAAATAATGATCCAGATTACAACTTACTGTTCAGTATGAGATGTTATTTGATCTCTAATCAAATTTATTATAAATCTTGCTCCTTGTTCTGTAAATCTAAATTTTTTTAGAAACTCATTATCATTCCAAATCTCGAAATGGTTAGGCCTTTCTCTATAATTTTGAGGGAGTCGTCTTCCACCTAATAAAATGTCAATCATTTCTACAAAGTCTTCGTCGTCGCTGAAGATTTCCATTTCCACCAAAAAAATTTCACTAAATATATAAAAAAAACGTGTGTTTTCTGAGGTTAAGTAACCCTAAACTCGCTTTAAGCCGCCAAAATCAACCGCTTAAATACAAACGTCAAACATGTCAAGTTAAACTAGGATTAAGGATAAGCTTTATTTTGTACAACAGAATATCCCCTTTAAGCTAGGTTCAAATTTGAGGTTGGCTTAAACTAGGATTGTACAACCGGCCCTAAATCATAGGAATGATATCGCGATTCGCACTCCGTTGTCCGACGGCTGTAATAAGCGACCGGTCGAGCGACACCATTCTCCTTTTGAAGAAGCACAGCTCCAATTCCTATAGTACTTGCGTCAGTATGTAGTTCACAAAGTAAGCCTGGATTATACATCCGCAATACGGGTGGTTTAGTTAACTTATTTATAATTGTTTGTCTCACACTCTCGCACTCTGGAGACCACTTAAAAACGATGGTGGGAATTTGCGTCACATCCAATGATCACCTGGGTGTTGTTCCTTCTGCCGTAGGTGATTAATTCTCGCACTACCGCTGGGGGATGTTCTTCTCTTCTGTCATCAGGGAAATAAGCAGAGCAGACTATAATGTCCTTTCTGCCGTTGCCCTCTGATGATGAGAGTTGGACTGCAACCATATCCTGGGTGCAGTAACCTGTTAACAGAAAATAGTTTATGTTATTCCTGATAAGTAAACAAGCCCGGGGTTTACAGCCTGAGGGGCAGTGTACTACTTTACCAGAACAGTTTCCCAGTCCGCTGATCCGTCCTGTGTTGGAAATCCAGGGTTCCTGGATGAATCCCACGTCGATCTTCTCCATGTCAAACCTCCGCCCAAGGACATAAGTTGCCGCTTTGGCGTGGTGAATATTGGCCTGGAGACATCTTATTGTGGAAGCCATTTCGAGGCCCTAGGAGGGGAAGGGGGATTAACCCCCCTTTTTACCTAGCTTTTCCGCCTTAGAAACCTTTTTAGCCTCCTTTCGTGGAGGGAGATTTTTTCCCTTCCTTTCCAGGGTCTTTTTGGGCCTGACCGTTGTTTCGGTGCTGGCTTTCTCTTTCGAGGCTCTTGCTTCTTTGGATCGTATCAAGATTTGACCGAATCCAAAGAAAGGGCGGAACTCCAACCGCTCCAGTTCCCTGTAAGAATCCTCTTCCAGGGAGAATGTCCAGGTCTGACCAGGGCTCGTGTTCACCCGGTGTAGAATAGTCCACTCCTGGGTTCTCAGTCCCTGGTTTGATCTGCGTAGGCGTTTTAGCACCTGCTCCCCCTCCAGCCTTTCTGACGCTTCATCATCAGGGATGAAGGCCACGCAGATGTGGGGTTTGGGTAGCTCCTCCTTCTGCACCAATTTTAGCTTGGCGTCTTTCCAGGGACTTAGAAAGGATATTTCTCCCTCTAGCCACTGAGACATTGCCAGATCGGCGCATACCAGAATCAGGTAATCAGGCCGAATTGTGCAGCCCTGGAAGCGTAATTGCGGACCCTTGTCGTCCGGAAGGCTTTCGATAGCTTTCAGAATTGCTTTTTGCAACAATTTCAGCTGTTCATTTGTCAGCAGGACATTGGGGTGATCCGGATGAATGATTCCCACCTTCACACTCTCCGCTGCTGCTTGAAGGATGGCTTAGAACCCACCGCACTCTCCGAAGGACGTGGCTTTTTTGCCTCCGTCTCCGGGGTACTACCTTCGGATCTTTGCCTTTTACTGGATGAGGCCCCAGCAGGAGGAGATTTTATGTTCCCTCTCCCTTTGTGCCGTTATTCCGGCTTCTGTCTTTTGCTGGATGTGGCAGCAGAAGAAGGGGATATTTCATTCCCACTTTTTTTGTGCCGTTCATCCAGCTCCTTGACTATCTGATCAACGGCGGTTTGGTACGGAACCCCGCTCTTGATCAAACGGCTTAGCCGTTTTCTTGAAGCGCCAGCAAATCTGATCCTTTTATTAAGGTTCAGATCCACCACCGCTTCCGCTAAATCTGCCCCTGTGGGGGTATCCTCGGGAGGATTGTGAGGAGGGGTTGCCAGCAACTCCCTTGACGCCTGCGAATTCGATCCATCTGCTCCGGACACACTGGGCGTTGGTGTAGAACGCGTTGGCATCGCCATTTTGGATTGTTTTGTTAATTCAGCTATTTGTTGCTGCTGAGCTGCCATTAAATTTATCAGGGCTTCTTGCCATTGTACCTTAGGTCGTTTCGGACTTGGTGGTACCAAATCATCCCTAGCCTCAGTGATGGGTTCAGCATGTTGTTCGGATGACTCATCATTAACACAAACACAATTTTCTTCTTCCATTATTTTATTAAGTTTATTGTTTATTTACTTTATTCACTTTTGCACGCAGAACTATCCCACTTCTGATGTTAACTAATATGGGGTTTCATCCCCAATAAAACTCACAAAATACTCAAACGACTATTTATTTTATAAGAGCGTACAGTATATTCTTCATTAACATTTCTTTCTTAACTGATGCATGCATACGGTGCAGTATATGCGCGCTGTCCCTTCCGCGCTCGCCTCGCACCGCCCGCTCGCGTTTGCTTTGCTGACATAAGAGTGGTATCGTGACAATTGCTGACCGGTACTTTTTGAATACCGTTAACATATATACATATCAAATGTCACTTATGACAGGGTAACTGGGTTAATTCGATTTTAATCGAGTGTAAAAAGTTTAAAACCATTTTGACTTGGACCGAATTATCGTACAGAAATCATCAGTGTAAAAAAGTGTAAAAAGTTCTGAATTAAAAGACGCTTCGGTTGAAAAAGTTAGAAAAGTGCGTAATTATCGTACTCAGCTTATAGTCACTTTGAGCACAGAATAGCCCACTCACACAGAAGCGACACCTTTTGAAATTCCCATAAGAAATACATTAATGTTAAGGTAAGCGATTTTGATTTAACATTGATGACAGTATTGGCACCTACCACACACTGAGAAAAATCTCTAATTGACTTATATTGTGATGAAGATATGACAATAAACTGAGTAGACAGTTAGTTCTACTGCAAATAATACGAAAGAGCCGAGTGATAATCACGTGAAAACACTCTAGAGATTGGCACCTAATAATAGAGGCTGTTTTTAATATGGAAGAAGATGTTGTTTCTATGTGACTGGATTATTCTGTGCTTTGAGGTTTCTGTTGACCTTGAGACTCCTTTATGAGACTTTGTATTTCATAGTTGAATACAGGTATCTTGAGTCTACCTTGAGCTTTAGGAAACCTTGAAATTGACGTTTTATCAGTGTACATTTAAACAATTTAAATTGTTTTATTTCATCGTTTACTATCTTTCATTTGAAAATGATAGTGGTAGAAGACTGAAATACATTCAGGATATGAAGTAGGTATCCCTTTAACTTTGCTACGGAAAACCAAGATTTAGATTTTTTATAGTCCAATAAGAGCTTCACACTTAGAAATGAATGTTTTTAGGTTGATTTTGGAGGCACTCGTCAACGAGTGATCTATTGCAGATATTGTAACAATTCACTGCAGTGGAAATTTAATGCCAAATTTTGTTGTTACAAAAGTGTATCAGGTAAGATATCAACTATTAAAATTTATCAAATATTAGTATATAATTGTCTTCTGATATATAATGTGTATAATGTAAAATGTTCAATTTTAAAATTCCATGCAAGTGAATACACACAAAGGTAAAGTATTGAGACCAAAAAAAGGACATCTGATACTCCATTTCAAGAACTTACATCTCTGAAAATCCGATAAATGGGGTACAAATATACTTATTGAGTTTCTAAATCTAAATTTTACTGAAATTTTATTAATAACACCGAACAATAGTTATGGATATTTTGTTTTTTCATTAATTATCTGCAATTTTATTTCTGAGCGGAGACAACAAGGGATTGGCGTCTTAAAATGTCATGTCAAATTTTAATTTCGTTATTTCTTCCATATTCTCCTCTCGTTGCTGATCGATTTGTACGTTAGCTTCTTCTATTACAGTTTCTGAATGTTCCTAAAACGATTAAAATTTATTTCAATACTTAATATTATGTCATTTTTAAACAACGTTTTGGATAATAAATCAAAAAAATACCTTCAGACTTTTATATTTGTTTTCTAAGACCGGTACAATCTCTTTATATCCTTCCAGCTCATCCATAAGTAGATATTGATTCTTTCTCATCCCGAATATTATCTCCTCAGTTTTTTGGAATTTTTCTAAAAGCTCGTTAAACGAAATCTCTAAATTTTCCTGATAACAATCCTTAACAACATCTTTTCTTAATAATTCTCGTTCTACCAAAACTTTGTTGAAAAAATCATCGTAATTTAGCATCACTTCTTGCAAATGACTATTACGTAAAGAGCTTGCTCTAAGTCTTTCATGTAGTTGTTCGTTTGCTGATTTCAACTCTGAAACCTAAAAATAATCACAAATATAACAGTTTGCGAAAGTGAGTTTAATTTCTACATCTTCTTCCAATTCCCTGATTTTAGCTTTACTGTTCTTAATAAGAACGTCTTTCTCTTGTACTATCTCTTTGTATTCACCGATATTATCTTGTTTCTTCGCCAACAAAGTCTTCGAGACAAGCTCTTTTTTACGAAAAATCTGTAACCAAATATAAAATATTATTCGTAGATACAAAAAAAAATCGTTTATAACTGACAAATATAAATGGTTTGACACTTTGTAATTATTTTTTTATGTATAAATCAATGTCCAATTTAAAAGATTAGCAAAGAGTTTGTACTAAGAGGGGACACGCTATATTACACATATTACTTGTACGTATTTATTCCCGAGAGAAGATATTTATGCTTTATGCTTATAGCATGTTAAAAAAGGGAGAAAATACCATAGAGATACTACAGAGGCAACATGCCATAGGTCGCTGTGTAAGTAGGAATGTCCGTCTGAACTCTGGTGAGAGAAAGAGACAGACGATCAGAGGTTTTTCTATCTTTGTCTGCGTCTACAGCATGTGCGCCATAAGAGGAAGACCGTCTGAACTTCTGACTTTCCATCTCTCTTTTCAATGCTGACAGGTTCCGAGCTGGCTTGTTGCCTCTATCTGTAGTATCTCTATGGAAATACAGTAAGATAGCGGTATAGAATTGCAAATGTGTGTGTCAATTTGACACCTAGAATGGCTTAAGGATTATAACAAATATATTTTGCCCCAAAATGCTTCCTAGCCTTGAAAAATGTTGTAAAAAATAATACATATTTATTGTGACAAATAAGAATTGTGGCCAATTTTGAGCGATAAAAATGCAACTTGAAAGTGAAATTTCGACATTGATGCAAATGAATGTGGATACGTCCACGAAAAAAAAAAATACTTTATATAAATTTGTAAGTTCTTTGGGTTTTTGGGATTGAAATGTGGTAATAGATAAAACAAAAAAATATATACAAGCGATTTTCATTGTTTTGGAACACGCCACAATATTTCACTAATACTTCTTAATTATGCACATATGTCTGATTTGGACATTTCGATACGATGTAGCTTGTCTGATTAACACGATTACCCAAAAACAAAATTAATATGTTTAGAAATTTAAATAAATCAAAAATTACATTTCGTTTATATATATTTAGGTTATCTCCTGAACCTTTCGTAAACGAATCAATTTACTCAAAAGTAGAACATTAAATATGTCACTTTATTTCAATGGTCTTTTAAGGTACACTTTTTGCTTTAGGTATCCCCACGAAAAGAAGTCCAGTGGGTTCAGGTTTGGAGATCTTGCAAGCCAAGCAAATTCCACAAATCTTCCTAATACTCGTCCATTAAAAGTTTGCAGTAGATATTCTCGAACATTTCTGGTACTGACATGGTACCCCATCATGTTGGTACCATATGCGTTGTCTTTCTATTATTGGTAGGTTATCAATTAAATCATTCAAAAATTCTAAGTATCGTTCAGAATTTGTGTATTACAGTAGAAAATACATTATTCTGTTGGGTATAACTTATTTATTACTGATTTAAGTTCTTTGCTAAAATATTTCAAATCAACAAATAAACATTTGAGGTGTACTGACTTGTTAAATAAGATAAAAGTTGACGTGTTTCACAACTAAAATTTGCAAAATTTAAGTTGAAATTGAAATGGTGAAAATATTCCTATTAATATTTTGCTATTTGTGGACCCTGTACATCTAATGTCAAATGTAAATACCTGGATATTATTATTTTCGAAAGCAGTGATTTTCATAAAAATTAACTTTTTTTCGTAAAACTTACAATAAAAAAGTTTCCCATATGTTGCCAACTTTATCAGACATACTGTATAAAATTCTCGTGTCACGGTGTTTGTAAGTAGAATTTTTTTAAATAATATTTACCCGCTGAGCGGAGTGTCAGAGTAGCTTTTGTTTATTTAAAATTTCTATAAATGCCATCCTTACAATTAGCTAATCTCCATTAGCTCTTGTATCGTACTAAATTATTATATTCGATTGCTATCTTGCAAAAATAAAAATCGCGATGGAAAAATAGGGGTTGATCGTATAAAGGTGAAAAAAGAGTATTATTAAATATTTTATTCTAAGTCATGACAAAATTAAAGTTTATAATTAACAAATAAAAAATAGGGGTCGATCGTAGAAGGGTGAAAATTTGGGGTTGTATATATTTTTGGGTGCTGTATCATAAAAAAATAAAAACAAAAAATTTTGTCTAAAAAATAAAATAAAATTAAGGGGTGGACTACCCTTAACATTTAGGGGAATGAAAAATAGATCTTGTCCGATTCGCAGACCTACCCAATATGCACACAAAATTTCATGAGAATTGGTCGAGCAATTTCGGAGAAGTTTAACTACAAACACCGTGACACAAGAATTTTATATATAAGATGTAATATAATTAAACATTAACCCATCTTTTACTGGTTAACTTTTACTTTCCCATATTCAAAAATAAATATGTTTGAGACACAACTTATATTAATTGTCAAAAACTATCAAAAATGGTCGAAAATTGTCAAAATTTTGAAAAAATGGTTAATAATTGCCAAATGTGTAAAATTTTTTGGAAAATTGTCAAAAATTTTGAAATATGGTCAAAAATTTGGAAAAATGGTCAACAATTGTCAAAAATTGTCAATATTTGTAAAAATTTTGAAAAAATGGTCAATAATTGTCAAAATTTTGAAAAATCGTTAAAATTATTGAAAAATTGTCAAAAATGGTCAACATTTGAAAAATTTTGAAAAAATGGTCAATAATTGTCAAGATTTTGAAAAATGGTTGAAATTATTGAAAAATTGACAAAAATGGTCAATAATTGTCAAAGACGGTCAATAATTGACAAAACCAATCAAAAATCGTCAAAAACTGTCAGACATTGTCGAAAATTGTTAAAATTTTTAAAAATGGTCAAAAATTGTTAAATATTTAAAAAAATTGTAAATGATTGTCAAAATTTAAAAAAAATGGTCAATAATTATAAAAAACTGTCAAAAATGGTCAATAATTGTTGAAAATTGTCAAAAATGGTCTAATATGAGAAAAAAATCCTACAATATTCTGAGGGTCGCGAACCTTACCGAATCCGTCTTAGATTCTGACAATTTAAAATAATGATTGTAATCACACGCAATAGCCTTTCTTTCTTTCTTTCTTTCTCTCTCTCTCTCTCTCTCTCTCTCTCTCCCATCTTTCTCTCCCATTTCCCTCTCTCTTCCATGTCTCACTTTTTTAATCTGTTCTTTTATGCATAAAACTTTTTTTTTTTTTGGCACTGGCCAATATCTTCGTATGTACGTATTTGTACAGTCATTCTAGTTCAATACACTCAATCTTTTTAACGTAAATCAATTATTCGCTTTTCCTTAACAATCTCTTCTATTTATATTTATTTTATTCATTTATTTCTTTTTTTTTCTCCTTATTTTAATATCTTTATTTCCTTTTTTTATTCCTTTATATTATTATTATTATTATTTTTTTTATATACACATAATTTTTTTTTTTTTATATATGTATATAAATATATATATTTATTTATAATTTTTTTTTTTTTAATTTTTATTTATTTATTTTCATTTTTTTTTTCTATTTTTTTTTTATCATATTTGGTACTAGGATACACAAAAGGAATTATTTTTCTTTGCCCAGAGGACCACCCAGGCGGGTTTAAACAAACAGGTGTTAATCCATGGATAGGTAAACAGTAGAGAGGGATACATAAATTACAATAATTGTTTCATTACAATTTTATACCAGCTTTTCTAATATAATCATATAGTAGTTGAAAACACTGACTTTTTGTTAATAAAATATTCAAATTTATTGGTTGCTCTATGTTATTAAGATATAACTGACGAAAGAAGTTATTTAGATGAATAAGATTAATTGGACATTCAAGGATAACATGTTCTAGATCACCATACTCCCCACAGGAACAATTTGGAGAATCAGTTTGCTTTATTCTATGAAGGTATTCTGGATATAATGCCTTATTGCACCTCATTCGACAAATTATTTTTACAAGGTATCTGTTGGATATATCTCTAAACCACGGTTTATTTGGAATTTTTGGTTGAATAGTTTTATAAAATAGTCCCTTTTCTGTATTGTCATATATGGTTTGCCATTTTTCCCTCAATTCATTTTTAAGTACGTTGTACAAATCACTATATGGAAATTTACATCCTTCAAGGGAGCTACCTTGAGTTGTAGCCATTTTTGCTAGTAGATCTACTTCTTCATTCATCTTGATTCCTGCGTGAGACTTGATCCATACCAGAGAGAGACATTTATTTTTACTTTTAATTTCATTGTAAAGTTTGAGAATATCAACGATTAAATACTTTTTTAGACAATTAGGTGAAACTGATTTAATGTTCTCTAGTGCACTTCTGCTATCAGAAAAAATTACGAACCTTGTCTCTTCGAGGTTCAGACATAATTTCATTGCTTCCCTTATAGCTGTTAACTCTGCTGTAAAGATTGAGGAGTGTTCTGGGAGTTTAAACATTTTATTTTCCTTGGAGTTTTTATGTATGTATGCACAACCAGCTGCTTTATTTAATAATGACCCGTCTGTGTAAATTTGTTGATAGTTATTCCAGCGAGTGTTAATTTCTCTTTCTACTATTCTGCTGTGCCTAGGGTCATAAAGTGAGTTGGTTACTATCTCAATAATGACATTCGGTATGTTTTCAAAATAATTATATGTCGGTATATTACTTAATAGGTTGTTGGAGGTATACATGTTCTCTGTATAGGGTAAAATTTTATTGTAATTTTCGATGAGATTTGGTATTTTTTTATGTCTCCAAAATCTGTGATTTGCACATGCCAAAGCTAGTTTATTGATTTTAGTAATTAAAGGATTCTCTTTAAATAGTAGTTTCAGCAAAAACTTTTGGCCCATGAAGTCTCTTCTTAGGTGAAATGCGGGTTCTCCAAATTCAGCTTCTAGGACTAATATTGGGGTGCTCTTTAATAAACCACTACTGATACGTATACACTTATTTTTAATTTTTTCTATTTTATCCAAAAGAGTATTTGATGCATTGTGGTAAAATATAGAACCATAGTCTAAAATGGATCTGACAAGACATTTATAAAAAAGCATAGCAGTATTTGGGTCTGCGCCCCAATTACTGCCGCAGACATCCCTTAAGATGTTTGTAGCATTTTCTGCGCGACCTATTATGTAATTAATATGCTGTTTCCAGTTGAGTTTCATGTCAAGGAAAACGCCAAGAAATTTAACATAAGAGTTGTATTTGAAGTTGAACGAAGCAATATTGATTTGCGGTGGAGGTAAGAATCTTCTTCTGGTGAATGTACACACACTCGATTTAGGTTCAGAAATAGTGAATCCAAGTTTTTCAGTACAAGCATAAAGGGAGCTCACCGCATCTGATAATTTTTCATTACAACTTTGAATTGTTTTTGACTCTACATACACACATATATCATCTGCAAATTGAAGTATTTTAATTTCTGGATTAATAAGGTTTTCCAACTCATGGGTGTAAATAATATACAGAAGTGGACTAAGAATACTACCTTGAGGTAAACCGTGATGAGTTGGTCTAGGTCCTACTAATCCATTACACGTTCTAATGTATATTTGTCTTGTTGAGTAAAGCTTGAATATATTGTGAGCGATGTTAATTGGTATGTTCAGACTTAACATTTTGTCCTCTAGGATGTGCAGGTTAACATTGTCATAAGCACCTTCTATGTCTATGAATGCAGCAGAAATGCTATGATTTTTTGTGAAGGCTGTCTGTATATCGGTAATTATGTTTGTTAAGTTTTCTTGAGTGGATCTGCCTTTTCTGAATCCTTACTGTGAACCGGGTAATAAATTATTCCTTTCAAGGTAAAACTCTAATCTAGTTTTTATTAAACGTTCGTATGTTTTAAGAATACAGGAAGCAAGCGCTATGGGTCGATACGATGTATAGTGTTCCGGCGTTTTACCACTTTTTAAGAGGGGTATTATAATATATTCTTGCCATTCTTGAGGAATACTGGATTTATTCATCCATATATTGTTGTACACTTGCAGTAGATTTCTTTTCCCTTCTTTACATAGATTTGCAATCATACTATAGTGGATCTGATCCTTTCCCGGAGATGAGTTTTTGCGATTTAGAAGTGATGTATTAAGTTCTTTCAAAGTAAATGGCTTACACATATTTTGAATATCTTGTGGTAAATCATGTTGTTCATGGTCTATTGATAGAGGTTGCGGGCAGACCCAGTATGGAGAAAGTTTTCCCTGAAATTCCTGTAGCCATTGTGCTTCTTGGTCTACCAAGTGTCTATTTTCTTTTCTTCGGTTTTTAAATGAATTTAACCGGTTCCATACGTCTTTTATAGGGGTGTTGTTATTGAGTGTAGAGCAATAGTCTTTCCATGCATTACGTTTAGCTAATTTCGTTACCCTTTTAGCTTTGGCGTCTTTTTGTTTAAAGTTTAATAAATTATTTAAATTCGGATTTATTTTATACATATTGTAAGCTTCTTTTCTGTCATTAACAGCTTCTTGGCATTGTTGATTCCACCAGGGTTGACCTCTAGATTTATTATTAGATTTGTACCGAGGAATAGACGTTTTCGAGATTTCATAAATGTGATCTATTATTTCTTTGTATGAAATAGTTTCCCGTTGAACGTTGTTACACAGTTCTGTACTATTTTCTTCGTATAATCTCCAATTTGCTTTGTCAATATTCCATTTTTCTTGGTTTTGGAAAGAAAATGTCTGCGGTGTCAGATAACAAGATATGAATATTGGAAGGTGATTTGAACCATGGGGATCATCCAATATCTCCCAATCCATTAGATGACTGATTGTTGGGGTACATAAGGTCACATCGATTGCACTCGGATTTCCGTTTAGGGAATAGTTAACTATAGTAGGTGACCCATCATTTAATATTATGAGGTTATTGTCTTCTATTGATTCTAATAGGTTTCTTCCCAGTACATCATCGGTTGTACATCCCCAGCTACGGTGATGTGCATTGAAGTCTCCTCCAATGAAGAAAGGTGATGATATGCTTGATAGAAATGAGTTAAATCTCTCTACATTTATCCTTGATCTTGGTGTGATGTATGTGGTCAAAAAAGTCAGTGTTTCATTACTATCATTTAGTGTTACTGAAATACATACATTAGGTAATTCTGGGAAAGAGGGTAATTGATTTACCTTATACTTTATTTTATTTTTAATGAGAATAGCGACTCCGCCGTAGCCGTCTGGTCTATCACAACGAATTGTATTGTAGGTGATAAAATTTTCGTAAGTACCCAATTTCTGATAATAGGGCTATATCTATTCTGTTGCTTTCTAAAAGGTTAATTAAGTTTACTCTATTTGCTCTAGCAGAGCGACAATTCCATTGTAAAATCTTCAAATGATCCATTCCTTTTCCGAAAGAGAGAAAAAAAGGAAAAAATATAAAACTGGTAAAAAAAACGAGCTAAACTGAACTAGTACGTGTTAAGTTTGTTGTTTTTGTCTTAGCTTAGTATATATGGTATCTAAAATATCTTGTTCTTGTATATCAAATGAATTTTTATATTTAAGTGTGTTGACAATAGTGTGAATTATATCTAATATTAAATTAGTATTTATGTTATTTGCACCATCTGACTCATCGCTATTTAAATTAGACTTATAGTTTGGATTATCAAAAATACCACCTGAAGTAGATGGCAGCCTAATTGGTGATACAATTTGTTTATGTAGGTCTAATATGGGATCCGGAGTTTGTGGACAATGTCGTTTGTTTGTTCTATATATAGTGAAATGGGTAGGTCCTGATTGATGATTTTTATTTGAATTGGATAAAACTGAGGCATAACTATTTCTAGGAGTTTTCTCACTGGCATCTTTATATGAGAGGTTTGTTTCGGACATAAGTTTTTTTATTTCTTTCTGACGAGTAAATTCTGGGCATTCTTTAACAGCAAGTTTAACATCAATTTGGATTTTTTCACGATCGTGAATAGAGGAGTTCAGTTTAAGGTCAGTGTGACCAACAAACAGGGGTTTTTATGATAAGAATGACAGTTAATGTCTACAATGGAGGAGTTCAGCCTAAGGTCAGTGTGACCAACAAAAAGTGGTTTTTATGACAAGAATGACAGTTAATGTCTACCATTCAAAACATAAGATTTTGCAGGTTTTTTATCACTACGAACATCTATATTGCTCTATTAAAGCAATGAATACACCCCCGAAGCGTAAATCTTAAAATTTAAAATGATGTTCTAGCTGAATTCTCAATGCATCGGTGGCCAGTAATTCTAGGAACTTTCGGCAAATCACCAATTCTCATCTGTCATTATGTCACTAGTTATGTCAGATGTCAGTGGAAAAAGCAATCAGAAGAATAAAGTGATACAACTAACTAGAACTACTATAAAAGTATGAAAATAAACATAAACGAATATAAACAAAAACAAATAACACTGACATATGACATAACTAGTGACATAATGACAGATGAGAATTGGTGATTTGCCGAAAGTTCATAGAATTACTGGCCACCGATGCATTGAGAATTCAGCTAAAACGTCATTTTAAATTTTAAGATTTACGCTTCGGGGGTGTATTCATTGTTTTAATAAAGCAATATAGATGTTCGTAGTGATAAAAAACCTGCAAAAATCTTATGTTTTGAATGGTAGACATTAACTGTCATTCTTGTCATAAAAACCACTTTTTGTTGGTCACACTGATCTTAAACTGAACTCCTCTATTCAAAACTTAAGATTTTTGCAGGTTTTATATCATTACGAACATCTATATTGCTTTATTAAAACAATGAATACACCCCCGAAGCGTAAATCTTAAAATTTAAAATGACGTTTCAGCTGAATTCTCAATGCTTTCGGCAAATCACCAATTCTCTTCTGTCATTATGTCACTAGTTATGTCAGATGTCAGTGTTATTTGTTTTTGTTGATATTCGTTCAATCGTTTATTTTCCATACTTTTGTAGTAGTTCCAGTTAGTTGTATCACTTTATTCTTCTGATTGCTTTTTCCACTGACATCTGACATAACTAGTGACATAATGACAGAAGAGAATTGGTGATTTGCCGAAAGTTCCTAGAATTACTGGCCACCGATGCATTGAGAATTCAGCTAAAACGTCATTTAAAATTTTAAGATTTACGCTTCGGGGGGTGTATTCATTGTTTTAATAAAGCAATATAGATGTTCGTTGTGATAAAAAACCTGCAAAAATCTTATGAATGGTAGACATAAACTGTCATTCTTCTCATAAAAACCACTTTTTGTTGGTCACACTGACCTTAGACTGAACTCCTCTATTGGCGTGAACCAGCCGACCATGTTGCCGACACTGAAATAGTGTTGGAATAAGCTGTTGAAGAATATGATAAATAATAGAAGAAACTGAAGTAGTTTTAATACACATGCCAGATAAAGAGAAAAACAGTGTAATAATAGCTTTGAATTGAAAGTGTTAGAAATAGTGATTTTCTTCTATATAAAAGAAGAAGACTTGCAGTCCTGACATGACCGTTAGTCAGCAAGTCAGATGATAAAATGTATGTTCGCCACGTTTAATAAAAAGGTTACTGTTAGATTCATGTAACAGTGTTGATAATTGTAATACTGTACCAGTAGTAATAAATAACAATAACAGAACAAGAATAGTATATTTTCATAACCACAAGCTTATTTTTAACGTGGTAGCAGAGCGTGGTTATTGGTTATTGGTTATTGGTTATTGGTTATGAAAATTAAGTTTGCCGAAGAAGGTTAGAACAAAGTAAGGTTATAACCACGTGTGAATTTTTGAAAAAACCGATAGCTAAGAAATATACAATAATATGGGCAATGATAAAAAGGACGAACTGGTTCTACAAATCTTCGATGGAGGCGGGTATGATAAGTGGAAGTTTGGACTGAACATATTTTTAGAAATGAAGGCATGCAAGGAAGTACTACTTAGTGTGCCTAGACCGGCTACAATAAGCGAAGAACAATGGAGGCGGAAAGAATTAAGGGCAAAGAATTACATAGTTCACAGTATATCAAATACCTAACCAGAACTGATAATCTCACTCACACTCCCTGAGAATTGATCACACATTGTAGATATAGTGGATGCACTCCCAGATAAAGAAAAAACTACAGAATATGTTAAATCAAAATTATCATTGGATTTTCAAAAAAAGGAAAGTAATAGCAATATTAAAGCTTCCCAACCATTCAGCGTAAACAAATCAGAATCTTACAGAGGAGGGCCAAAACAGTATAGTAACCCATGTAGTGCTCCTCGTATAATTTAATTAAATGTAGGTCATTTACAAAATAGCGTCAGCAATAATACTTTTATAATATTGGATAGATATATTTATCAACAATGATATAAAAGTATTAGTAGGCAAAAAATATAAATAGTTTTGCAATTGAAGACATAGTACATTTTTACAATTACAATTATTAGCTATTAATATAACGAGATTATTATGCGATTTATAATAGCCGAGGCTGTCGCCTCGTCACCTAGCAATGTCCGGGACGGTGTTAAATCGCTAATAATCAAGTTATATTCAAAGCTTTATCGTATCATTGACAACGGCGATGCAACAAGATTTTATGACATTTCATTTTGGCATTTCAAAAAGTCATCAATAAAATCATGCAAGATTTTGATATTCCTGACGATATATTAGCTGCAGCTGCTGCTGGCGTATTTCGCAAAACTTTCTGAGGAATATTCTGCTTCATTCTTATGGCCGAAATATTCCATGTTACGAGCGACTTTAGAACTGTAGGAAAGAGTGGAAATCGGCAAATATAGCGCCTTAATACGTTTCATCAAGAAGAAAAACGTTGGTTATAGAGTAAAGAAATCAAAAGTATTTACAAGAGAACAAATCATCGAGTTTGTGCGTTCTGCCCCAGACGAGGAGTTTTTAATGATGGAAGCGGCTTTTTAATTGGAATTAGAGGAGCCTGTCGAACCAATGAATAAGCGAAGATGACCACGGAAGATGTTGTCGTTTTAGAGGACAAGCTGATTGTTACTATTCCCGACTCAAAAACCCACAAGAAACGGATTTTCGCTGTAGAATCTGACGGCGAAGTAAATCCTGTGCTTTCATTTCAAAAGTACGCAATATTAAGGCCAGTACATGCTACTCGCCGAAGATTGTTTGTATCATATAGAAAAGGGAAATGTACGGTACAGCCCTGCGGCATTCATTTCTTCTCTAAAATACCTCAAAACATAGCTAAGTATCACTCACTTGAAAATCCTAATATGTATACTGGTCACTGCGTTAGAAGATCTTCGGCAAATTTTCTTGTTAATGGTGGAGGAGATATATTAGACCTACAAGAACTTGGTGGATGGGAATCGGCGAAGGTTGCTAGAGCGTATTTAGAAGAAAGTGTGACCAAAAAAGTTTCCATTGCTCGCAAAATTCAAATCGGCGATGTTTCCGGCAGTGGATTAGGCACTGGGGAAGCGCACGAAATCGAAAGAAGTGCTTGCTCGGTTATTAATCAGGCTTCAGAGAACATACCTATGATCGTGGACGCTAAAGGCAAAGGTGTATCCATCAAATTTGAAAACTGTCAAAATATTGTTTTACATGTTCATGAATAGTATATTCTGTAACAAGGTTAGAATGAAAATTCGATGCGAGTGGAAAGTTCCGAGCGCGAGCGTGAGGAACCACGAGCATCACGAATTTTCATTCTAACCGAGTAGCAGACTATACTTTCTCCACGATCAAAGATTTTAAATATATATTTTTAAATAGAAATGAACAAAAGATAATTTATATTACAGAACTCAATCACAATTATTATATTAGATAAACACTCAATAATCCAAGAAACATTCTACTCTGTATTAATTGTTATATTTGTACAGTTCTCGAAATAAAAAACTGGTGCATTATTGGAGGTATTTTCAACAAATGCGTGGTTGGGTTAGGTTACGGTTACGTGACAGCAATAATTTTGACACTACGATGACAATCAACTGCGTCAAGGCTAATGCTATTATTGCCAGGCCCTGGGCACTCGGGTGGGCGAAATTAATTCAAAATTGGTACGATTTTTACTGACATCTTTATTTGGAGGCGGAACTAAACGTTAAAGATTTCAAATAGAGCTGATAGATGGAGCCTAAGGTGAAATTAAGTTTCGGAGTCTAAAATTAAATTAGGTTCAGCAATCATGCATGCATGGAGCTAGCAGCCATATTGTTTATTATTATTCTTCGTAAATAAAGGGTGTGCCAGTTCGTTCTTTCGTCGTTGTTTGTGCTTTTATTTTCTCATTTATATTCCTAAAGTATTTAAAGATGAGTTCCTATGATGAGAATTTGCTGTGTTCCTGGATGCATTGAGAAGGTTAGTACTAATTATTAACAATACATGTTAATTTCTACCAATATTATCAGTTGAAGAAATTTTTTTTTATAAAATTAATTCAAATACTAGTTAAGATAGTTACTCTTAATATTTGGAATTGCTAGATGTATTAATTGTGGTTTATACAAAGTCAACGATTTCATTGAAATAAAAAAGGGAAGTATTATAACTAAGTATTGACCTAAGTATTTTTTTTATAGGCATAGAATACCTACCTGCTAACCAAGAGGTTTGGAATGAGAGAATTAATAATTCTAAGTTGGCTTTTGAGTCTTACAAATCTTATAAAAGTTGTAACATTCATTTTGAAGATTATGGCAGATTGAAGAAATCCCTCACTACATTTGCATGGTAAGAACTTATCTCATCTATATGTGTGCACTGCACTGTTTGAAATAGTAGTTATTAGTACTACAATAGACAGTTGATTGTAACTATATAAAAATTATGATTAGTGTATAAATATATGTTGAATTAGGATTAATGTTTTTTAGGATACAAGAGAAGTGTGAATGTGATCATTTTTGGGTACCAGAGCAACAACAATCATTTTCAACTCCCGAGAAGCTAAAAGGTATCTATAAATATTTTGCAATATTTTTTTATATCCAGTATTAAATCATTTGTAACTGTATAATGCCTAGTCTTTCGAGAGCAACAATTTATGTTTTATTGATATTAATTTAAAAAAACCCTTTTTAGAATCCATTTCTATTCCAAGTGCTTCCACCACAAAAAGTAGTAATAGTCCAGTAGGAAAAGTACAACTACCAGTCAAGACATATACAAGGAAGCGTTTACTACATGAGTTTGATGAAGTACCTGGTAAGTATTTTTAAAACACCTTCAGGCAGTATAGCTTATGGTGACCTACTTGTGGTTATGTTGAAAACTCAATTGTAAAAAATTCTTATGTAATTTTCAGCTTGCAGTTCATCCACATCAAGTTTTTCACAATTACCGTCCACATCAAGTTTCATACAAGCACCATCCATTTCTTGGCATCTGGGCAGATATAAAGGAGTTTTAACTGCAACTGGTAAGATTGTTTATGTTAAATAACTCATTATTGCATCTGCTAGTCACACCTTGAATTTTAATAATTGTAAGTACAAGTGATAAAAACTATATTTTTGAAGGAAATCAACCTAAAAATCACAGAAAAAATTGTTCACAGCAATACCTTGCTTTTGTGTATATAACTTATAAGTTCACTGCATACAACTTGAATGAGGATAACAATATTTGACTTTTTTTTAGCTCATGGATATAGGGGCAATAGGAAACATTTCGATTCTCCAGATGTAAGAATGTTATAAAGAAAACTAAGCCAGTGGAAGGCAGCTGCCAAGAAAGCCCAGAAATCGCGTCAAAAGCGGATATTTATCCAAGTCTATTAAATAAAGTGTGTTATGTAATTGTTTCCCATTTTTCATTTATTATATCAAGTGAAATTACCTGCTTTTTAAATTGTTTTTTTCTTAGATTTTTAAAAAGTTCGTAATTGTATTTATGTAAACATTGAATGTCCTATACCAAGTGGAAATATAAAAACTAGATTAATGCTCATTTCGCATTTGAATTTTTTTACCTACTTTTAACTAAATAAATGTAGGTGGGAAATTTAAATAGTTGTATTCCTAATAATTCTGTAGTAGAGAGGTAATCAGTTGTAACTACAAGTTATACTAGTAGAGTTATTGTCTTTACATTACACTGATTCTATTTTACTATAATAGCAAAATAAAGAGTGTAATGTGAAGACAATAATACTACTAAAATAACTATGTGTTACAACTGATCACCTCTCTACTACAGAATTATTACGAATACAACTATTTGAATTTTCCACCTAAATTTATTTTTGAATTTCCCGCTTTTTTCAAATTAGAGGGTTAGCCTGGATCTGAACCTTTAGCATGGCTCTGAACCCTTAGCATAGATCTGAACCCCTAGCATGGATCTGAACCTTTACAAATGTTGGTAGTTCCGCCTCCAAATATAGATGTCACTAGTTTCGGTGCGCGTGGCCACTTTTTTATATACAGTGGCCGATCTACCTGTGTATCTTATCTCTGATTATTGCTAACCAGTGTGAGAATATTATTCTATCACAAGAGAGAGAATGTAAATACATTTAAATTGCATGGGGGCAGAGGTGTTGCAGAATATTTCTTCAATCTCAAGAGAGAGAATTCCAGCATTCTGTAATCAAATTTGATTTCAGAATTGTCAAATTCTGTGATGATCGTGGAGAAAACTAGTTCTAATATTATTTGGTATCTAACGTATTATAATTCGTAACTAACGTTTTAAATTATGGTAACTAATGTATTATGAGTAACTAAGGATTTATGTAGGTATTGGTACGTTTATAATGTTTATAATTATTAATAAAGATTGCATATAAAAATGTCTCAATTTTCAATGATACGATAAAAATATCAATAAAGT
Source organism: Lochmaea crataegi (assembly GCA_947563755.1). Taxonomy (NCBI): domain Eukaryota; kingdom Metazoa; phylum Arthropoda; class Insecta; order Coleoptera; family Chrysomelidae; genus Lochmaea; species Lochmaea crataegi. The sequence goes on along the minus strand of OX387422.1, from coordinate 75,606,371 downwards.
GAACTTCAACGAGGTTGTTTGGGACTGACTAGAGTTCCATGTAACTTGTACATATATAAGTATTTAGTTAAAATACAAAATAGAAGTGACTATTAAATAGTGTTTGATTAACAACAACCCCTAATCCATTAGATGGCAATCCTGCCAACTGGACTGTTCTGATAGGGGCAAAGAAGCAAAAGAATTCAATAAATTATGGTAAGTAGTTATATAGTACACTGTGTTCATTTGAAAAGGACCCACCCTTAATATTTCAAAAATGAGACATATTTGAAAGAAATGCCGAAACACGTCAACTTTTAACTTGAGGGGGACACTTTTTGGCGCTAATGTCATAAACGTCAGATTCACCCCCTTCCTACTGAAGATACCCCTTACATTTTTTCAAATGGCATTAGGTATCAAGTCATACCTCATTTAAAAGGTCTGGTAAATCTCTATTCAATCATTTTGATTCCAGCTGTCCATTGTTATTTAATCACTGTTTAAAATTGGCTCTATCTCTTTATAAGATTTTACAATCATATCCCATTAGATGAAAGTGGTTTTCCGTAGGCCTAATGCCTACAAAAAAACACTTTTTTCGATTTTTTTCGACAACGATATCTCACGAACGCATCAACCGATTCTGACGCACTTGGTGGCGATCGATGCGGGTTTTCAAGGTTAGGAGCTGATTCGTTTTTAAGGTCGATCGGTTCAGCCAATTCGGAGATGTTTTGAAAAAATGCAAAAAAACTTTTTTTTTCACTTTTTTGCAATTTCTCGATATCTACCGGTCCGAATTGGTTCCAACTTACAGGAAATCTAATTTTGGTGAAGTCCTTTCGAATGACACCAACTGCGATCAAATCAGTCAAGCCGTCAAGGTATAAGAGGTTTACATACACACATACATTCATACATACAGACGTACGGACATCATCGTAAAAATAGTCAGGAAAGCTTCTTAGGGCTTCAAAACGTTGAGATTTGTTAAAACCTCGATTTTTGTAAAACAGGGTAAAAACAATAACTTCCCGATTTTTCGAAAATCATTGGGAAGAATCATTGATTTTCTTAGCGGGAAGTTAAAAATTACAACCTGAAGGAGTTCTAGGTAATTTAATTTTTAATTGCATACACTTTAAAAAACATTATGAATAATAAGAATTTATCAATTTTTTACTGGTATACTAGAGATAGAACATATTATCATTTTATCCTCTGATTTTAAAGCAATGGGAAGCTTTCAATTATTATTCAATTCAATTATTACATTTGGTATTAGTAACCATTTCAGACTCTAAAATATCCATTAATTTAAACTTTTATTCAATTAAATCAAAAAGTAACGTCAAACTGAAACTATTGTTAATTTGAAAATATTTTCAGCCTCTGCTTCAAATAGTTATGGGAAGAGCCTATGCACCCCCAAAGTTGCTTCTGAAACAGGTACCTAATCACATTTTCTATCTCTACTTGTTTTAAGTTGCGAAGCAAAGATAATAAAATATTAAATATTGTCAGTATCTGCTGCGCACACTCCATTCCAACAAAATAAGAATAATGTCAGCGAAACTGGTAATTTAATGATTAATTTGAAATTTAAGTATATTATTAGATAAATTGAATAATATGATTGATTTTTATGTTTAGGTCCAGCTTCGTTCTATAAAAGTAAACCTCAACTCATCATAGAAAAAAGTAATTTTCATTTAAACACTAATTATCTATCTGGTTAATCTGTTTTTAACATTTTTTGCTTTACAATTATTAACTGAAAATACCATGATAAAGAGTATTTTAAGTGGTATATGACTATGAAAAAAAAAATCAATAAGTATAATATTTATAATTTTAAATGCGCAAAAACTACTTCAAGAAGAATTATCATTAATTAATATGAATCTAGATTTAATCATGTATGTATGTATGCATGTAAATTGGGGTGACATTCACTGAGACCTAAAAGATCTATTGTGCCCCCTTTCTTCTACTTAGTTCCTGAGGAAAGTCTCAGAGACTAGTAGCTCCTTTAGTCCTATTTCCCGGAGGAATTTTAGGATATCTGCAGGCTTTAACTTAGGTAAATGTCCCTCTTCTATCCAGTAGTCTCCAAGGTGTTGTGCCCTATGATTCTGAATTGCTATGCAGTTCGCAAGTATGTGGATGGAGGTTTCTTCTTCCATGCCATAGAATCTACATTTTTCTTCCTCCACTATTTTGAACTTTTTCAGGTGCCCATTCAGGCGACAATGTCCCGTAAGGATGCCTATTAAAACTCTTAGTGCAGTTTTACTTTGACTTATGCATTCATTTGATCTCAACAGGTTGTAATCACCCATCAGAAGAATCTTTGATTGCCTAAGTCCTACTAGATCTTAACAATGGTCAGATCTTCTCTTTTCTTCGGCTTTGCCTATTTCTTTCCGACAGAATTGAATAAAAAAGGGATAGAAGAATTTTTTAGCCAGATTCCAGTACTGACAAATGAATGTTTGAACAATTAGGAGGATTGGCTAACCGTAAAAGAGAATTACAACATTGCTGTAAGTATGGGTATAAAAAATGTTTTCTATAATTCTAATAAAATCCCATTCTATATTTTTTCAAACGTTACTCAACTGCTATACATATAATTTTTTCTATAACTGCTATGAAAAGTGACGTATTTCTCATACCTTACTTAATTTCAAAACCAAATATTGCTCATACTGTGAGAATAGTATATTACTCAACAAGCATATAATGATGGCTATTATTCACGAAGGTGCGTTTATGTCGCGAGCCGCAGGCGAGTGACATAAACACCTAAGTGAATATTAACCATTATATGCGAGTAGAATACGATATTTTGTCCACCACTATTAAATTTAAAATCAACTTAATAAATTAAAACTCTTGCCATATAATCTTTATTAAACAGTAATTTTCATTTGCATTAGTACATTATTGGGATAAACAAACTATTTATATTATACACGACATATAATTAATAGTGCGACTTGATCGCTCCGCCGATGGTCTGGCTCCGTTTTTCCCAATAGGCCACCTTCACTTCCCTCTATCACGGCTCCTTGCTGTAGTGCATTATCCGTTTGTTGTGGTGTTTTATGACCTACAATAGATCCGATCGAACATAACAGTTAACATTCCCTCAGAAGTTTGGTTGTTTTACCCCTGAAAAGCTATCGAAAAACAGGGTCACATATTTATGGAATCTGAACTAATCTAATTGAAATCCTAATATTATTTTGTTAAAATCTATGTACACTCATTCATGTCTCATTCAGTCTTATGTACAACCCCATTCCCACTCTCTCAACCACGTTCATTTACACTACTATCTAATTACCCCTCTTATTTTAGCTATATGCAAATGTACAAATATGTACAAGAAAAAAAAATTGAAAGATATACAGTGGTTTATATTTACTGGAGCTGCATTGAGATATTTGCATGCAGGAGACTATATCCCTTATGTCTTCCTGCGCGTTGTTTATTTATGCTGTTTCTTAAGGAATCTGGTAAACAGTAGTTGTAGTATCTTACTGCTAATTCAGTGATGTAAGGTTTCAGATACTCCATACCTGATTTTTGGTTTAGCCAAGAGTTTTTTGGGAAATAGTTAACTCTGGTTCCTTTGTAGACTGCCATTCTGAGGCACTTATTCTGCACAACTTACATACGGTTGAACAGAAATTCAGTGGTCGAACAAAAGACTGGGTATCCGTATGTTAAAATTGGTCGAGTAACCTGTCTGTATAGTAATAGCTTATTGCTCACCGACAGACGGCTAATGCGACAAATTAGTGGGAACAAAATTTTTTTGGCCTTCTGAATTCTATCATTTATATGCAAATTGTGCAGAGTGTTTGTCTGAGATATTTAATTGCGGTTTGAGGTTCGATTTGTTCTTTTGATATAGAATTAGAATTAGGAGTGAAGCCTTGCCATCTAAGGGTTTTAAACCGTTCACTGGTTTTGGTGGAAACCACAGGGAGTTTCGGTTTATTGGCTTTTTTGGAATTAAATGCTTTCCTACCTTTAATTCTGTTGCTCTTTTTTTTCTTTATTGTTTGAGCTTTGATTAGAATTAGGAGTGAAGCCTTGCCATCTAAGGTTTTTAAACCGTTCCCTGGTTTTGGTGGAAACCACAGGGAGTTTCGGTTTATTGGCTTTTTTGGAATTAAATGCTTTCCTACCTTTAATTCTGTTGCTCTTTTTTTTCTTTTTTGTTAGATCGACTACCTTCTCATGAACCTGGTATAGATGCCTGAGGTTCTCGGGGTGGAAGTGTGTCGGAGACAGATGGATGATGTTTTGGATTTTTCTTTTTAGGTTGAGGGTGTATTCGGTTGGTTCACCTTTACTGCCATCACCCGGGTCATCTGGGATTTCAACTTTAATTCCACTGATGGTTTGTCGTTTTTTAATCACTTTGAACTTTTTAATCACTTTTGAACGATTTTTGACAAAATCTTAGATATGTAAAAAATGTATCCTGATAATACGTCCGTCAATGACGGAAGCCAATTGGAAACTGAAAAAAAAACCTCTTGCGATATAATCTTTATTTATCAGTAATTTTATTTACATTGGTGCATAATTTGGATAAACAAACTATTTTTATTATATGAACATATAATTAATAGTGCGACGTAATCGCTTCGCCGATGGTCTGGCTCCGTTTTTCCTAATTAATCACCTTCAATTCCCTCTATCACGGCTCCTTGCTGTACGCATTATCCGTTTGTTGTGGTGTTTTATGACCTATAATAGGTCCGATCGAACATAACAGTTGACATTCCCTCAGAAGTTAAGTTGTTTTACCCCTGAAAAGCTGTTGAAAAACAGGGTCACATATCTATGGAATCTAATTTAATCTAATTAAAATCCTAGTGTTAATTTGTTTAAAATCTATGTACACTCATTTATGCCTCATTCATTCTAATGTACAGCCCCATTCGCTCTCTCTCATCCACCTTCATTTATCCTATAATCTAATTACCTTCCTATAATAACTATGTGCAAATATACAAAAGAAATTGTACCAAGAAAAGGAGAATATAGCGTGATTTATATTGACTGGAGCTGCATTGAGATGTTAGCATGCAGGAGACTATACCCTTTATGTCTTCCTGCGCGATGTTTTCTGATGCTGTTACTTAGAGTATCTGGTAAGCAGTAATTATAATACCGTATAGCAAGGTTTAAGGTTTAATATACTGCATATCCGATTTATGGTGAAGCCAGGTTGTTTTAGGGAAGTAGTTTATCCTAGTTCCTTTATAGATTGCCATTCTAAGGCACTTGTTCTGCACAACTTGCATACAGTTGAAAAGATGTTCGGTGGTGGAGCAGAATACTGGGTATCCATATGTCAAGGTAGGTCGAATAACCTGTCTGTAAAGTAGCAGTTTGTTACTTATTGACAGACGGCTATTACGACATATTAGTGGAAAAAGAATTTTCATTGTTACTTTTGCCTTTTGAATTCTGTCCTTTATATGCAAATTGTGCAGTGTGTTAGGTTGGATGATATATCCTAAGTATTTAATTGAGTTTTGGGGCTAAATTCTGTTGTTTGCTATTATCAAGTTTCTCTTAAGACTGGTATGTTTACGAAATTGGCCTTTTAGGACCATATACTGGGTTTTGGAAGTGTTAAGCTGCAGCTTGTTCCTCATTAGGTACGGGATGATTCTATTGTTTAAATGCCATTCAACTCTTTTCAAAGCAAGATCCGCTGTTCTCGCTGTTTGTACTAGGCAAACATCGTCCGCATACAGGGCTGTTAGATTAGCGCTGCATAGGGGGAAGTCTGCCGTAAACAGCGAGTACAGGGTAGGTGAAATTACCGAGCCTTGCGGCACTCCTGCCTCCGTGGTATATGGACCTATTTCGGTATTGCCAATTTTCATATGAAAATTCCTGTTAGTTAAGTATGAATTTAAAAGTAAGACTAAATAGCCCGGAATGCCAAGCTGCGTTAACTTGAAAATAAGTCCGGGGAGCCAGACGGAATCAAAAGCTTTCCTGATATCGAGCGATACCAGTATGGAGGGATGTTTATACCGAAAGCCTTCTCTTGCATAATTGATCACCCTGATCAGTTGGGATGGACAACCGTGTTCCGCTCTGAATCCTAATTGCTCATCCGGTATTATTTTCAGGTCAGAAGCCGTCTTTTCCAGTCTATTTAGTATTACTTTATCAATGATTTTAGCCAGGTTGTTGAGAAGTGAGATGGGTCTATAATTCTCAATGCAGCTCCTGCCTTGCGGGGTTTTTGGAACGGGAATCATGTTCGCAGTTTTAAAAGGTTCAGGATAGTATCCTGTTTCCAAAATATAATTAATTATAGTCACCAAAAGGGAGATTGCTTTTGGTGGCAGATTTTTAATTAGGACGTTATGAATGCCGTCCCTACTCGGCGCCGTTTTGATCTTGAGTTTATTAATAATTTTGTAGATCTCTTTATTAGAAGTGGTTGACCTACTCGGGAGATTATGTTTTACCCTCGTAATTCCATTATATTCATTAATTATTTTAAAGTGTTCTGAGTTGGTTGCTGCATTATTTGTAAAAATAGACTGAAAATGTTCTCCGAAGGCACTCGCTATTTCATTTTGGTCGGTAGTAAAAGTTCCGTTATTATCTCTCTTGGTCACTCCCGTCCTGTTCTTTTTTGTCCGGTTCTTTATACCCCAGAGGTTATTATCTCCCGGTTTTATATTCTCTAGGTAATTGTTCCAATTTTTATTGCGTAGTAAGTTTGTTTCAATGTTTATTTGTTTTTGCAGTTCTAGCATGCGGTCTCTGTACCCAGGTTCTCTTGTCTTTTGCCAGTCTTTCCTAGCTTTGTTCTTTTCTTTAATTTTACATAGAATTTCGTTGGGTAGCTTGTCTTTTTTGTTATGTTGGTTTATTATTGTCGTAGTTGCATCCCTTGCCGCAATTATTTTGTTTTGTAGTCCAGTTATTATTTTGTTAAGTTCGTCTTTTGAGGTTATTTTGTCAGTTAAGTGAATGTTTTTATTTAAATGTTTTCTATAGTGACCAGTTCGTAGTTTTATAGTCGAAGTAAGTCCTTTTTATAATGTCTATTTTGTGGTTTATTTTAATCACTAGTTGAATGGGATCATGATCGGATGAGAGCTCATTCAGCGTTCTCATCCTTTGTACGTTGTCAATGTTTTTCCCAATTGCAATGTCCAGTGTACTGGGAGTTCCACCCGAGAAAGGATAGAAGGTTGGCGCAAAAATTCAAGCGGAAACCGCCGACGACTATCGAAAAATGACCGCGTATATGAAGGAATTTACGCAAATCGAATGGTATACTTACACGCTAAACGAGGATAAAGAAAGAAAGCTAGTCATTAAAGGACTAGCAGAAAACACAGAACCGGAAGAAATACAACAAGCATTAAAAGAAGAAGGACTAAACGCAAACAGAGTATGGCAACTACGCTCTAGGACAGGAGAAAGGAAACCTCTACCCATATTCATGGTATCAATAAAGCCAGAAGAGGAACAACACTACAAAAGATTGAGATATCTATGCCACACTAGAATAAGTCTGGTAGAACAAAAGCGAAATGAAGGCCCTGTACAATGCTACAGGTGTCAAGGTTTCTATCACGGCCAAAGCACGTGTAACATGGAGTTACACTGCGTAAGATGTGCAGGAGCACACAGAGCCGCAGATTGTACCAGGAGTATGGACGAGGCTGCAAATGCCATAACTGCGGAGTAGACCACCCCGCAAATTACAGAGGTTGTCCGAAAAATCCGGCAAAAATAACAGAGGCAAATAAACAAAGAAAACCGACGACAACAAACACACAAAACAAAAGCTACGCGCAAGCAACACAAAAAAAACCCGACGACGGAACAGGAGAAACAACCAAAAGAATTTGTGACGATGTCACAATTTAAGGACCTCTTGGATAGCTTTAAACTCATCCAGGAATTCATGCAAAGAATCCAAAACCAGTAAATGGATATACAAGCCCTACCGAGCAAAATAAAGATCGGCTCATGGAACACCGGAGGACTACGAACTAACATAAATACCATGGGAGAAATCCTGGAGAGGGAAGATTTTGACATCTTCTCGCTACAGGAAACAAAACTGCCAGGAGATGACTATAGACTCACCAGGCCGGGCTATAACGTATACAGAAACGACATCAACGGAAACTCCGGCGGCACAGCGATCCTTGTCAAAAAGGAGCTGCGCCAACACCAGGAGAACACGCCGGACGGGCTCATCACTATGGAAGCCACAAGGATTATAATCAAGACAAACTTTGGAGATGTGAGAATCGCATCGGTATACGTTAGGCCAAAGATGACGTGTTAGCAGTGCTCCCAGACGGTAAACAAGGCATCATAATAGGAGACCCAAATGTCAAGTCCCCCACGTGGTACTGCACAGCAAGGAACGGACAAGGAAGAAACTTGAAGAGGATAACGGAACGACATCCCGCTCTCCAAGTAATAGGACCGCATAGACCAACACACTACCCTCCAGCAGGCGGACAACCGAGTGTCCTAGACATCGCGATGTTGAGAGACATCGAGGTGCCCTGGGACATTTGGACCGCCGACTTAGGAGACGCCCACGTGCCAATAGTTCTCACTGTCGGGGACGGCTCAAGACAAGAAAGAAGACAAGTAAAGAGAACTGATTGGACGAAGTTCAGGAGAATAGCGGGCCAACTGCTAGGCCCGATAGAAGAAATAAGAAGCAAAGAAGAAATAGAAGACAGAGTCCATTCCTTCGAAGAAGCACTATCAGAAGCGATAGAAAGAAGTACCACGACAACCGTATCGGAAAAATACGGAAAATTTCAATACCTGAGCGACGATCTGAAAGATCTAATAAGAGAAAAAAACAGAGCCCTAAGGATCGCCCAAAGAACACAGGACCAAGAAGATAAAAACAGAGTAAGAACACTCAAAATAGAACTAGAAGAAAAACTAAGAAAACACAACAGCGACACATGGAACAGAAATATAAACGAACTGGATCCGCAAAAACCAGGCCTCTGGAAAATCGCGAAACTACTAAGGGAACCGAACAAACAAATGCCACCTTTGCACGGAGCAAACGGAATGGCATACGAAGAAGAGGAAAAAGCAGAAGCACTTAAAAACACCTTGGAATTGCAATTCATGCTAAACGAACACCCTGACGAGGATATGGACTTCTCGGACAGGGTAGAAGAGGAAGTAGAAGAAATCATAGAAGAGGAAGAAGATAACCCAGAAATACTAGGATTCTCGACCCCGGAAGAACTAAAGGAAATAATGCGATTTATGTCAGCAAGAAAGGCACCAGGAAAAGACGGGATATCAAATAGGGCTCTGAAAAATATGCCGGTAAAGGGATTAATGCATCTAAACTGCATAATCAACGCGATGCTAAGGATGAGATACTTTCCAACCAGATGGAAAAAGCCGAGGTAGTCATGATCAAGAAAATGGGTAAATGTCCGACTTTTCCTCAAAATTACCGCCCGATGAGCTTATTACCGTCAATGAGCAAAATTGCCGAAAGAGTAATTCTAAGGATTCTGAAAACTCAAACAAGAGAACTAAACATATTACCAGAGGAGCAGTTCGGATTCAGAGAAGAACACAGTACCGAACAACAAATCCTGAGATTGGTAGAATACACCACTCAGGGTTTCAATCAGAAAGAATCCACAGGAGCAATATTCTTAGATATCAGTAAGGCCTTCGATAGAGTCTGGCACGAAAGATTGATATATAAAATGAATGAACAGGGATATACCAAACCTATTTTAAGACTCCTTTACAGCTACCTCAAAGAGAGGAAATTCCACGTGAAAGTAGCACAAGCAAAATCCGAAGAAGGACACATGGAAGCCGGAGTACCGCAAGGAGCGATACTTTCACCATTGCTTTATACTATATACACGGCGGACATACCAAAAACAGAGAACACCATGATGGCAATGTACGCAGACGACACCGCTATAGCGACAATATGCAGAAAACCTAAGAACATCACTAGGAGACTACAAACAGCGACAAAAGCCATAGAAGAATGTTGCACCACGTGGAAGATCCAAATCAACGGAGAAAAATCCCAGGCCGTGTTTTTCAAGAAAAAAAGACACAGACCTGAAGAAAACATAGAAATAGACGGAGAAGAAGTCCCTTGGACGGACAAAGCAAAGTATCTAGGAGTGATACTAGACAAGGGACTAACATTCAACGAACACGTGAACTCAGTGGTAGCTAAAACTAAACAGGCAAGGGCGAGGCTAAACGGACTACTCGGCGGAAGAAGCAAATTGGACTTGAAGACAAAACTACGATTCATAAGAAGTATAATTATACCAATTTTAACATACGCATCAGTTGCATGGGGACACACCAGTGAAACAAACAGGAAAAAACTACAGGCACAACAAAATATCTCGATCAGGCAGGCTCTGGACGCTCCCTGGTATGTGAGAAACGAGGACATTTACAACGACCTAAAACCGCAGAAGGTACTAGAGATAATGGACGCAAGAGCCAAAAAGCTATTTGAAGAGCTTAGATCTCATCCGAACACAGAGCTGAGAGACCTGACGAGTTATACAAGAGAAGACTATAGGATGCACAAAAGACCTAGGAAACAATTAGAGGACCACCCATAGGAGGCAAACCACCAAAAAAACACAAAAACCATGCACGTGGGTGCGTGTGCGCACGTCAAGGCGGGCACATACGCACTCGCTGGCATACCAAAAAAAAAACAAAAAACAAAAAAAACCGCGAGTGTGGACGAGCGGGGCGAGTCTGTAACAAGGCAAGCACCGCTTAGCCACATAAGCACCAAAAAAATTTTTAAAAAATCCAAAAACCAAAAAAAAACACAAAAACACCGGGGTGGACAAGAAAGAACACGGCGAAGAGGAACCCCCCAACGGAGGCCTCGCTCTTCCGATAAAAGGAAGCGCGAGGATTCCCGAGGGGTCAGCTCTAAAGAAGGCGAAGGACCACTCGGGCTAAGGCCTGTTTCACCAGGGCGGGTGGGACGGATCTTGGCACGAGGCAGCGAAAGCACACACACACAAATCGAACCGACACAACGATATCAAGAGGACAAGGGAACACAGCCACCAGAGCTACCCCTTAACAAGAGGAGACATCCCTGGTGCCCCCCATAGTAGAAAGGGGGGAAAGGGATACGCGATCGCGATAGTACGAGTGAGGTCCTGTCGGAAGAGACAGGGGGTGGTGGAAGGTTCTGCCTCGCATCGACCCGTGGGCCTAAAAACCCGGGGGTAGATGCGTTGCGGGACGGGCTTACTCACGCGCACGTGTGTGTGTGTGTTTGCAATACAAGAATCAGCACAAGAGACGACCACGAAGTTCATGAGAGAAGCAAGAAATCAGAAAAAACGGGCTAAAGTAATAGGAAACAGACTAGACATTGAAGGAGAAATATATACAATAGAAGATTTACTCAAGGACACAGAAGAAGCTGAAGAAATTCTTCTGGATCAACCCAAAACAACTTCGACCGCAGCTCTTCCGACTACAACTCAAAATAAACCAGTGAGTGCATCATACAAAAATAAGGAAGAAAGAAAACGGTATCATACAAGATCAGGATCAGGATCAAGAAGTTCGCCAACATTTTCAAAACAACACAACTTCAATCCAAAGAAAAGATAAAAGATAGGTTAATTTTAAAATTTTTAATTCTAATTTTCAACTGTTTATGAGCAATTTCATTGTTTGCACATGTACTAATGTTCTAGTTTAAATATGGATCCATATATTGGACAATTTAAAATTGAAAAGATTGATGACTATACTCTTGAAAACTCTGAACAGTTTGATTCGGTAATACAAGTAAACAAAAAAATGGCAACTTCACTATTTTACATAATATCATAACAAGTCTTTTTAAAAATTTAGATGAATACAGAATATTTCTAAGTAAGATTAATACCGAAGTGGATTGTATTGTTTTTACGGAGACATGGTTACTTGATGACCTAAATATTTTTGAGATACCAGAATATGACTTAATTTATAATTCAAGCAAAGTTGATCAAAATGGCGTAGTTGTCTACACAAAATCTGATTTGAAATACTCATATAAACGGGTTGCACTTAATTCTAGTATACTACTTGAAATTAACATTACACTCTCCCCTGAAATAAATTTCATGATCTGTGCTTACTACCGTTCCCCTTCATCAAACTCTGCTGATTTTCTCTTAAATATACAGGAATATTCTGATTCTAGCCAACCAAATCGAAATGGCGATCAAATTTTCATTGGCGACAAAAATATTAATTTATTAGCAGACAATGACTTATCAAACGAATATTTATGCATAATGAACGAATATGTTTTTACCTCTGCCATAAACAGTCCAACTAGGTTTCAGGTAAATTCTAAGTCTTGTCTAGACCATATTTTTATACAGTCAAAAGAAAGATCTCTCAATGATATCGTGATCCCGATGATAATCAAAACTTCCGTTACCGATCATTATTCAGTAGCAATACAAGTAGTTCACAATAAGGGAAAGTTAGCCAATAAAAACAATTTACAATACAAACAATATTTAAATTACTATAAACTTCAACAAATATTGAAAAATGAAAATTGGTTTACGGTATATCAAGATCACTGTCCGTATACAGCAACTAATTGTTGATCTACCAGTGGAAATAACGGTATGGTAACAGTAATTAGCACAATCGAACTCCAAAATGGCTTTATTAATATATATCTATATAGTACAACCTGTACGATCTACAACAACTTGGCGCCATTGAGAACCCAAAAGAATGTCAACTCTCACACAGATTGACTAGTACCAACATCATAAATAATTAGGCATGTTTTGGTGACTAGTAGAATTGAGTATATCAACACCCCCCTTCAATTCTACACTACTTATATAAAATGAAAATAATCAAAAATCTGACAAATTCAAGTCCTGTCTAAAATTTTTAAACTTAATTGCTGGTAGTGCTTTAGTGAACATGTCAGCGACTTGTTCATTGCTTGGTATAAACAATAGTTTGATTTTACCAGACATTACATAATCCTTCACATAATGGTATTTTATGTCAATATGTTTAGATCTTTTTGTTTCCAAAGTGTTTGACATTTTAATACAGGACTGATTGTCTTCAAATATTTTTATAGGATACACGTTATAATTAAACACTTCTTTTAACAATTGTGATATAAACAAACATTCAGTAATACAATATGATAGTGCTAAATATTCTGATTCAGTGCTTGATAAAGTGACAATATTTTGTTTCTTACTCTTCCAGCAAATAATGTTATTATTTAACTTTAGAATAAATCCAGAAATACTTTTTCTGTCATTGATATCGTTCGCAAAATCAGAGTCTACAAATGCTTTCAGCTGAACATCATAAGTACTATTTTTAATAAATTTTAAACAATCATTTTCTGTTTTCTTTAAATACCTTAATATACCTTTCAAGTGATTCCAGTGTTCAATTGTGTAGTTATTTTGAAATTGAGTGAAATATGAGATAGAAAAGCTCAAGTCTGGTCTAGAACCTAACATGATGTACATTAAACATCCAATTAACTCCTTATAGGGAACATTATCTCTACTTTGAAATTCTTGCTTATTTAAAATCAACTTTGGTTGCATTGGTATCTCTGACGGCTTGCAATTATACATATTAAATCTACATAAAGTCTTTTTAATCAAAGATGTTTGTGAAATACAAAGAATATCATTGTTTTTCTCAATTTCTATTCCCAAAAAAATTATTTTTTCATTTTTATATTCTTTAACTTTAAACAATTCAGATAATTTTGTTTTGACAAAATTTAGATTTTCACAAGACTTTGAAAAAACTAATATATCATCTACATATATCAACAAATAAGTTTCATCATTAAAATAAAGACATGGGTCTTTCAATGATCTTTTGAAACCTATCTCTATTAAAGTTTCATTTATAAGTAAATTCCAGCATTTTGAGGCATTTTTGAGACCATATAATGCCTTTTTAAGTTTACAAACTAAGTTAGAGTTTTTATTTACAATATTTATTCCCTCTGGTAGTTCCATGTACACTAGATTGTCCAGTATACCATTGAGAAAGGCACTTTTTACATCTAGTTGTAATACAAATAAATCAAATTCTACATACATAATTAATAACACTCTCAAAGTTACCATTCTTGCTACTGGTGTATAAACTTCTTCAATATCTACACTTTGATTAAAACCCCGTGCTACTAATCTAGCCTTTTTCACAACATCACCATTCACTTTTTTTTCCGCAAACACCCACCTCGAATCAATTATTTCAACATTTTCCGGACGCGATACTATTTCCCACGTATTCGCTTCACTTAATGAATTTAACTCTTCATTGATGGCTTCTTTCCATTTTGTATCACTAATTGCTTCTTCGTAGTTCTTGGGTATATCAGAGAGTAAATTTCCAGTAGATAAGGCAGCAAGTAAAAGATATTCATCTGTTTCATAATCATCTAAATATTTTGGCTTTCTTCTATTTCTTTTTCCTAAGGTTTCATTTTCATCATTTCTTTCATTTTCATCAATTGTCTCATTTTCTGTCTCCGGGCTAGTGTTTTCTGTATCAACGATTTTTGAGTATCTTTCAATATTGGGTTTGCTATCAACTCTACTATCAGATTCATCAAAAACCACTGAACAAGCACGTATCTCTTGACCTCTCACAGGATCCCAAAGACGATATCCATTGCTACAACAAACAATCATAAAAGTTTTCTGTGAGTGTGCATCTAATTTGCTACTTCTAATTTCTTTGGGTATATGAGTAAAAGCTGTACATCCGAAAACTTTAATCTTTTTCAGTTCTGGTTTATACCCATACCATAATTCTGAAGGAGTTTTATTATTAGCTATTGTTGAACATGGAGTTCTATTTAATAGATACACTGCTGTTAAGGTAGCATCGCTCCAAAAATATTTATCTAAGGTCGAATCAAATATCATACATCTGGCCTTGTCTAAAATTGATCTGTTTAGTCTTTCAGCTCATTTTGATTTGGATTTCTACTTATTGTGTACTGTATTTGTATACCCTTTTGTTTACATAGGTTTATAAAATTATGTGAAATGTATTCTCCCCCATTATCACATCTCAAGATGTTTATCTTGTTCTCAAATTTTGTTTCTGCCATTGCAATATATTCAATAAACTTTTGCATGATTTCATGTTTATTTTTAATTAAATATATGACTACAAAATGTGTGAAATGGTCAATGAATGAGACATAATATCGATATCCATCTCTAGAAATAGGGTCAATAGGTCCACATACATCTGATGAAATTACCTCAAGAGGTTTAGTAGCTCTTTTCTCTTGGGGAATTTCTTTAAGAACTGATTTATGAGTTTGCTTACCTTTGAGACATATTTCACAGATACTTTTTATTGGATACTTTGATGAGTGCCCCATTCGTCTGTGTAATAACTCGTCATCATCCACAGTATGTGCTTCATTTGACGTTAAATGAAAAGTCACTGTTTATAAATTTCTTTTACGTTTACCTCTTATAATTAATTTATTATCTTTAAAAATGTTCACTTCACCATCTTGAAATATAACTTTTAATCCTTTTTCTTCCATTTTTCTTACAGATAATAAATTATAGGTCAGGTTGTTACAAATTAAAACATTCTTCAAATGTATTTCATGTTCATCATGGGTCAATTGTTTTAGTTGTATTTTTTGTACTTTATTTATGAATAAATAAATTAGAATATTCCAGTGTTCTAGCTTTATTCATGAGGTGATGTCACTTGTCATCCAGGTGACACCGAACTTAAAACATTTTATAAATATAAACATCTCTTAACTCTATAAGCCATACAGCCATGACACGTTTTTTCTCTTTTTTTTTTTTTTTTTTTTTTTTTTTTTTAACAAAACAATAAAATACATTCATTAAGAATATAACGAATAGGGAGAAGCATCACAATAATCTGGCTCATCATCAGAGTCAAAATTTGTTTCAAAATCTTGCAAATAAGCAGGCAGCTTTCGTTGCCTTTTTGTACTAATCACTGCAGATGAACCAGGTAGATTTGGTGCTTCTACTACAAGGGTAGGTTCTGTATCTTTTTTGCTAGTTACGTCACTATCATTATTATCTGGGATATTCTCATTGATATCAAACAAGTCATTAAGATTATAAGAGTTATCTACAATTTCATTATCGATAGGTGCCCTGTTGTCAACATTAGATGATTGTTCCAATGTATTTAAATTGAAATCATATAATAATGAATTATTGACATATGGTAAATTAGTCTTATTTAAAAATATTCTATTACGCCTAAGTGTGTTTCCTTGAGAGTTTTTAACTATATAAGAGCGGTCATTTACAACACCTTCCCTCTTTCCCAGATTTTTCCGTTGTGAATTAAGATATTTTCTCCAGTTTGTAATTTTGTCATATCTTTGGCAGTTTTATCATAATATTGTTTTTGGCTTGATTGTTTAGATTCTATTTTATTTTTAATTATCATAGGATCTATTATAACAGGCTTTAGGGCTTCAATAGAGGTAGGAATTTTAGTTTTGATTATCCTATGTAATAATAGTTGGGAGGGAGAAAAATTCATTTTAGGTAACGGAGTATTCCTATATTCCATTAGGAATAGGGGTAGATCTGATTTGTTTTTGGCCTTCCTTAGCATTTGTTTGACAATGCCTACATAACGTTCAGCCAATCCATTAGACTGATGGTGGTGCGGACTACTGAATGTTACTGTAAAATTCCATTCTTTGGCGAATGCTATAAAAGCCTTGGAATTGTAAGGAACGTTGTCTGAAAATAGTGTATCCGGCACACCAAATTGTGAAAATTTTTCTTTACAAAACTCAATTACATCATATGCGGTTTTTGTTTTGGTTTCCTTGACCTCTACCCAATTTGAATATGAATCGACTAGAACTAGATAGTTGGTACAGTCATATTCAAAAAAATCACTGAATAGATATTGCCAAGGCCTTTCAGGTATAGGATGACTGATTAGAGTTTCTTTTTGGTTGGATCTTTGAAAAATTTGACATGTTTCACATTTTGATATAAGGTCTTCTATATCTGCTGTCAAATTTGGCCAATAAAATATTTGTCTTGCTCTCGACTTAGATTTTTGAATACCAAAATGTGATTCATGTATAAGTGATAGCATTTGTGATCTTAGCTATTCTGGAACAATAATTTTTGTGTCTAAAAATAAAATTTCATTTGATAGGTAAATATTGTCTTTTAATTTGTAGTAGTGTTTTAGGTCTGCGCTTAAGTCTTTGTTACTGCTTGGCCAGGTTGTCAAGCAAAAGTTTTTTATTTGACTTAACTTGTTATCTTTACTGGTTTCGTTTTTAAATAACTCCTTTTTTTCTTCTGATATGGGAATGTAATTATGAAGCTCATGTACTATGTATTCCATTTCAGGATCATCCTTTACTTCAGTTTTCATAAATGAGCGGGATAAAATATCTGCGATTAGCATGTCCTTACCCGGCAAATAAACAATTTTTATGTTGTATTTCAATAATTTTAACATCATTCTCTGTAGTCTAGTGGTGATACCATCCAGGTTTCTAGAGAATATTGGAATCAGTGGTTTATGGTCACTCTGTACTATTACAGGATATCCATAAACAAAGTAATGAAATTTTTCAAATGCGAAACAGATGGCCAGTAGCTCTTTTTCAATTTGAGCGTACCGCTTCTCTGCTTTAGTTAGTGTATGTGATGCAAACGATACTGGATATCCTTCTTGCAACAATACACAGCCTAAACCGTCACCTGAGGCATCACATTGAATTGTCATTTCTAGGTTGGGATTATATATTTTAAGGACTGGTGAGTGTGTTATTAGATATTTTAAACGATTTAATTCCTCATCATGTATTTGGGACCATTCAAACTTCATGTCTTTTCTTGTTAAGTTTCTCAGGTTAGATGTTAATGCTGAGAGGTTAGGAATGAATTTGGAAAAAAATTTGACAAGTCCCAAAACTCTTAAAGTTTCTGATTTGTTCTTAGGTGTTTCAATAGCATTTATTGCATCTATATTGTCCCTATCTGGTTTTACTCCATTAACTGATATTAAATACCCCATAAATTTAACTTCAGGCAGTTTGTATTGAAACTTTTTTAAATTAAATTTTATATTGTTACATTGAGCGGTTTCAAATACTTTATTTAAATGTTTGTCATGTTCTATTTCTGAGCTCGAAGCTATTAGTAGATCGTCAAAATATATGTGGACACCTTCGATGTCACCAAAAATTTCATACATTTTTCTTTGAAAGAGCTCAGGTGCACAACTAATTCCAAAAGGGACTCTATTAAATTTGTACCGCCCAAATGGTGTATTAAAAGTTGTTAAATCAGAGCTAGTTTTATTTAGAGTTAATTGCCAAAAGCCATTTTTCAAGTCAATTACAGTAAAAATTGATTTACCTGCAAGTTTACTTATTATGTCGGTACTTGTTGGAATCAGAAAATGTTCTCTTCTAATATATTTATTTAGAGGTTTTGGGTCAATACAAAGGCGAAGTGATTTATCAGGTTTCTGCACAATCATTAGACTGTTTACCCAGTCAGTTGGATAATCTACCTTTTCAATTATATTTTGATGTTCATTTTAGTTAGAGTTTCTTTCAATATATCATACAATGAAAAAGGAATTTTTCTTACACACTGTACTACAGGTATCGCATCTTCTTGCAGTTCTATGTTGCATTCCCCTGGTATTTTCCCTAAACCCTCAAAAACTTTCTTAAATTTTGAAAATATTTCATTTTTAGTTTTTGCTGATTGTAAATAGTCTACTCGTTTTATCAAGTTAAGGTTAAGACAATCATCCAATCCTAACAACGGTTCAGAATTACAATCTACAATGATGAATTTTATATTTAAAGAAACATCTTTATAAAGGCATGGTAAAATTACTTCACCTACTGGTTTAAATTTGAAATTTCCATAGGAAATTATAGTTACATTTGATTTTTCAAGATTTTTCTTTAAAAATATAGTTTCATAAATTTTTTTTGGCAAAATGCTTATGTCTGAACCAGAGTCCAGTTTAAATTTAACTTTAGTGTTTTGAACAATAATTGTTTCATACCAAGATGATAATAAACGGTTACCTCCATTACATTCATTTACATATAAATTAAAGTCAATATCTTCTGGCTCCACTTCCTCATATTCTAAACTTCTTACCTTTCTATTATGATCTCTTTTTTCTTGTTTGTCTATGTCTCTTGAGGTTCTGACTGATTTCTCACCTTGATCTTTCTTTTTGAAGAAACATGCTTTGGAAAAATGTCCTGTTCTCTTGCAAATATTGCAGTGTTTATCGCTCGCAGGGCATTTTCCTACATAATGTTCATAAAGGCACTTCCTACATTTAATTTTCGCACTCTTCACATAATTCACCTCTTCTTCTTTGTTCAACATTTTCGCGTGTATTTTGCTCAGTTCTATACTCTTGCAATAGTCTATTATTTTCTTTATTGTTAGGTCTGGCTCTCTGAGTAGTCTTAGTTGACTTTCTCGACAGCGGATACCTACTATTAATCTATCTCTTATCATACGTTCTTCAAACGACTCATTACAATCATTTTTATTACAAAAAAAATCACATAATTTTGCTTGCTTTTTTAACTCCGTCAAGAATTGATCAATTGTCTGATCTTCTTTTTGTACCATGGTGTAAAACTTGAAGCTTTCCATAGGAATAACTTTCTTGGGAAGAAAATAGTCATCAAAGGCTTTCAATAAATTTTCCAATGTGGAATGTTGGTCTTCAGTGAAAGAGTTGTATATATCTATTCCTTCATCCCCTATACAACTCAAAATGGTAGCTATTTTTATTTCCTGTGATGCGGACAGTTTGTTAGTTGCAGTGAGGTATATTTGAAATTTTTGCTTCCACAGTTTCCAGTTGTCCTGCGGATTGTTACTTCCATCAAATAATGGAGTTGGTGGCTTGAAGTTGTTATCCATGACTTATTATTAGCTTTTCGTTTTTCTTTCTTTTAATCTCAAGCACGTGTTTATAGGTTATGTCGGCCGAATTATAAATCTCTAAACAGCTGGTAATATATTTTCACACCTGACACCATGTTTTAGTTGTATTTTTTGTACTTTATTTATGAATAAATAAATTAGAATATTCCAGTGTTCTAGCTTTATTCATGAGGTGATGTCACTTGTCATCCAGGTGACACCGAACTTAAAACATTTTATAAATATAAACATGGAACAAAACAAACTCTTAACTCTATAAGCTATACAGCCATGACATCAATAATTGCAAATCACCTTGTTTTATGGATTTCACGGATTCGCCTACTTTAGCAACATTAATTTTTTGTACTGAATCCTGAGTATTAATTAAATAGCTTTCAAATGTTGAATTTAATAAATGACATGTAGCCCCGCTATCAATTACAAATAAAACAGTATTTTTGTTCTGTTTACAAAAGTCTGAGCACAAGCTGTTATCAGTCCCAGTTGTCAAACTGGTTTCATCTTCTTTATGTTCAGCAATGAATGTCACTGGTTCTTCTTCTTCTTCAGTTAGATTTGCCTTTGATTTTTGTGGACAAGCATATCTTTTATGGCTTTTACCACCACAAGAGAAACATTTACCTTCAAAAGCATAGTATGTTGAATATCTTTGATTATCTGGCTCTCCGCTTCTGTATTTCCTTCCTTGTTGCCATTTCTGCTTTCGATTTGTCATAAACGCATGATTATTTATTTGTTCTTTTTCTTCCCTTTTGCTTTGTCTCTGTTCTTCTAGCAATAATTTATTTTTAACAAAATCTAGAGTGATATAACTTGCATTTTGGCTAAAAAGGACATCTAATGCGGTCACTACAGGCTGATATGAATCAGGCATTCCAGATAAAAGTTGTGTTATAGTTTCTGGTTCATTAATTTTTCCACCTGCATTCCTGAGATCTGTTATCGTTTTCTCGAACTCTAATAAATATTAATTTATTTTTCCTTTTCCATCAAACTGCAGACTTCTAAGCTTTTTCTGTAGTTGAATTTGTGTTGCCATACCAGTTTTGAGGTATGTAGATTTCAATGTCTCAATCATCTGTTTAGCAGTTGTCTTTTCTCTTACCATTTCGACAATTTTATCATCCAGACATTGAACAATCAGATTTCGGGCTCTGATATCACGTTTCTTGAATGCAGCTAATTGTACAGTATCCTCAGGAAGATCGTTTTCCACTACGTCCAGCACCTCTTTTTGCTCTAGAATCAATTTGATGCGATATTCCCAGGTTGAATAGCCGCGTCCATCAAATTGTTTCACATTTAGGTGGTTACTATCAGACGACGCCATTGCTGCACTTCTACCACTTTTAACTTTTCAGAATTGCTTCCACTATAATTATTATTACCGCCGTTATACTAGAACTCTGGGCCCATAACCTGTTGATCTACCAGTGGAAATAACGGTATGGTAACAGTAATTAGCACAATCGAACTCCCAAATGGCTTTATTAATATATATCTATATAGTACAACCTGTACGATCTACAACAACTTGGCGCCATTGAGAACCCAAAAGAATGTCAACTCTCACACAGATTGACTAGTACCAACATCATAAATAATTAGGCATGTTTTGGTGACTAGTAGAATTGAGTATATCAACACTAATCAATTTGTTGATAAATTGTTAAACTATATTGAAAAATGCTCATACTATAAAAAAATTAGTAGAAAAACCTCTACATTAACTCCATGGATGACACGGGGCCTTTTAAATTCTGTTAATACTAAGAATAGTTTGTACAATAAGTTGAAAAAAAATCCTGAGAACACTACCCTAAAAAGTCAGTACAATAAATATAGAAATAACTTGACCATATTAATAAGGAAATGTAAATATGGATATTACCAAAAATTAATTGATAAGAATGGTATACAATCGAAGCATATGTGGCAGGTAGTTAATGAAATCACCAAATCGAAATATAAAAATCAATATATTGATTCTCTAAATGATACCGATGGTAATTTATTGACAGAAATAAATGAAATAGCCACTCATTTCAATAAAACATTTACAGAAGTTGGCCCCAAACTTGCTGAGAAAATACCACCAAATATGAATTACTCACCAAAAACTGAAACAATACCAAACAGTTTTTATTTGCACCCTACCGATAATTTAGAAGTTGAAAGTACTATTAAAAGTTTAAAAGTTAAAAAGTCACCTGGTGTAGATGGTATTCAATCTGAAACTTTGAAACACATCCTAATATATACATAGTAGAGCCATCAACATATATCATAAACAAATGTTTTGATGCTGGAATTTGGCCACAAATATTTAAAACTACAGTAGAAACGCTGAAGCTTTTCCATCACGTGATCCAATCTACGATTTATGCAACACATATTTTCTACATTCTATCTTCTTCTATCAATATAAATCAAACATAACAACGTTCGATCGATTGTCTTCTACACAAGACCAACTACAAGACATACGTAATAGTTTCTATAAATTCGCCATAGTAATCGTAAAAAGAGACAACGATATAATTGACGTAACGTGAATAACTGATCCTACTAAAAGTTGAATTTGACATTACCGTATTTGAGGTTATGTATGCTTTGTCATGTTTTTAGCGAATTTTTGGATTAAAAGTGTATTTATTGTTAAAGTCAGTTCTTGTAAGAACTAATTTGACTTTTTATTCCATTTAACATTGGTAAGTACGAATATAATACATTAGCAACTTGTAAACTTTTGACATTTCATAACACCTAAAATGCCGTGAGACGGGAATATTACAATGCTTATTTTACTACTTATTGGTGGTAAATAGTTGAACCTCTAGTTTGTATACACTACTGGATACCAAGTACGTAAGTTAACCTCCAATTGATGTATGTAGAGCGTTATTAAACTTTGTCGCTACCTATTACATAACTGGTAACCAGATACAAATTAGTTGAACCTCTAGTTTGTATGTACACTACTACTGGATAGCAAGTACGTAGTTAACCTCCAATTGTTGTATGTCTAGCGTTATTAAACTTTTTCTATTACATAACTGGTAACCAGATACAAATTAGTTGAACCTCTAGTTTGTATACACTACTGGATACCAAGTACGTAAGTTAACCTCCAATTGATGTATGTCTAGCGTTATTAAACTTTGTCGCTACCTATTACATAACTGGTAACCAGGTACAAATTAGTTGAACCTCTAGTTTGTATACACTACTGGATACCAAGTACGTAAGTTAACCTCCAATTGATGTATGTAGAGCGTTATTAAACTTTGTCGCTACCTATTACATAACTGGTAACCAGATACAAATTAGTTGAACCTCTAGTTTGAATACACTACTACTGGATACCAAGTACGTAAGTTAACCTCCAATTGATGTGTGTCTAGCGTTATTAAACTTTTTCTATAACATAATTGGTAACCAGATACAAATTAGTTGAACCTCTAGTTTATATGTACACTACTACTGGATACCAAGTACGTAAGTTAACCTCCAATTGATATATGTAGAGCGTTATTAAACTTTGTCGCTACCTATTAGATAACTGGTAACCAGATACAAATTAGTTGAACCTCTAGTTTGAATACACTACTGGATACCAAGTACGTAAGTTAACCTCCAATTGATATATGTCTAGCGTTATTAAACTTTCTCTATAACATAACCGGTAACCAGATACAAATTAGTTGAACCTCTAGTTGGAATACACCTCCTAATGTCAAGTACGTAAGTTAACCTTCAATTGATGTATGTCTAACGTTTTTAAACTTTGTCGCTACCTATTACATAATCGGCAACGAGAAACGAATTAACCTTAAAATAGGGGTACCCCTATATTTTTGGATACCTTGTATATTTGTATACCTTTTTACTTAAGAGCGCGCTCCTAAATTAGACAGCTCAAAACAGTTGGCACCCCTGACCTGGAACAAAATTTAGGTCATTTTGTAAACAACAAATCTAAAGAACGCAGTAAAATTAAGTGTTGAAATTTTAACACAATATAACTTGGACCTTTGTCTTGGGGATCAGGTATTTTGGTTAAGTTTTATATTGTTTTAAAAAAGATACTAGCCATTATGTGATGGTATGTTTTTGACAGTTTTGACAATTTGTGGTCACCAATTTGAACGCCAAGATCTGATCCCCAAAAGAAAGCCTAGAGAATTCGATTCTGAAAATATGAAATCTCAAACCATTGTATTTTTTGAGATTTGTTGCATACAAAATTTTGGAAACGAACATTAGTTCAGACGTTCCACCGTCTTGATGGATGGCGCTGTATGGAACTTCAATGACAGATGATGACGGTTTTGTGTCCATAAAAATATTTCAAATTATTTATTATTGTTTATAGCATAGCTTGTCAGTATTTGTAAGTGGTTATAATAAAATAATCTTCATGCTGAAAAAGTAAATTTGTGCTTCGTAAATGCTCTTTATATTTACTCCACATGTGCTCCATCACAAGTAACGTGTTTAGTGCCTATAGGTGTGAAATAAACCACAAATATTTTTAGCTACTGCTAGTGATCCCACAAAAAAGTGCCCTATATTTATTGATTCCCATATCGGGGCCTTTTGGTTCCACCGGGGACCTGTACACAACCATAGACTTCATCAGCATACATACATTGGCCACCCGAGTTAGTGAGAAAAACTACATTGGTGATAGTAATAAATGCATTCTACTAATTGACCAAAATAGACATTTCGTATTCTATTCTGTTGTAATCTTTTATTTTCGAAACACAGGAATAAAAATGTTATATATTTTTGATCTTCAATTTTTCCAGGTGATGTATCGAAATGTTATTATAAATACTTTTTGCAGTTTTCCTCCAGTTTGTAATGAACGGACATGCCTGTTTTTCCATTGACTCTTCCTAATCCTAATTATTCAAGTAAATTATACGAAAAATGTCTTCTTTTATTGAAAACAAAAACAAATTATTTAGGCAATCTTTTTGTTTAATTGTAGTATTACAAATTTGAAGTACAGAGTAAGTAGGCAGTTTTTATATTAATTATAATACAGAAAGAAATGCTAATTAATTAGGTAAACTATAAAAATGTTTATTATAGCAATAACCAGACATGTCTGCTTTTTCAATGATCCTTATTAATTATTCAAAAAAAATCACAGCAAAAATAGGTGTATGTATGTTTTTGTTGAAAAGAAACAAATCAAAAATATTCTATAAAAATAAATAAAATTATTATTACATTATGTTTAATGTATTTGTCTTCATATTTATTAGTACATAGCAACTGAAGTTCATCTTCCATTTTTCTCTACCATTTCTCCTCAGAACAAAAAGAAAATTAAAAGTTTATAAAATTATGCATTTTTTACGATTCTACACTCACAAAGGGGTGGTGACACCCATCGACATACTGAAGTCTTGATCCATATAGTTATAAAGACTGAAAAAGAAACAATTTAATTCTAAATACTCTAAATAAATATTTTTACTAACAAAATTATTTCAAACTCATTTCAGCAAAAGTTTTAAACAATCCATTTTATCAGAACTGTAAATGAAATAAAAAATTAGATGTTTCTTCTAAATAGCTGTTGACATTTTTTTACTTACTGAATGGTTATAGCGAACACTGCTAGGTATAGGGAATATTATTTGGACCTGTGCGGGGAGTTACATCAGGCTTCATTTTAATTACATAATCAGAACTGTAAATGATATATAAAGATTAGATGTTTCTTCAAAATAGGTGGTGACATTTTTTTTACTTACTGAATAGTTATAGCGAACACTGCTATATGGAATATTATTTGGAGCTGTGCGGGCAGTTACATCAGGCTTCGTTTTAATTACATAATCAGAACTGTAAATGATATATAAAGATTAGATGTTTCTTCAAAATAGGTGTTGACATTTTTTTACTTACTGAATAGTTATAGCGAACACTGCTATATGGAATATTATTTGGACCTGTGCGGGCAGTTACATCAGGCTTCATTTTAATTACATAATCAGATCTGTAAATGAAATATAAAGATTAGATGCTTCTTCTAAGTAGGTGTTGACATTTTTTTACTTACTGAATAGTTATAGCGAACACTGCTATATGGAATATTATTTGGACCTGTGCGGGCAGTTACATCAGGCTTCGTTTTAATTACATAATCAGAACTGTAAATGATATATAAAGATTAGATGTTTCTTCTAAATAGGTGTTGACATTTTTTTACTTACTGAATAGTTATAGCGAACACTGCTATATGGAATATTATTTGGACCTGTGCGGGCAGTTACATCAGGCTTCGTTTTAATTACATAATCAGAACTGTAAATGATTTATAAAGATTAGATGTTTCTTCTAAATAGGTGTTGACATTTTTTTACTTACTGAATAGTTATAGCGAACACTGATATATGGAATATTATTTGGACCAGTGCGGGCAGTTACATCAGGCTTCGTTTTAATTACATAATCAGAACTGCAAATGAAATATAAAGATTAGATGTTTCTTCTAAGGTGTTGACATTTTTTTACTTACTGAATAGTTATAGCGAACACTGCTATATGGAATATTATTTGGACCTGTGCGGGCAGTTACATCAGGCTTCGTTTTAATTACATAATCAGAACTGTAAATGAAATATAAAGATTAGATGCTTCTTCTAAGTAGGTGTTGACATTTTTTTACTTACTGAATAGTTATAGCGAACACTGCTATATGGAATATTATTTGGACCTGTGCGGGCAGTTACATCAGGCTCCGTTTTAATTACATAATCAGAACTGTAAATGAAATATAAAGATGAGATGTTTCTTCTAAATAGGTGTTGACATTTTTTTACTTACTTTAGTTATAGCGAACACTGCTATATGGAATATTATTTGGTCCTGTGCTGGCAGTTACATCAGGCTTCATTTTAAAATGTCTTGTTAGTGTTTTTACTTACGCATTAGTATCGGCATCCATATCTTTGCCCTAATTATCTGGATTCTGTCTTGCCAGACTTCTTTTTCTCATATTCTGATATTGCTTGCTTGATATAAGGGAGGTCAATGTATTTCTGTCCTTTTCCTATTTGATTTCTGATTATTTCAGGAGCTATACATTCTGTATAGAATTGCTTCAGTTTCAGACGCATTTTTTCGGCCCATATTTTTCTATCTATCTCAATTTCCTGTATATATAGATCTATATTATCGCAGATATACACAACAAAGTAACATCTGCTACTATTAGCACAACACAACCCCGTTGTGTTGTGACTATTAGTTATTTTGGTGTATTCTTTGGTTATATTCTGGTTATATTCAATTGCCCGCCGATTGCCCCTGGATCTAAAAACACACGCTACCCCTACCCAGTCGAATTTGTTCGTTTTTTGCACAATAAAACGTAAATGTTTAGAATTTACATAGTTGCCACAACTATAAAAATAATTTTGAATTTACTTACCTAGATATTGTAACGAGAAACTAATAATGAAAAACCTACAATTATCTGAAATGAAACAATAACAAAATATAAGCACATACTTACCTGATATATTTCTATTTTGGAAACCCAAAAATTAATCACAATTTGCCTTATGACTAATACACTCTAGGTAGGTACGAAGTCGAATATCGAATTTTGAAAACATAAGAAACCTAACATACAGGTCAAATGGTCACTATATAGATATTGCAAGTTCCTAAAAATATACCTAATATCTTTTATGACGTGCATAGATTTTCTTGTTAAAAAAAATTTCTCCTTGTTTGAGGATTTTCGTATAACATGGCAACATCGGTTGTGAATGCAGCATTCTGTATTTTACGATTTTACTTGGCTTTTTTGGATTTTAAAGCTTCGATGCCAAATGTAAAAATTATCCCTAGAAATCCTTAGATACAATTTAATAATCCTCTCCATTACGACGATAAAAAGAGATGAGGATGGTTATCTAGTTTTAAGCTTGCCATAGGTAATAATAATTGTTGAATAAAATTAATGAATGAGGTAGGTAACATTACATTTTAAAAAATTTCGAAGCATAAATGTTTTGTAGGTAACTTTGTCTTGTCAATATACCTAGTCGAAATTACCTTGCAAATTAATTGATTATATAAGCATTTAAAACAATGAAAGAAAATAAAAACCAAATAATAATTATTAAAGTATGACGTAGTAATAGTGTTAGTTGTTGATTAGAAAAATATTGTAAAACAAAGGAAGACTAAAAAATTAATTTCGTCTACCTACTCTAGAAATGGCAATAGCGCTTCTTCGACTTGGTAGAGTTGAAATATCTAAGCTTTATTTATGTTTCCCTTCAATCTGTTTTCTTATCTTATCAGTAGGTACAAAGTTATGTGGCTTCAAATATTTTTGAAATGAGGGTAGGTCCGTAAAATGGGTAAAAAAAGTTTCTAAAATGTTTTAGCGAAAAGCTCGGTCAAATTCAGTTCCTTTTTGTATAAATATATTTTAAAATAAGTAATCTTTTAAAAACGAAAATATGTTTAGAATTAAAAATAACTTTCAAATAGGTATTCAATATTGTTTATTTAGATCAAAAAAATAATTTTTTCGATATTTTCTGTGAAATAAAAACATTTTTGATGTAAAACAATGTGTTAAATATTTGGAAGTTATTTTTAATTCTAAACATCTTTTCTTTATAATTTTTGAAATTGTCCAAAATAAATGTACCTACCTACCTACTTGAGACTCTTGAGCAAAAATCACATCTAATTTAAATTTTGATATCTAATGTATATATTATACCTACCTAGTTTATTTCGTATTCAATAAATTATTTAAAAAAAAATGAAAAATGGTCCATAATAATTAATAATGGGTTGTAAGTTATGTTGTATATATTATATCTATAGGTAACCTATCACGTGAAAATATTCACAAGATTAGCTTTTTGCAGTGTTTTTTCATTCAGATAATTCCAATGGATTTTTGTTAGGTCGGCTTGGTTTGCTCTGTATTTTATCATTAGGTACCTTATACTTACCTACTTCTCAATAAATGGAAATTATAAATCTCGATATACCTATAAAACTTGAAAATATAGAGAAACGACGATAATGATTGGAATATTATTTTAATTTCAAAATTAACCTATAAAAGTACAGAAAAAAATTAAAGAAGTAGCGAGAATACCTATATGTAAAATAAACATACTAGCTGTTGAGTATAAATAGCAAATAAATGAAATCATAATTTACCTATTGCGATTGAAAATAAAAATATTTGCTGGCAGAAATTGTGTTTGTTTGAAACCAAAACATCGAAACAGCTGATCCGGAGAGAAGTTTGTTTGAATCGTGAAGAGCTT
This sequence comes from Lochmaea crataegi, assembly GCA_947563755.1. Taxonomy (NCBI): domain Eukaryota; kingdom Metazoa; phylum Arthropoda; class Insecta; order Coleoptera; family Chrysomelidae; genus Lochmaea; species Lochmaea crataegi. Next base: position 75,576,958 of record OX387422.1, on the reverse strand, counting down.
AGATAAATACAATACTTTATACCTATACGGTCAAGAGTGGAAAGACAAAAAGAGAGAGAGAAAATAAGTTGCATGAACAAAAGCCGATTCGGTACTACTAGCGACATCTATCGTAAATATTTTGAACCAAAAAATTACTAGATAAGTAACAAGTTTTGTGTAAGTTTTAAGGTTTATACACCTGCGCGGAGGGCCCTCTTAAGAACAATCATAACATTTTATTAGATATTTATAACAAAGATGCAAGGGTAGCTCGTTACATAAAAACAGAATTTCCGATACACATTATAACAGAAAAGGCCGTTACTACCAACACGATATTTATATCAAAGATGCAAGGTAAAAAATGGTTATTATTAAAAAAATTACCTGAAAATAGTTATACCCCAGTATTTGTAGATACCTTTTTACATGAGGGCAGACCTATTACCTACTATACATTTATTAAATATTTATAACGAAAAACTATTTTGCATAAACAATTAAATGTTATCGCCAAGAATTTATAACACTATCCATATGAGAGAAAGATGAATAGTTTATCATAAATTAGAAGTATTTTCAATAACCACTCTGTAATTTTAAAAATATATTCAGACAGTAAAAAAAATCCGAGGTTATACTTTTATGAGGATTAAAATTTTGCATATAAAACACATACTTACTGGAGTTTCATTCAACATTTTTTACATAGGAAAGCTTGGTTAACACTTTAGAAAAATCAAAAACATTAACAGTCATATTTAAAAAATAAACTGAAGATTGGAAGAAATTGCGTTGGTTTAAATACAAAATATTTTGATACAAAACCACCTTCAATAAGGTCAGACATAAAATTCCCAGACTGATTAAGTGAATAAACGTTTTCAATGCCAGAGCGATGTAGCTTCCAGTTTTTGTTGGTGAAGGTAAGTCCTTTTTAAGAGAAAGTTGTTGGAAAGTCTGTATATATATATAGACACATAAAATCATTTCAGTGTAGTTCCAGTTTTAGTGAAAATTTAAAAATGAATTGTGAAGGGAAGATAGAATAAATAGAAGAACAGGAAAATTGGGATGACGAACCTGATTCTCCGACGTACATACCAAATGTTGAAGCAAGGAATGTGATAAGACAGGTTCCGCCAAAGCTATCAAAATCTGCGAAGAAAAAATGGAGGTTGTCTGAACGAAAACGGCTGAATGAAATAGCCAGCCAGTCAGCCAGAGAAGGGAAAAATTAGGTAAATATAATAGTATAGTTGAGGAGATTTACCGTGGCAAGGTAGTCAATGATACATTTATGATGACTAACGCCACCTTACATACCCTCAACTATATATTGATTTAATATTTTACGTCAAGTTTAAAAAATTGCATGTTGCATTAGAATTATTTCTGTAATGCATCAAATTCATCCTAGAGTCGTAAATATTAACAAAATTCTAAGAATATATCTGTTTTTTAATTCTAAACCCTTCGAAAGTTAGTTTAAAAATAAATTGGAATTTTACAACAGTAGTAGAATAGCGAGTCTTTAGATAAATTACAGTTCATGCATAGTACCGGAATAATTATTGTTGAGAGATAAATATAAATATTATGTTTTATGTGGTGAATTTTTACATCAAACTCAGACTAGAGTTAGAAATATTATCAAAATTCTGGAAATATATCTGTTAAAATTGTAATATAATATATTTCCATACCGCATACTTTAGCAAAAATATCAGTAACATCGTTAATAGAATGATTTTTTTCATATTCTTTAGTATTGAAGATTGTATATCTAAAATGTCATCTCAAAATTTCTTATTAGTGTGAGTGAATTATAACTTATCGCGTGTATTTTAAACCATAATAAAATCTCACATTTACTCCGCCTTTCCAGTAACAGCTTTTAGTTTTATGACCCCATTTATTCACTGAAAAATAAAATGTTTGGTGTCTTCGAAACCACATTCTGCCGGAGGCGCTGGTAACTTGAATCAATTTAAAATATTTTCATAGGCCAGGCAAAGATGAAAATTTTGAAACAATAAAATGTTATCACGATGTTTTTAAATGAATATTATTACAGAATTTTCTTGGCGTGAACGTGTACCATTTCACTTCTCTTTCCCGTTTTCTTTAATATTTGGAATAATTATTCGTAACAAAGTGTTGGAATGAATTAATTAGAAAAAAAAAATGAAAAAACAAAAATTAGCATAATGTTTTAACATGATTATTTATTGTACTTCTTATTCGGTTGACATTTTCAAAAATCCGTAATTTTTTTTTGCTCCAAAGCTAAACTCTTTAACTCCTTCAATTGCTTCCTCGCATATTTCCGCATATTTCATGTTCATAAGATCTTATTATCTCGAAACCGACATTCCGGCCGGAGGCGCTAATATCTTGAATCAATTTAAAATATTTTCGTAGGCCAGGTAAACATGAGCATTTTTAAACACTAAAATGTTGTCACGACTTTGTTAAATGAATATTTTTACAAAATTTTCTTGGCGTGAACGTGTACTATTTCACTTCCTTTTCCCGTTTTCTTGAATATTTGGAATAAATTGATAAGAACGGAATGAAAAAAACAAAAAATTAGCATGATGTTTTATGATTGTTTATTGAATTTTGTATTTGGTTGCCAGTTTCAAAAATATGTAATTGTTGCTCCAAAGCTAAGCGATTTAACTCCTCTAATTTCTTCTTCTCTTTTCTCATATTTGCTAGCTGTTTTTGCATATTTTCAACCTGTTCATCAATCGTTTTAATGAGCTGTTCCCGATTACTGCACTCATTAACGATTAAAGTTAATTGATCGTCAAGTGCAGTTAACTCCACATCATTCTTAGTAAAAAATTCGAGACTCCTATAATTTTTTTCCTTTATATCTTTCAGATGTGGAGGAATCTGCTTCAATGAGGAGGGGGAGAAGGAGGACGAGGACGAGGAGGACGGACCAACAGGATCAGACGAAAAAAAGCTTCGATGTCTGAAGAACTCAAATCGATGATAGGCTATAAAAAAAATACATATGTAAAAAAAAATGATTATAGTTGGAAATACTTGATTTTCTTTCGACATTTGCTCCAACGGCTGCAAATTCGGCAAAACTTTTTGCTTCTTAGGTGTAACTAACACGTTAGAATGTACGTTGACGCGTTTTGCAACCATGTTAAAAATATTATCTTGTTTCGAAGAACACTGTGTTTGAGAATGTGTTGAAAATTGAAGTGCGTCGGCTTAAATACAATCTCTGTAGACATAAAAAAACAAGTATATACTTTCAAAGGTTACTCGGGGAAAAATATGAGGTGAAACAAGTTTTTTGTTGTTACTTATTATACAATTGGTAACAAGACAAAAATTGACTGACCTTTAATCATTGGTACTTTTTCGCTACCAATTAAATAAGTGGTAACGATTTAATCTGTAACTCTGAATAACAAGTAATCAAGTTAAAGTGAAGGGCAACAATCTCTGTAGACATAAAAAAAACAAGTATATACTTTCAAAAGATACTCAGGAAAAAATATGAGGTGAAACAAGTTTTTTGTTGTTACTAATTGCACGGTAACGAGACAAAAATTAACTGACCTTTATGGTCATTGGTGCTTTTCGCTGCCACATAAGTGGTAGCAATGTTTAAGTCTGTTGATATTGAAAACAAGTAATCAAGTGAAGGTTAAGGATAACAAGTTGAAACTGCAGTTTTCAAGATCACGTGATTAGATTGGAGTTATATAAAAACCCGGTTGAAATAACAGAAGGTATCAGTAGTATTCACAGTGCTTACAAGTAGTATCAAAGTAAGAGAGTGACTACAAATCAAAAGGTAAATATACTGTTATTTCAATGATATCAATTCCGTAAACAATATGTATTTCCAGTGAAAAATGGATATGCAAGCTATAAATAAACATCTTCTTTTAGAAGTAGAAGATAAATCGATTGTGAAACTGAATACATTAGCTAAGGATACTCCTTATAAAATTACCACCGCTAGAATAGTGAACTCAAAATATGGAGAAGTAGTTTTAGTAGAGTTGAATGACAACGCAGTTTTTTACCGGCACGATCAACGAAATTTTTGAAAGATTTTTTGGTAGAGTTGGGAAACGGGAAATATTCCCTAGTGTACATTGGACAAAAGGATACCGGTAAAGGAAATCCAGCGGAATTGTTTAAATTTGTAAATAGTAACCTATAATTATGTCAGATAAAATATTTAGTGATGTAAGTAAATTAATTGAAAAATTTTCTGAAAAATATCCTGATTTTACAGTACAGGAAAGTAAAGTATGGTTGCATCATGTAAAGATTGCTATTGACTTATGCTCTGAAAAAATCCGTTCTAGTATATCTATTGGTAAAAAAAAGAAATGGTTAAGCAAATTAGGTCATTTGAAATCTATATATATAAAATTAGAGATAATAGGTAAGGAAAGCACAGATACAGTCAAGTGGGAATATTTAATTTCAATATATAATAATAGAGTAACAACTGGAGTAATAATAAACCTACAACATTTAGATGCGGACGAATTTTTGATAGATTCTTTTAAAATATTTTATAAAAAAATAGTTGATGCTTTACAAAACTATAACTTAATTAAAGTAAATACAACATTCTGTGCAGAGTTTATGAAGCAAAATTTGAATAAAAACATAACAGATATAAAATACTTCCATACTGAGAATAGTGTGATAGATAATTCAACTAATATATATGAATGGTTCATGGATCGTGTAGTAGTCTTTATCGGAATTAAATTGTCAGAATTTCAAGAAAAAGATTCAGGATGGGCTTTAAAAAGAGTTGTATCACTATCAGTCAATATTAATAAATTAGAAATAGGAAACGGTTAATCTTTCATTTCATTACCACATTTTATAGCAAATAAAAAGGCTTGTATAAACGTACATAATTATAATGACGAAGCTTGTTTTTATTGGAGTATTGTAAGTGCTCTGTATCCTGTTGGAAATAAAAATTCAAATCGTTTAACATCATATCCGCATTATAGTCAAGTATTGAAATTAGTAGGACTTGAAATTCCAATGCAATTTAATAAAATTCATCTTTTTGAAAAGATTAATAAACTATCTGTTAATGTTTACGGTTTGGAATTGATCGGGAAAAAGTATAACGTAATTCCATTACGTTTAACAAAAGACAAAAAACAAATCATATTAATTTATTATTAATTCAAAATATTTACTTTCCTAAACTAAACGATTATGATGTTCCTGATCCATTAGACGATGAACGTATTGAAATAAAATACCATTACTGCTGGATTAAAAATGTATCTAGGTTATTAAATGTACAATTAAATAAAGATGGTCATAAGAAGTTTATATGTGAAAGTTGTTTAAATTATTTTTCTAATCAGGAAGTGTTAACTAATCATTCAAATTTATGTGAAAAAATCAATGATTCCAAAATAAACATTCCAAAAGAGAAAATTGTAAAGTTCAAAAATTTTTCAAATAAACAACGAACACCTTTTGTTATTTATGCTGATTTTGAATGTATGTTACAACCTCTTGAACATAATTTCCAGAAAACAACTAAATATCAAAAACATATTGCGTATAGCTGCGGATATTACGTTAAATGTGAATATGATAATTCTCTTTCATACTTTAACAGTTATCGTGGAATAGATTGTATGCAATGGTTTGCGCATGAAATGGAAATATGTGCTGAAATAATTTTTTCTAAATTTAAAAATATAATTCCTATGGATGAAAATAGGACAACAGTAAATGCTAAAATATGTCATATTTGTGAAACTGAATTTACAAATGTTCATATCATTGTTCGCGATCATAATCATTTCACAGGCGAGTTTAGAGGTTTTGCACATAAAATGTGCAACGTAAATTTTAGAAAAAAATTTTGTGTCCCCACTATTTTTCATAATTTGAGTGGCTACGATAGTCATTTCATTATAAGAGATCTTGCTAAACTAGGTAGAATTTCATTGTTACCAATCAATAAAGAAAAATATATTTCGTTTACTAATCATATCTCGAATAATATTAAATTCAGGTTTATAGATTCAATTCGCTTTCTGAATTCCTCACTTGATAGTTTGGTGAAAAATTTAGATGAGAAAAACTTGAACAATACAAAACATGAATTCAGAGACTGCAGTGATGAACAGTTCAAACTTTTAACAAAAAAAGGAGTAATTTGCTATGACTATATAGATAAATTGGAAAAACTTGAAGAAACTGAATTACCCGAGCCAAATGAATTTTATAATAAACTCTGTGATGAAGAAATCACCGAGGAACGATATAAACATGCTCAGAATGTATGGCAATTGTTTAATATTCAAAATTTGGGTCAATACTCTGATTTGTACCTGAAAACTGATATAATGCTTTTATCAGATGTATTTGAGAATTTTCGAAATATTGGGTATTCCACTAGCAGCTTAGATCCAGCTTGGTACTATACCATTCCTGGATATTCATGGGACTGTATGTTAAAATATACTAAATGCGAATTAGAACTATTACAGGATGTTGATATGATACTGTTTGTTGAAAATGCAATCCGGGGAGGAATAAGTCAATGCTGCTGTCGATATTCCGAAGCTAACAATAAATATATGAGGGAATATGATAATTCGAAGCCGGACAAGTTTATACTTTATCTGGATATCAATGCACTGTACGGATGGGCAATGTGTCAACCACTACCATATGGAAATTTTGAGTGGGTTGACACAAAAATTAATGTTAGTGACATACCTGACGACAGTCCCGAAGGATACATTTTGGAAGTGGATTTGGATTATCCGGAGGATCTGCATGATATTCATAGAGATTTTCCTTTTTGTTCTGAACATCGAGTACCCAAAGGCTCCAAATTACCGAAACTGTTGACCACTCTGTATAACAAAAACAAATATATCATTCATTTTCGGGCTTTAAAACAAGCTCTAGCACATGGGTTGGTGTTGACAAAAATTCATAGGGTACTTAAATTCTCACAATCAACGTGGTTGAAACCTTATGTAGATTTAAATACAAGCTTTAGGAAAAAAGCTAAAAATGAATTCGAAAAAGGTTACTTTAAACTCAACGTAAATTCAATATATGGAAAAACAATGGAAAATATTAGAAAACATCGGATTGTTAAATTGGTTAGTCAATGGGAGGGAAGGTATGGAGCAAAAAACTTGATAGCTAGTCCAAAGTTTACTGGAAGAACTGTATTCGATGAAGAAAGTCAGTTAATGGCAATCGAATTGAAGAAAGCAGAACTTTATTCCAACAAACCCTTGTACATGGGAATGTCTATTTTAAATATTTCAAAAACTTGTATGTATGAGTTTCACTATGATTTCATGTTACCTCAATTAAAGGATTATTGTAAAATTTTATATACTGATACCGACAGTTTTATTTATGAAATTCAATGTAATGATATTTTCGAGGAAGTGATAAAACCTAACATTAACAGATTTGATACTAGCGAATATGGTGTTAATAATCCGTACAATATGCTACTTTGTAATAAAAAAGTCCCTGGTTTAATGAAAGATGAGGCAAATGGTAGAATTATTACTCATTTTGTAGGATTAAGATCTAAAATGTATAGTTATAAGATACAGGATTCAAAGTTGGTTAAAAAATCAAAGGGTGTTAAATCGAGCATCATTGAAAATAAGATTACATTCGATGACTACATCAACTGTTTAAGGGAAAACAAAGATAAAATTATTTCGCAACGTACAATTCGTTCATATGCTCATAATGTTTACAGCATAGAGCAAACAAAAGTGGGTTTGAATGGATTAGACGATAAGCGTTGTATATTACATGATTCAATCAATACTTTACCTTGGGGTCATTATAGTTTAAAGTAGTTATATGTATTTGTATGTATCAATAAACTTTATAAATATATTTCAGTGTATGTATAAATAAACTATAAATATATTTCAGTGTATGTATAAATAAACTTTATAAATATATTTTAGAGTATGTATCAATAAACTTTATAAATATATTTTAGTGTATATATCAATAAAATTTATAAATATATTTCAGTGTTTTTTTTCTCGTTAGTATTCAAAACACATTCAGTATGGTTACATGTCCACAGAAAATGTATTTAGGTGGGAAAATAATTCATTTGACTAATAACATCTTCATAGTGGTTAGCATATCTCATGAATTGAACTTTGAACCATGTGTTAGAATATTCGGAAAGGATAATACTATTGAATTGACTGAAGTGGAATGGTATGAACTTCTATCTTCAATTCAAGCTGTAACAAATGACTATACCATATATGGAACAAATTTTGAATGGAAAATAGTGACAGATCATTCCAGTATTTATTTGGAATCTGATTGTATAATGGAATTATGGAAATTACATCCATTAATAACGTATAATTTGGAGCTACTGAAGAATCAACAATTTTATAGTTGTTTTAAAATTCTAAAACTTGGTGTGGATAGTGAGAACATTGTAAACTCAGCTCTCAACATAATGGACTCTGTGAAATATATAAATTGTGTAACATACAGCTTGGCTCTGGAAGTGATTTATAAATATCCTCATATGTTGAAGAATGAAGAAAGTAAGATTCAATGAAAATGTTGACATTCATTTATTGATCACGATGACTTGAGATTTCAACGTCGAATACAGGAAGCTGCTATTATTATTAATCCTATATTATATGTAAGTCACAGAAATAAAGTATATCGACGAATAAATAATTTAAATTAACTCTTTGTGTTTTTTTTCAATGAAACAAAAGTATAACGTATACGTTTTTTATTCAAAATTATTACAATTTATACAATCCTATTTTTATTTTTCCATGATTGAGAGTTCATTCCAAGCCACTTAACTAATAACCGATCACCTTTTTTTCTCAACACTTTTTCAATTAGAAAAACATCCGGATATTTCACTTTTTGTAGCTCTTCTGAATAGAATGCCCCTCGAATTTCTTCTTTTTTCTCATCTTCCAAAATGTAAGTAGTGGGATTGGTGAGTTTAACAGATTTAATCTTGAAAACCTCAGTAGTCCAGGTGGGAGTGTATCCTTTTTTAAACACGTGTCGATATTTGCTGATACGAACATAATCACCTTTTCTAAATTTTGCTGGTTTGGGATCAATGGTTTTGATGTTGTTGAATACAACAATATATTTGGCATTTTTATCATTAATTTTACTAGGTATTTCACCCGTTGTAGAGTGTCTGGTATTGTTATATTTTGCAGCAATTTCTGGAAGAATATTTAACCATTTATAAGAACCTTCCATACTAAATCGCTTCCATAATAGTGTTTTCAACGTTCGAATTACTCTTTCTGCAATACTAGCCTTGAGATTTGAAAATGTACTGTAGTGATTGATATTGTATGTTTGCATTAATCGTTGAAATTCTTTGTTGTAAAATTCAGTTCCATTATCGGTTTGTAGATTAGCAGGTGTGGTCTTCATTTTACTCAGTATAATTCTCATAGCATTTGTAATTTCTTTTCCTGTTTTCCTCTTGACAGGTTCCACCCAAACATATTTACTAAACGCATTGATTACAACTAAAATATAATTATATCCCTTGTTTTCTTTGGCATGTGGTGACATAATGGCCAAGTCTGCCTGTATCAAATCGTGTAGACCCTTCACAATAACATGTCGTCTTCTATAATTTATTCGAGCTGGAGCATGTAATTCTTGTCTTACTTGTGCTTTAGACATTTTTTACTAACGGACACTTTAACAATAGTTCAATGCAGATAGCAGCTGGCGTTTCTAATTTAAACTTAATTATATCTCCTTTTATAATATTTTTGGTAGCTAGTTGATTGAATTTAGATTCAATATCATTTATTAGCACCACTCCGTCTGCTGTATAATGTGATACACTTTCAATTATGCAAGCAAACTTAAATTTGAAAGCAATACCCCCATTATCTAATACATAGTACTCTTTATTCAAACTTTGTTTCTTCTCACCTCGCAAACGAACTAGACATTTAACATGATAATCAAATGAGTCGCAAATATAAAATGGAGCAGTTAGTTCAGCCGGACTCAAATAATGTTCATTGAACTTGTTGAGAGGTATGTTTGAAATAAAACTAACACTGAATAAATGTGTATTTATACACTTTTTTCTAGAGGAACTTGAATAACAAATTGAACATAACAATCACTTCTCATCGACCCTTGGGAATGAAGTTCAAACTCTATTCTATCTCCTTTAGTTACAATTTGATTTTCTAGTAACTGATTAATGGGGTTGTTATGATTTTTATATGAAACAAATAAAGGTGATGGATAACATTGAATACTTTCAACCTTTCCGGTCATCGGAAAAGTGTACACAGTGGTTAAATCATCTAATACATAATTAGTTTTACTTAAATTTGGGTTGTTTTTTCCATGAATGTAAAGTATACATTTACTATGATACTTAGATGGTTGACATATGTAAAATGAAACATCTTGAGGTTTACTTTCGTCGATAGTAAGAAAATGTTGATTAAACTTGTTGATAGGCATGATGTAAACTGAGCAGTTGCGGAGTAAATGCTCCATTTATAGGATTATTTTTCCTTCACGTAATTCTTCTACAATCGAAACTATTTCGTTATCATGAGCAGAACTACCTGCATTCTTTGAACTCAAAAGTAATTTCAATCTTCCAACTATTTCATTGTAGTCATCAAAATATTTGTAGTCTACGGGCTTTGACGAATATTTCATCATTGTCATTCCCTTTCCCCTCCTTGCCATATTTCTAGTAATTACATTTCTCAGCATAGCGGAAGTTTGCGTACCAGATCTTGCTCTTACAGGTGGCTTAAGTTTCGGTTTTATAATGAAAAGATATTTATCTTCGATATCATTGGCAAATTTCTTAATAGGCAAGTCAGGATCATAATTTCGATGGATAGTTTGTTCGTTTTATAATATCCACGTAATTGTCAATATCTTTCTGATTCTGTAATGTAGGATTTTTCAAAAACAGTAAATCGTACAGACCTACAGTACCAGGGTATTTAATATTTTTAACTGAAATATTTGCACCTTCAAAATCTACTTCAGAATCCCCGATATAAAACTTTTCTTTGATAGGATCGTGAAATAAACCCAAATCATGATCATATTTACCATTTACGTCACGTACCATTCCTTCAACATACTCTCGAGGCAGAGGACTTTTGAATTGATCAAAATATTCGCGATACACCTCAGGATTGGATAAAGTTTGATAAAATTGAGAAAGGGTATCATCAATGAATTGGTCGTCGCGACTCTTATCAATCTCATCATCATTATGATCAATTTGAGATTGAAACACTTCTTCGGGTGCAGGTATCATATTCTCTAGCTGAGTGCTATTGAATAGTGGTCGAGCAGGGGGAGTAGATAGATACGCTAACTTATTATATTTGGTGATTTGCGATTTAGGTGTTATAGGTGACATTGATTTTCTTTCTTCTTTAATCGATTGTTGAATTGGTTCCTTTAAAGCGGACACCAATTCCTCAAGTGGTCGCGTAATTGGTTGGTATGATTGTTCTAATTGAGATTGAGATTGAACTATATCACTTTTCAAACTCTTATATTTTTTCTTTAAAGCCTGGCGTGCCTTTACTAGTTGTTTCGCTAATTGTATCTCCATGGTTACTACTAGGTGTATGCTCCCATCAATACTATTTATATACTAACAAAAATGTCAAACCCTTTTCTATAACGACCAGACGTCATTGTACAATCTTTATCAATTGTGAGAAATCCAAATTTATCTTGCCAACAAAACGAACACAAATTTTTCAAATCTTGAAATGACATATCAACGTTACGTGATCATCATAAATGTGTTTCAAATTGGTCATATCTTGTTGAAAGACTATTAAGAGATTTGCATTATCTCTAATTAGCTGTTTGGGTATTGCCGAATATGTTTGACATAAATAGAAGCAGTCTGTGTATTTGTGTCGACCAAAACAAAAATAACTTTGCATTATGTTCTGATTACATGTAGCAACACAAAAATTATTATAGAATTATCTTTAATTGAGTCTGGAGAAATAACATCTTCTGCATTATCATATTCTTCATAGCCAATCTCTTTTATGGGTTGAATTAGATTTCTTAGATAAGTATATTTTGGTTGCTGTAGACTTTTCGAGTAAACATACACATTTTCAAATCTCAAACCATTAGGATGATCAATTAACGATGACATAACATTTGTTTTTCCACATCCACTAGGACCAATAATTAGCCCTCTTTTCGAATCTCCTCCAAACATTGCACCATGTTTTCCAATTTGTTTCACCACTCCATCATCATAATTTTTAATGGGTAGTGAAAGTTGTTGTTTATGAATATTCATGTTGACTGAGGGTATATAAGCACATGTCACTATATATAAGAACTTAGAATGAAACGAACCAGAAAAGTAGGAAGAGGTTTCATTAATACTCTCATCAACAAGCTTCCTGTTGAACTGCATCTACCTGGGTACGAATTTTGTGGTCCTGGTACTCGGTTAGAGGAGAGACTACGACAAGGAGACTTGGGAATTAATCCTTTGGATCAAGCGTGCAAAGAGCACGACATTGCTTATTCTCAAAATAAAGATTTGAGTAAGCGACATCTGGCAGATAAGATTTTAGAAAACAAAGCTTGGGAAAGAGTAAAGGCAAAAGACGCTAAAACAGGTGAAAAAGCGGCTGCTTGGTTTGTTACTACAGCTATGAAAGCTAAGCGTAAAATTGGAATGGGAATGAAAAAAAAGAGAGTTGGGAAAAAACGTACCATTCGAACTCCAAAAAAGGGTGGTTTCTTACCATTACTGTTACCATTACTAGGAGCATTAGGAGCTATTGGGGGCGGTGCAGCTGGAATTGCAAAAGCAGTGAATGATGCTAAAGCCAATCGTGAACAACTAACTGAACAACAAAGACATAACGCAGCAATGGAGCAAGCGGTAAAAGTAGGTCAAGGTTTCTATCTACGACCCTATAAAGGATATGGTTTGAAAAAAAAAAAGTTTGGAATCCAAAAAAATTTCGCTGAGCTTACCACGTCATGCGATGACAAATATTGAGCTAGAAGAGTATGCAAAATATATCTCTAATTCTCGTGGTGTTTTCATGCGGGATACGTTACCTAGTAAAATAAAAAAATATGAGTCAGGTATAGTCAATCTTGATGGTACAAGTGGAAGTGGAACTCACTGGTCTGCTTACACTAAACATGACAAGCATGTGATTTATTTTGATAGTTACGGTAATTTACCCCCTCCATTAGAATTAGTTAGATATTTTAAGAGTGATGGGTTGGTTGATATAAACTATAATTATGATGTGCTACAATCATTTAATTCACATCAGTGCGGTCAATATTGTCTACGGTTTTTATTTAGTCACTCAGTTGGATCATTATGTCATACACATTTACTTTGAGTGGAGAATCATCAGTTTTAAGTGATGATTTTAATCCCCCTATTTATTTAGACGAAAATGCTGACTATGAAATAGGTTTAGCAAATTTTGATAGTTTTAATAGTATTAGTAACGTACATGAGCAAAATAATGTGTTGGTGTGGGGTGATCATGATGAATATAAATTTGAAATTCCTGTTGGAGCATACGAAATTAATGATATAATACAAATTATTGAACGGGAACTGATTCAGACTGGAGTTAGTATTCGTATTAGAGCAGATCCACGAACATCAACACTTACAATTAAAAGTAGTGTTTGGATTAATTTTGACATTGATAATTCTATAGGTCATCTTTTGGGATTTTCCAGACGAAAACTAAGTCCAAATGTAATTCATACTTCTAAAAGTGTCAACAAAGTGAATACCATTTGTATTGACTGTAACATTGCGGTTGGTTCTTTCCTCAATGGAAAACCAGTTCACATTATTCATCAATTTTTCCCACAAGTTCCAAATGGGTATAAAATAGTGGAACAACCACTAACAATACTCTATTATCCAGTAAACATCAAAACTATCAACAACATTACTGTGAGAATTCTCAATCAGGTTGGAACTTTGATCAATTTTCGCAAAGAATCTATAACGGTTCGACTACATCTGCGAAGAATAGAATAATGGTTTGGCGGTTTTCGGAACATCCATATCATCCATATAAAAGGCAATTCGAACGTCGAAAAAACAGTGCAACACTGGTGACTGATCGGTTAACATCAGAAAATCGTAAATTTTTACAGTCTGTTGGATTTCAAGTTTTAGTATAATGGAAATGTTACACGTTTCGGGTGAACCATTTATTGATAATACCATTGAAGATTATCAGTTCCATACCTACCAACCTTATACTTCTAGTAATTTAAATTATAATGATGAAATCAGAATTCCTATTCAAGATTTGGATGCATACACACTACCATGTAATAGTTATCTTTATTTAGAAGGTAAAATCTTGACTGATCAAGACAAAGTACCCACAAAATTTCAACTTATCAACAACGGTATTGCTTATTTGTTTCGAGAACTACGATATGAATTGAATGGTGTTGTAATAGATTCTGTTAGAAATGTAGGTTTGGTTTCCACAATAAAAAATTATTTGTCGCTCACTGACAATGAGAGTAAATTACTGCAAAACGGAGGATGGTTTCCAAAAGATGGTAAGATTCTTCTTGATGGCAATGGAAACTTTAATGTTTGCATACCGTTGAAAGTATGGTGTGGATTATTCGAGGATTTTCGCAAAATTGTACTTAATATGAGACAGGAGTTGGTGTTAATTCGCGATAAAGATGATATAGATGCGGTTATCGCGAACGATAATAGCGAAAAGCCGAAAATTCAAATTAATAAATTATCTTGGAATGTTCCTCATATAACACCTAACTTACGAGAACAACTTCGTTTAAATAAAATTATTCAAAGCAATGTCGATCTCCCTATCAAGTTTGGAAGTTGGGAAATGATCGAATATCCCACTTTAAATGATTCGACACGTCATACTTGGCCTGTCAAAACTTCAACTAAATTAGAAAGTCCTCGACATATCATAGTAGCACTGCAGGCTGGTCGTAAGGGAGAATTATTGAGAGATATGAGTCAATTTGATCATTGTACATTAACGAATATGCGCGTCTTTCTTAATTCAGAACGTTATCCTTATCATGATTTAAATTTGGACTTTGATACTAACCGTTTCGCAACGTTGTATGAAATGTTTGCTAATTTTCAAGAATCCTATTATCACATTCAAACAAATCGACCAATATTCACACCTGAGGAATTCAAACAAAAAGCTCCCATTGTTCATATCGATTGTTGTCGGCAAAAGGAAATCATTCAAAGTGGATCTGTTGTTCTTCGTATTGAATTTGAAACGAAAAAGTCAGTAGGTAATAATGTAACGGCGTATTGCTTAATTTTACATGAAAAAGAGTTTATGTATAATCCTCTAACAAAAATTGTGAGACAAATATAGTGCACATGCTTTATATATATATATATATATATATATATATATATATATATATATATATATATATACATCCTTCTATCGTTAAAGCGTCCAGATAAAAATGTGCTTTATGGCGTCCGACGTTGTTTTCTGCAGATATAGTGTTAATTGAGCTGAATACTTTTTGATATAGATAAAGGATGGTTAAAATAAATGGAAAAAAGGACTTTGGCACGGAAAACACAACATTGCTGTATAGTTTATAAACATTATGGCGCCCTTTCAGTCGATGGACAATTGGGCGTCTCTTATATTCAGCATTACGTATATATGATAGCCTTTAGGGCGTCAATTTTGTTATTGCGTTGTTGCCGCAGTAAGTACATATCTGCTATTTACAGAAAATAGGAGGACAAATAAGATATAATGTGGTTATTGTAAGTAGGAGGGATCCATATTATGTTATTGCAATGAAATTTCAGAAGTATTCATTTAACAAGTTACAAACACTCAAAATATTGAAGACAGTGAACTTAAATAAATCTTCAAATGGACAATTTCTTCACAAAATTGCATTAATTTCAGAATTACATGATAGTTATTATTTTATATGGTGTTTGTTAGGTACTAGTTGAAGAATAGCTATTTATGTAGGAAGTTACAAAAAATATGATTTTTTGTGACATTTGTGATCATTCAGGACACGAGTATTGTCGGTGAAAAGTTTTAACCCTAGTTGTGAACTAATATTTTTCCTGCGAAGATAAATAATTTATTTCCTTAAAATTGTAGGTTACGGGAAAATACTATAA
Source organism: Lochmaea crataegi (assembly GCA_947563755.1). Taxonomy (NCBI): domain Eukaryota; kingdom Metazoa; phylum Arthropoda; class Insecta; order Coleoptera; family Chrysomelidae; genus Lochmaea; species Lochmaea crataegi. The sequence continues at coordinate 75,560,703 of OX387422.1, read as the reverse complement.
GTGAAGTGATGTGATGGAGTGATTTTGTCGTTTCGAGATTCGGATGGATTTACACGTTTCATATTAGTCCAAAAAACCCATTTTAAAAAAATGTCGGTCGGTCAGTTGTCAACACGATAACTCAAAAACACTACCGAATTTTTCAATGAAATTTTATGAGTAGGTTCAGAACATAAAAACTGAGGCTAAGTTCGTAAATGATTAAAATCTGATTTACAGTTTTTCGGAAAATTCCATTTTCATGCAGTTTTCTCAATTTTCCACTCGAAATAATTTTTTTGACGAATAATTGACAAATTTGTTGAAATCTTCGTATCAAAAAACCTCCTATACAAAATTTCTCCGAAATCGGGATCAAAATTTTTTTGGGAATTTCCTTCAGCTTTAATCCTGTATATTATCTACAATATAAAATGGAAGAATTCAAATGTAGTAAGTAATTGAGATGCATGTTAAACATTTTGCAGTCCTGGCCCAAAAATTGTAAATTTTGGTTTATATTGAATGTATGGAAAAAATTACGCAGTATCATGTATTTTAATACGCGGAATCCATTTTTTGATGTAGTGTTATGAAATTTTTGTTATTAAAAAAATGTTTTCTTAGTTTTTTTTCAAGTAAAGTATTAGAAAACAAATTTTGGGTGAAAACTAATAGCCTCGTGCATAAGGTGAAGTCATCTGGGTACATCAACTGGTTCAAATAATATTCGAATCCATCAGTCGGAGCTAGATATCTCGTTTATCCTTAGTGCCACGAAACAACAACATTAACAAAAGAAGTAAGTAGATATCGTCAAGGACCAGATTTTAAAGATATTCATACATACAGTCTGCTCCAAAATTCAGTGACGAAACAAACACATATTTTTTATGTAACACCCTGTATTTCTTAATATCTTTCGATTCTCTTCGAAGAGCTGATTTCGAAAAACTATAGCACTTGGGGTCAAATGTTTATAGTTTCTAAATTCCAGGGTGTTGAAAATCACTTTTTTAGCTTCAAAGATTTTTCAGCTAAAACAATTGATTATTTAAAAAAGAATGGATGTCCCTATATTTACTTGGGTTTAGTTGGGTTCTTCAATCAATTTTGGAACATCCTATATATTCATGATTACTTATAAAATCTGCCTCTTGGCGATATCGGCTACTTTTATGCTTCATACATCAATATTGTGTATAGGAAAAGGAATAACTTTTGGCCCTTGTACTAATATTTCTGTTGTTAAAAAAAATTGAATTTTTTGTTATTAATCTAATGAAATTATGTCATATCAACCTGTTGTTGGTTTTCCAATAAGTCCTTCAGTTGGTTCTTGCTGATTTGCCATTACAAATGAAGTATTATATACAGGGTGGTCCGTAAGTAATGGTCCAAAGTGAAATGGGAGATTTTTGGCCTGAAAATATTACAATCTCTTGCAACTTGCTTAAATCAAATATTGATAATGGAAAAGATACAGGGTGGCAAAGTTTGACTGTAAAAGATGTTTTTTCTCAGTAAATTGAAAGATTTTGGATATACAAAAGTAAAAATTAAGAGATGGGGGTTTTAAGGCATGAGAAATGGCATGATAAAAAAGTCAAGTGCACAGTTACACCAACAACGTAGCTCATGTGGCGCCCTCTAAAAAATACATCAAAACGGATATGATATTATGATTTCTCAGGAACTATAACCCCTATCTTCAAATTTTTACGTTTGTATATCCAAAATCGTTCAATTTACCGAAAAAAAACATTTTTGACATTTCAACTTTGCCACCCTGTATCTTTTTTATTATCAATATTTTATTGAAGCAAGTTGCGTCAGATTGTAATATTTTCAGGCCAAGAATCTTCCATTTCACTTTGGACCATTACTTACGGACCACCCTGTATATATATTTTTATTGTTTAAAAGTATATTTTGCAATTTTTTTTAATTTCCTTCAACTATTGGAGAGCTATAAGACCAAGGCAGGCAATAAATACGGAACATAACACACTCTATGCTATAAAGTGTTACAGTAGACCTTAATGCCCGGTTAAGTCATGTCTAGTGGTCAATGAACAAGTTGAACATTAACTTAATTACAGTTACCTGTAAATAATTGTCATATAAGTAAAGCGTGATCTATAGACGTCAAAAAATAATAGTTCAATACTATTAAACGCTTTACAAAATTAGAAAAATTAATTTCCAAAGAGCAGACCGTCCACTAAGAAGCAACAACTACTTCTCGGGCTATATGTAATTCAATGTCTGTCGGGGCATATAGCCCGAGAAGTAGTTGTTGCTTCTTAGAGGACGGTCTGCTCTTTGAGAATTAATTTTTCTAATTTTGTAAAGCGTTTAATAGTATTGAACTATTATTTTTTGACGTCTATAGATCACGCTTTACTTATATGACAATTATTTACAGGTAACTGTAATTAAGTAAATACCTACAAAACCGAGATGGTTTTTTGTCGATATAGAATTATGGTTTGTGATTAGATGTAGAGATGTCGCCGATATCGCACTCTTAACATTTCCTTCACTAAGGCTAATGTATTGGTGTGGTATCAACGTAGTCTCTAGTCCAGGATTATGCTCTCAGAGCTTCTGGACGAATAGCATCTACCTTGTGCTGATGAGGCGCAAAAACGCCGAAACCGGTCCACAAGTGATGTTATTCCTTCTAATCGCAAACCAGAATGGCTGGTTCTATCTTAACGGATATACCAACCCCGTTTACTTTAGAAGTGTAATTCAATGTCTGTCGGGGCATATAGCCCGAGAAGTAGTTGTTGCTTCTTAGTGGACGGTCTGCTCTTTGGAAATTAATTTTTCTAATTTTGTAAAGCGTTTAATAGTATTGAACTATTATTTTTTGACGTCCAAGTTGAACATTTATTGTAAATTTTCTTTTGTTTATTTTGGTAGTTTAAAATCGAAAATTGACCTCTTTGGGGAATTTTTAATAGTACTTTTTATTTAGCTTATAATAAATTTATGCGTTACTTGGGCGCACCCTATATACAGGAACGTATCTAAGAAATTAAGAACTGGGGATTCATTCATATTGTTTCATGTATAATTTGCGTATATTGTTTCGCGTTTACGGCGTCCACTGACCATGAGCATACAACGTGCTAACTCTTTTTTTTAAGAAAACTAAATATTTTTATGATCGAAGAATACGTACAAGTACATGCAATGGAAACACACAAAGAAGTAAGAGATGAAGGCTGTAGTTCATTAAATTCGAATGATTTTGATTTTTGTATCCCTGCAGGATTTTTTTTCAATCTGAATAACTTTGTAGTACCTATTGTAAGACTTTTAAATTTCTCTGTGTATATGTAGATTTTTTATAGTAGAAAACTATTTTTTGTTTTGTGTAGAAATTTACTTTTTATTTGTCCCATATTCGACATTGTTCTATAATTACTACTTACTAGGTATTAAAACAATAAAATCTAGATTTATAACCTAATTAAAGTGGTTTTCTTTAACATGTTTTAGCTTCCAAATAAATTTAGGGGTAGTCAACATAATATAATATTGACATTATACTTGTCTTTTAGATGACCGAGAATAGTTTGTATATAATGTCCTTCTCAATAATTAATTATACAGTGAACTGCTAAATTATGGAATATTATCATTATTCCGAGAACCGTCGAGTTTTAAGGGAAATCCCGAAACAGGTCGATTTTTGTTGTAAAATGCCCATGTTATAACGTACATGGAGTAGGGATGATGTAACCGGTGTGGGTGTAATGACGTAATCGTTAATTTTTTTTAATAGAAATCGGTATAATGTGACACCTCATTTGAACGAGAATTTAATTATCTATTTAACGACATTACATTTTTAACTAAAATATTTTTTGAGGGTACGAAAACAATTTTTTTTAATTTAAATTCAATCAAATTACAATTAATGCTTGAATCCATGACATTCTGAAATACTTAAAAAAGCAAAAATAAGTGAAAATAATATTGGACACAAAAAGTTCTCTCATAAACACTGAAACTTTTTGTCATATGTTAATTCAAGCAAGTGTTAGTGGCATAGTTACTGTAATATTTATTGTCGTAAATGTTTTGATTTTGTGAATTGTTATCAGTTGTCAATTGTAATTTTTACTTTTGAATAGTAAATTATGGCTCACCTAAATGAATCACAACACAGAAATATTAATCCTTAGCGGATGCGGAGATAAAAAAAGATCACAGAACGAGGTATGCAATTTATTCAACGCAACATATCCCGTCAGACCCATCAGCCAATCAACAGTAAGTAAAATAGTCCGAAAATTTGGAGAAACTGGGCACGTTAAACATATTCCAAACGCTGGGCGTCATAAAATTGAAGACAATGTGAAACTTGATATTTTATTAAATGTACATGACAATCCTCACAGTAGTTCAACACAAATGTGTGAATATGCTGGAGTTTCCCAAAGATCGGTATTACATATTTAAAAAAAAGAAAAATACCATCCCTACAAAATTCAACTACATCAGGAGTTAAACGACGACGATCCCGATCGCCGGCTTCAATTTTCTGAAATTATGCAGGATTTATGTATCCCCAATCCACTTTTCATCAATCAAATCCTTTTTTCCGATGAAGCAACATTTTTTATACATGGTACCGTGAATCGTCAAAATTGCAGATATTGGAGTCAAGAAAACCCGTATTGGATGACTGAGGCACACACGCAATATCCTCAGAAAGTGAATGTATGGGCAGGGATCATCAATGACAGAATCATTGGCCCTTTTTTCTTTGAAGAAAATCTAACAGGAAGACGTTATTTAACTTTTTTAAGAAATCAACTTATACCTGTCCTTGCTAACATGTATCCAAATGCCAATAATTCAAATTTACCTAGAGAAAATATCTGGTTTCAACAAGATGGATCCCCTCCGCATTACGCACGTGAAGTACGTCAATTTTTAAATAATTACTTTCCCGGGAGGTGGATCGGAAGACGAGGTTTTATAGAGTGGCCAGCAAGGTCGCCAGATCTAACACCTCTAGATTTTTTCCGGTGGGGTTACATAAAATCAAAAGTTTATGTCAATAGACCCCAAAACTTACAGGACTTGAAAGATAGAATAAGGCATGAAAAGAGTCTAATTACTCCAGAAGTCATCCGCAATGTACTTGATGAATGTGTCCGTAGATTCGCATATTGTCAAGAAACCGATGGATGGCATTTCGAACATTTAATTTAAAATAATTGTTATGCATAATTTGGTTACTTTAAAGTACATTATTAATTAAATCATTAGTTGAAATTTGGTTGAATTTAAATTAAAAAAATTGTTTTCGTACTCTTAAAAAGATATTTTAGTTGAAAATGTAATGTCGTTGAATAAGGAATTAAATTCTCGTTCAAATGAGGTGTCACATTATACCGATTTCTATTTAAAAAAATTAACGATTACGTCACTACACCTACACCGGTGACGTCATCCCTACTCCATGTACGTTATAACATGGGTATTTTACAACAAAAATCGACCTGTTTCGGGATTTTCCTTAAAACTCGACGGTTCTCGAAATAATAATAATATTCCATAATTTAGCCGTTCACTGTAGAATACTATTAATAAAGAAATGCGCCATCTCACTGACCTTCCTACCTCATATCTAAACCTTTACTTACGTTAATGTATCGGACTCTCTTAATTCGGCGTTATTAGAGGAGAGTGGTTGACGTGACGCTCTAAAGGCGAGAGCGTGTATTTGAGAGAATACTCAGAGTTGAGTAATGTACCAGAAATGTATTTTTCTAACTGTTGCATTCAACAATATAAGCAATTTAACGTTCTACTGAAACTGCAGTGTTGTCAAATCTTGGGACGCTCTAAGCGCGAATGACTATCAAGATAAAATGTATACTCTGTATACAACTTAATACTCCTAGCGACTCTGCCGGAGAGTTGCGCGAACTAAATATATTCGAGAACCGTATATTTTCGTTCATTTCATGATCAAAAAAGCGTCCCCCAAAAATTTTGTTGGTAGGTTCGTGACGTAATTTCAAGTCCCTGGACAAATTATTACAAGGGGTGTGCATAGAGCGTCCGTATACGGACGCTGTATGCACTTGGACGCTCTATTGAATGCGATTTCAGAATGTATGGACGCTTTAACGATAGAAGGATATATATATATATATATATATATATATATACATATATATATATACATATATATATATATATATATATATATATATATATATATATATATATATATATATAGGATAGTCTTTGCCGACTAATTAGGTATAAAACCAGAAATATTGGGGAAACGGCAAGTTTATAAAAGTGAACTCTTCTTACTAATTTAACAAGCTTTCGGAAACTTTTATTTCCATTATCAAGTTACAGTAAATTGAGGATTGATATAAAATGGTAAATATATATTAAATGCTAAAATTGGTATTTGAATTTTTTAAAAAATATTGAAATATTGTCATTATGACAGATAAACAATTTCATTTTTTTCCTTCTAATGAGTTATAAAAATTATGTCAAAAAATGGAGAGTGTAGGTTATGATAATGTCAAATTATTATAAAAGTTTTTTTAAAAAAATTAATATTTGATTAAGAATTGAAATTTGAAATGTTATTATTGTGATCCATTGATAGTAAGTAGTGATAAATATCACTGAGATTCTTATGGTCACTCTTCTTGTTAATAGTACAAGGTTCTTGTGATATGTGAGCCATTTCTAAGAAAAGTCTTTTTTTAGTATTTGTTTGTATGTCTAAAATATTAACAGATTCAAAATCCATAACGTGGTCTTTATCAATTACATGTTCTGCTAATGCACATCTGTCAGGATGTAATCTACAATCACTTTTATGTAAACTTAAACGACTTTTTAATTTTTGACTAGTGTGGCCAATGTATTTATTATTACAGTTTTTACATGGTATACAATATATTACATTTGATAGATTGAGAATCGGAGTTTTGTCTTTCAATTTTGTAAAAATAGATTTTATCGTGAAACATGTTTTATTGGCAATTTTAATGTTATTTATTGGTTTGAAAATCCTACTCAACCTTGGTGTTATTTCTTTAATATATGGAAAAGATATATATTTATTTATATGTACTGTATTATGGGATGTATTATTATTGTCTGCAATGTCTACAGTTGGAAAATAATTATACAATATGTTTTTGATTAAATTATTAGGGTATCCATTTTCTAAAAATAATTTATGAAGAATATTTCTGGTTTTATATATATATATATATATATTTATTTTCACATTCGGTTCAAGTTTACAGTTTATAATGGTCAACGAATATCGAAAGAGATTACATAATTATCTCATAAAATTAAAACAACTTCAATCTGATTTAAACTATTATGAGAAACATCAGCAAGTTATAAAAGAACTAATCAAGTTAAAAATATGAAATTGGTTGTGGATATTCAAGGATTCAAAATCGGAAATAACAAACTTATAGTAAAGGAGTTTGCAGCTTTTGATGGTTCAAAATTCTGTCACTACGTTTTCAAACCTCCATTTCCGATGAAGATGTTACCTCCAGATTTACACAAACAGGCTACTTGGTTAATGACAAATCATCATTTCATAAATTGGGACGCCGGATTTACACCTGTTCATACTTTTGGTGTCTTGTTTCAAGATTTGCTTACCAACGTTGAAGCGGTTTATGTCAAAGGTAAAGAAAAGGCAAATTATTTAAGAACATTTTCGACAGTTCCCGTTTATGAATTTGATGAACAACCGAAATTGGAACATATGGATCCATCATGTTTTTACCATAGGAATGATAAATGTATATGTGCAGTAACAAATGTATATTTTTTGTATAATAACTATTTAATGCATAAATAAAACAATAATTAAATTTCATTAATTTTTTATTTCATAATTACATTTTTATTTTTCCTGTTCGTCCTCCCCATCATTCTTCAAGCGAAGTAACTCCGGCAGTAAGTGATTGTATTCGTACATCCATCTATCCAAATTTAAGTGTTTTAATAATTGTATTAAACATACAATACAAATCACACCTTTCGCGAAATATTTGCAAGCGTCAGCTCCTTGTCTATACCTATCCGCGTGCTGCATACACTCTTCGTGTGTGTATTTTCTTCCCATTCCATATACTGCTTCCCGCTCATACACTTTTTCTCGTTCATTCAAGTCAAATACTAACGTTTGCACTGCTGCTTTCAATTCCTCCATTTTGTAAACAGTTTTAACTTTCAGAGTCTTATTTGCTCGAAATTTATACAGCTTTTCCCCACCACTTTTTGATGATGGTGTTGGGTATATAAGTAGGAGGAGTTGGGTATAAAATTACACATTTCACAACATGACTAAGTTTTTGTGCAAGAAATCGTTTCATGATTTCACTACCGAAGAATTTAAAGAGCTTCCAATTGAATACCTAATAGAGAATGTGAGACCTTCCGTTCTGCTGGATATTTGGCATAAACTTCCATATGCCTTTCAATCCAACTTTCAATTGCAAATACGATTACCTTGTTTTGTTCACTATAATCGTCCTGATTGGATAACTCATTGGGATGGACCTGCCAGTGCACAAGAAAATTGTCATTTTTGTAAATATGCACTGAAATTATAAATTGTACTATTTGATGAATAAATAAAACACTTAAAATATTTTACTGATTTTTTATTTTATGATAACATATTATTTTCTTCCTCGTATTGTTCATAGACACCATCCTCCTCCTCCTCCTCATTCTTCAAGCGAAGTTCCTCCGGAAGTAAGTGATTGTATTCATACATCCATCTTTCCAAATCTAAGTGTTTCAATAACTGCATTAAACATACAATGCAAATTAATCCTTTTACAAAATTTTTGCAAGCGTCAGCTCCTTTTCTGTACTTCTTCGCCTGCTGCATACACTCTTCTACTGTGTATATCCTTCCCCTACCATATATCTGCTCCCGATCAAACATTCTTTCATGTTTGTTAAAGTCATATACTAAACTTTGCACTGCTTCTTTCAATTCTTCCATTTTGTAAACAAACACTTTTTAACATTCAGAAATCTTATTGCATCGAAATTTATACAGCTTTTCCCCACCACTTGCATTTCAGCTTTTTCCCACTACTTAATTGAAAAACAAAATGAGATCTAAAAATCCCAAGCGTCACCTCAAAAAAGGTCACCGATTCTAAGGTCACACAAAAACCTGTTTCAAGGTTCCACAAAGTTAGTGATCAAGGTGAACATGGTCAAACTGGATCTACAAACAGGTTCAAATTACTCGGTATCCAGTGGTGTCTCGAGGTCAATCCGTTCATTTGACGAATATAAATAAACTGAAGGTTAACTACTAAAAAAGCGGCTCTACAAACAGGTTCTCAAAACCGGCTAAACAGGTTCTGAAAACCGGTTTGTGTCACAGTATTGGTGTAGTTACTCTACTTACGCGAATTGTTTTTTTGAAACGAAATGATGAGATTTTGAAGATGTCAATTGTATTTTCAAGGCATCTTTGAATTTATCGTCGGTCTTGACTACGGTTATTGAATTGCAACGATCAGTAGAAACCCAACCAACCCAGTTAGAAACCCAACTATTTTTTTAAATTTACGCGTATTCTTAATCACTTGTAAATGCAATACAGTCAAATTATAAAGATGAGCTTACCTCTATACGCATACATAAAGATATATGAAAGTTCTGTAGATGAAACGGAATTTTTTTGAGATAAAGAATTCTAGTTATTTGGAAAAAAATTTAAAAAATTAGTTAATTTCTGCTATAAAAAACGGCTCGCACATACACTAAACATGAAAATAACAAAACAAGTGGTGCAGTTATTCAGAGTTGAAGGTAAAAACATTAGATTCTGTGAGTTTCAGATTTTTATCTCGCAGTCAACACGTTCGTTTTATAATCTCAATAATGCGATTTTTTTAAATTTCAAAACTTCAAGCAAAGTTTTCTTCTATAAAGAGTGGGCTCCTCAGGTCAACCCACGGCTGTATTTTGTCTATGATATGTATACTTAATTCCCGCGAAACATAAGCTTTCAATTCTCAACAGTCAAGACGCTAGAGTCGATTAAAATTCACAAAAAATGAGTAAAAAACACTCATTTTCAGCACGCTGTTATTATTTAAAGGATCGTTGCTTACATTTAAACTACTATCTTTCCCCCTGAAAATTCCGCTTCGATCATATAAATACCTTCAAAAAGAAAAAGTTTAAAGTAAAAGTTGATAAAGCTTAAAAATATCGATTTTTTAAAGTCTTTATTTAAATAGGCGGAAACATGCGCTTGTAAAAATTAAACTCGTGTAAATTTTGTTGTTTGGGACTCTAGAGAAGAGTTCCTCAAAGCTCCACCAAAATCTAAAATGGATCGGCTTTGTCAATTAGACGATTTCAAATGGAATGACTCTTTATTGAATCTTGAATTTTTTTTTATGTACCATGTGACTTATTCTTAATCTGAAAACTTTGCTTTTACATTTAATAAAATTAATATTGTAATGGATAATTTGTATTATTGTAGTGATAATATTGTAGGTAAGGTGTATTATGTGTTTTATTTTATTGTATGAACTATTGCTATTTATATTTATCATGTTTTTTTATATATTATTGATGTACGTTCATTTAGTAGTAATAATATGCTCAACGTCGCAACAAGCTTAGTAGATGGGCTAAGAGAGTTCAGCGATAAGTATAGGGAAAACAGTGTGTTAGAGAGAGAGAGAGTCATGGAGGCAATGTGTGCGAGAGAGAGCGCCGCCGCGCGCGCCGTCGTCCGCCATGTTGAAATATTACTAACGAATTTCGTAATATACCGGGGGGCTTAAAAGTAACATACTATATAATATTTGAACTGAAGTGGCACGTCGCGTGCTACGTCAAACGCAACGTGTCACGTCACGTGTGAACGTTACGTACTACGCCAAACGTCACGTGCTACGTCAAACGCCACGTGTCACGTCAAACGTCACGTGTCACGTCAAACGTCACGTGTCACGTCAAACGTCACGTGTCACGTCAAACGTCACGTGTCACGTCAAACGTCACATGTAACGGCGAACAGGCGCGTGAGTCTTTGGGAGGTTTTTTGAAAAATATATATGTTGGTAATAATCGGTTTGGGGATTAGTTTTTAAAGGATAACAGAAGGGTGAAGATCATGTTAATAATTATATTAGCAGCAGCGCTCTGCCCAGCGCTATGTGTTGTCGACCAACAGTACGCTATGAAGTATTTACAACGTTTCGGGTACACAAATGAAAATGATTTGACTAAACTTGAGGATTATTTGTTGAGTTTTCAAGAAAGATATAATATCCCTGCAACGGGAGAATTAGATAAAAAAACAATTCAACTTCTAAATAGACCAAGATGTGCTGTAAGTGAAGCAGCTTCCGACGTTGAGGATGATCATTCTTCTAGAGTTAAATCAAAATGGTCAAAATTTGATTTGAAATGGTATTTCCCTCAGGCAACTCCAGAATATCTTAATGTAACCAAAAAGGCTTTTGAAGTGTGGAGTAACAGTTCAAAGTTTAAATTTGAATTAATACACAAAACACGGCCTTATGCTCCCGATATAACTATTACAGTTGTACGGGGAAAGCACTATTTTCGAGCAGATTGCCAAGGTAGAGATGAGTGCTCCAGTACATTTGATGGTCCCGGAAAGGTGTTGGCACATGCTTATTTCCCAAAAGGCAACAGTTGTATAGAGCTTCATATTGATGCTGATGAGAAGTGGGATTTAAGTTTGGATGGATCAATTTCAGAAGATCAGACTAGTCTACTTATGGTATTAATCCATGAAATTGGGCATATCCTAGGAATTGCTCACAGTGATATTGAGGCAGCAATAATGTATCCATGGTATCAATTCAACATTGCTCCTAAATTGGATGAGGATGATAAAATGGCCCTTGAAGCTCTTTATGGACCAATCAATACATATGTAAATAATCCTTTCAAACCCACATCTCGTTCAGCGCTGCCACCACCACCACCACCGACTACAAAGACACTTGGTCATAGACATCAACCAAATGAACCGTATAAAAATTTATGCGACATAACACCGGAGTATATGTTCATTGCCACGGCTGGTGAATTTGAAAATTACCATTTATATATTATTAATGAAAATTCCCTATGGAAAATTGATTTGAACTCGAAACTTATTCCCTCACAACCAGAAATACTCGATGATTATTTACCTGAAGAAGTGGGCTCCGTAATTCAGATTTTTCAAAGTTCTTCAGATAATTTAATAGCAGTCAATGACCGTAAATTCTATGTAGCAGATTTTCCCGCTCTACAAATACTTGAGGAAAATAATTTAATTATACCTAAAAATTCCCAAATAAACACAATGTTTCAAAGCAATCATGGGAAAATATATGTATTTTATAATAACAGTAATTATATTGAATTTGACAAGAACTTGAAAACTGTCCAGAATAGAGGACAAATAAAATATATTTTCCCTGGACTACCCACAGATGTTACAGGAGCATTCCAGTACATTGACGGACACATGTACTTTTTCAAAAACACCACATACTACAAATATAATGAGTTTACCAAAAAACTTGTTGCAGCCGGACCCTTTAATTGGAACCTATTTGATATCCCATGTCCTAATGGAGACCTTTTAAATCATCTCAAGACTTTATTAACAAAAATAATTTCTTTTTATCAATAATGTATATTTTTTTAAAATAAACTTTGCAAATAAATTGTTTTTCTGAAATTCCTACGAACGTTGCAGATAAGAAATTTTTATCTACAATACCCATTGTAACAGGAAGTTACAATCTAACGCAAAAATGGGAAAAACAACGCACACGAAGCTACAGCCTTGAGATAAGAAGTTTTTATCTACAATACCCGTTGTAAATAGGAAGTTACAATCTAAAATTCAAACACAAAAAGGAAACTTATAATCTTAAGGTAAGAAGATATAACAGGAAATCACACCGCAATTCCCATTGCAAAAACTCACTATCTTAAAGTCACGACACGTGTTTTTGCATACGGTGGGGAAGACACACATAAATAAGCAAACGCAAGCCGGGAGAGAGTAGTTTTTGCTGAGAGAAGCCGCGCCAACCGAAAATTTCAACGGAGAGTTTTGCTGAGAAGCCAACGCAAGCCGAAAAGTTTTGCTGAGAAGCCAACCAAAAGTGTGTTTTTGACGAAAAAAAAAAAAACAAAGGTGAGTTTTTAACTTTAAGCAGTAATTGTTTTCGCGTCTTCAATTATAGGCAAATTTTGATTTCATTTTCTTTGTAGTTTTTTTGCTGAGAAGCGCTCACGAGCCAAGTTGCTGAGAACCAATTTTTTATCAAAAAAACGAAAAAGGTGAGTTTTTTTCCAATTAACAACTTAAGCAGTAATTGTTTCCGCGTTTTCAATTATCGTCAAATTTTATATGATTTCATTTTTTATAGATGGACCTGACTAAACTTAATGCTGTGTCTCTTATAGAAAAAAAAACACTTGTGAAACTGACTGATCTACCTAAGGATACACCATTCCAAATAACAGCAGGACAAATCGTGAAGATGAAATTTGGGGAGGCAGTGCTGCTCCAACTCGAAGATAGAGCGGTATTCCTACCCCAAAGGGTGACCGAAGCATACCGGCCGCACGTAGCGGAGTTCAGCAGCCTAAAATACAGCATCACATACAGAGGACAAATCGACGTTGGGAAGCCCAATCCGCTAACATCTTTCGAAATTGAGAAAAATTAAAAAGGGTAAGCGATATTTTTTTCGATTTATATATTTACCGCACCAATGAAGTCTGTTAACACTTTAATTGAACAATCCGACCGTTTATTACTTTCAATGAAAAAATTGAGAAAAATACTTTTTGATAAATTTACCAGTAGGGACGCTGAGATTTGGCTAAAACGAATGCATAGACAAATAAAATTATGTAATGCGGCAATTCGTAGAAAGTTACCAAATAAATTATCTATGGGAACTTTGAGAAAATTAGAAACTTACGTGGGACACTTTAAACATTTTAGGAAATTAATTTTAAATAGACATGTAGGGTCAGGTTCAAATTCCAAATTACAGAGTAGAGTTAAATGGGTGAATGTAGAATCGAGTTTTAAGAGTAGGATTAAGACGGGGGCTATAGTCAATTTACTTCATAAACACTTGAACCGATTTTTAGGAGATTGTGTAGTTATTTTTCAAAATAAAATTAGGAAACTTTTGACAGAACACTCTGCATTGAAAGTGAATACGACATTTTGTGGGGAATCTTTAAAAAAATCCGGTGAAAATGGAATGTCAGACATAAAGTACTTCAATACCAAAAACGATGTAATTGATAAATCCACTGATGTATTAGAGTGGTTTAAAGACCACATTAAAGATAAACTATTGAATAAATTATCGGAATTTTCGGTAAAAGAGTCGGGTAGCGCATTATTTAAAATTATATCATTAGCAGTAAATATAAATAAATTTGAAATTGGAAACGGCTCGTCTTACATTAAACTTCCAGAACAAATTTTGAAGAAACACAGTTGTATAAATATTAAAAATACCGATCAATCTTGCTTTTACTGGTCCATTGTTAGTGCCCTTTATCCTGCACATGCGAATGTGAACCAGACCGGCTCCTATCCATATTATAGTACAGTTTTGAAAACAGAGGATTTAGATTGTCCAATGGAATTATCAAAAATAACCAAATTTGAAAAACTTAATGACATTTCTGTAAACGTTTACGCTTTAGAACTCATTGAAATGGAAAAGAAATCATTTTATGTAGTAGTACCAGCTAGATTGACAAAAAATAAGTTGAATAAACATGTAAATTTACTTTTAATTCAAAACAAATATCATCCAAAATTGAATGATTATGATGCACCACCTGTAGATGATAATAACCAAAAAATTGAATTTCATTACTGCTGGATTAAAAATTTATCAAGACTAGTTTCCTCACAGTTAAACAAACATTATGGCAGAAAATTTATTTGTGATAGATGTCTGAATTATTTTCAAATAAAAGATAAATTAACTGAACATGAAAAATTGTGCAGTAAATTGAATAAATATAAAATGAGTGTACCTAAATATAGTCATGTAGAATTTAAAAATTTCACATATCAACAAACGGCCCCGTTTGTCGTTTATGCTGATTTTGAGTGTCAATTGGAAAAATTTACTGACCCTTGTTGCTGCCAATCTGCAACAAATAAATATCAGAAACATGTTCCATACAGTGCTGGCTACTATGTAAAGTGTTCTTACGACAATAGTCTTTCTTATTTCGATAGCTATCGCGGTGCGGATTGCATGGATTGGTTTGCAAATAAAATGTCAGACGTTGCCAAATTTGTTCATTCAAAAATTAAAACAATCGTTCCTATTATTGAAGACCAATGTACAGCAGCAGCAGCAGCAAAAGCTTGCCATATATGTAATAAACAATTTGCAATTAAAGACGTGATTGTCAGAGATCACGATCATTTTTCAGGGGATTTTAGGGGATTTGCACATCAAGCATGCAATTTAAATTTCAAAAAATTATTCGTTATACCCGTCATATTCCATAACTTAAGCGGATATGACAGCCATTTTTTGATTCCAAATTTATGTAAGAAAGGCCAATTGAGCGTACTTCCAATCAACAAAGATAAATACATCTCCTTCACTCTACATTCAGATGAAAATAATATTAAATTGCGGTTTATAGACTCTTTACGATTCTTGGGAGCTTCTCTCGACGAATTAGCATCAATTTTAGATCAGTCGGAGAAGAAAATTTTAAAGCAAGAGTTCCAAAATTTAGATAATTCCAAATTTAATTTATTGACGGGTAAAGGGGTTTTTTGTTATGAATATATTGATTGTTTGGACAAACTAAATGAAACTTCTCTACCTCCAATTAAGCATTTTTACAGTAAACTTACCGATGAAAATATAGATGATAAAAAGTATGCTCATGCCCAAGCAGTTTGGCAAAATTTTGGTATTAAAACGTTGGGGGAATATGCAGACTTGTTTTTAAAAACAGATATTTTACTTCTTGCGGATGTGTTCGAGCAGTTTCGCAAAAAATGTTTTTCCATATACGGTCTAGACCCTGCATGGTACTACACTATGCCCGGTTATACGTGGGATTGCATGCTCAAATACACCCGATGTAAATTGGAGATACTTAAGGATCTGGACATGGTGCTGTTTTTGGAAAACACCATAAGAGGAGGAATTTCTGTTTGCAGCAACCGATTTTCAAAAGCTAACAATAAATACATGTCAGAATATGATCCCACAAAACCCCCGACGTACCTCATGCATTTTGACATAAACAATTTATATGGCAAAGCTATGAGTGAACTACTACCCTACGAGAAGTTTGAATGGGTAGAAGATTTTACAAATTTTGACGTAATGTCAATACCCGACGAATCTGAAGAAGGGTACGTTCTTCAGGTTGATTTATCATATCCGCAAGAACTGCACGACAAACACAAGGACTTTCCATTTGCATCTGAACACAGCGTACCCCCTGGGGGAG
Source organism: Lochmaea crataegi (assembly GCA_947563755.1). Lineage (NCBI taxonomy): Eukaryota > Metazoa > Arthropoda > Insecta > Coleoptera > Chrysomelidae > Lochmaea > Lochmaea crataegi. The sequence goes on along the minus strand of OX387422.1, from coordinate 75,544,137 downwards.
CTAAATTACCGAAATTAATGACAACTCTAACAGATAAAAAAGAATATACAGTACACTACAGAAACTTGAAACAAATGTTGGCCAATGGTTTAATTTTAACTAAAATACATAAAATTTTGAAGTTTCGCCAGGCAGCTTGGCTGAAGCCCTACATCGAGCTAAATACGCGATTGAGGACAGCAGCCGATAATGACTTTGAAAAGAAACTTTTCAAGTTAATGAATAACGCTGTGTTTGGTAAAACAATGGAAAATATACGCAAACACCGCGTAGTTAAGTTAGTATAATCATGGGGGGGCCGTTATGGGGCTAAAAATTTAATTTCAAGTTTTCGATTTCATGGTCGCACAATTTTGGAGGAAAATTTAGTTGTTATTGAACTAAAAAAGTCAGAAATTATTTTTAGTAAACCCTTGTACATAGGACAGGCAATACTAGATCTATCTAAAATTTTTATGTACAATTTTCATTATAATTACATGTTACCAAAAATGGGACCAGATCGTTGTAAGATAATGTATATGGACACAGATAGTTTTATCCTCGAATTGCAATGTAATGATGCTTATGAGGAGGTGATGAAGACAGATTTATCTCAATTTGATACATCTGATTTTAGTGATGATAATCCATACGGAATTCCTAAAGTTAATAAAAAAGTTTTAGGTTTAATGAAAGACGAAAATAATGGAAAAATTATGGCTCATTTCGTAGGGCTTCGCTCTAAAATGTATAGTTACAAGGTTCAGGGTGGTAAAGTTGTTAAGAAGTCCAAAGGCGTTAAATATAATGTTGTTAAAAATAACATTACGTTTGATGACTACGTGAAATGTTTGAGAGAATGGAAAAATAAAATAACCACACAACGCTGCATTAGGTCATTTGGACATAATGTCTATAGTGTAGAGCAATCAAAAATCGGTTTGAGTCCTTATGATGATAAACGCTATTTAATACCAAATACTTTCGATACGCTACCTTGGGGGCATTATAAAATTTAATTTTTAATTAACAAACTTCCGAGAGCGGTAATATATAATTGACTAAAATATGACTTACCTGTATTTTGTATATCGCTTGTATTTCTTTTTTAATATAATTTTTGTTGTAATTCGCTTTTGTAGCTTTAAATGTATTTCTTTTTAAAATAAAAAAACATTATTTTGAATAGTTGTTTTTTTTCGTCGTCGTCGGTTGGGGGAAGAAAACACAAACACATCTATATAACACTATTTATTCAAATCATTGATGACTTTGAGTTTATAAAAGTATACAAATTCTCTAAGAGCGTTGTTTAACATATCGTTTGGTGTTATGGAACAAAATGCATATAAAATTTGTAGAGAACTTAAATTTTCGGGGGTGATATTTTTACAGAAATCCAAAACATTATAATAATATTGACAAAAATCCAAATTTTCCAACACCGATATACGTTGTATAATCAAATTATTTACTTCTAAAATTTGGGATACTTCTTCATCCATGTAATACTCAACGTCATGTTTTCTAACAAAAATTACCTTACAATCATCGTAATTTAATGGGGTAATGGTGCAGTAGTCTCCACATGGAATCGAATAAGGTTTGAACTCGTCTCCGGTATGAAAGAAATTCATCTGTTGCGTCATTATTGAAATAAAGTTCTGCCATTCGTAAGTGCTGAAAGATATTTTGCTGAACTTGAGCTGCTGAGATAGAATAACAGCAGGCGTAAATGATCTTGCCGGACTAATTCCGCATTTTACTTCATAACCGGAAATTGAATATTGTGTTGAAAGCAGGTAGACATTTTCAGACTTTGCAGCAAACTCATAATTTTTCAAAATTCTATCCAGCTCTACAGTATAGTTATTATCACTACTACTACTACTACTGTCGTCACCACCACCACTACTGACACCTTGATAACTCATGTTGCTAACTGAGTTTGAGATCTGAAGCGACTCCAATTTATAGCGTGTGTGTGTGGCCTTTTACGTCATAAAACATCAACTCCATTAATCCAGCTGTTATGTTTTTTGTCTAAGCCTAACCATTTCACGAACAGTTTCTTGCCTTTACGTCTAAGAACTTTTTCCACCAAGTAAACGTCCGGATTCGATGTTTTCTGTAGTTCTTCGTCATAGAAGCAGCCGCTGATTGGTGTCCCTTGCATGTCTTCAAGTAAATACGTAGCAGGATTGGTAATTTTAACTTTGGTGATTTTGAATAGTTCTGTAGTCCAATTGGGTGTATATCCTTTTTCAAAGACATGTTTTGCCTTGGATATGCGCACAATGTCGCCAACTTTGAATTTTCGTGGGCCCGCTATCTTTAAATGAGTATAGATTTTTCGTTGGATTTGTTGACTTGAGAAGGCTTATATTTTGTTGTGGAATGTTTTGTATTGTTGTAGTCTTGAGTAATTTTAGGTAGAATGTCCAGCCATTTGTGGGTGCCATTTAAACTGAAATACTTGTAGAGTTTCGATTTTAGCGTTCTTATAACACGCTCTGCCATAGAAGCTTTCATTGTACTAAATACGCTATAATGATTTATGCCATATTTTTTCATTAAATTTTGAAATTTGTTGTTGTAAAATTCCTTTCCCTGATCAGATTGCAGATTTTTTGGCATTCGTCTAGTGTGAGCGAGAATGTCCGAGAATGCCCGAGTGATTTCCTCTCCGGTCTTCGTCTTTAGTGGGCGTGTCCACACAAACTTTGAAAAACAATCAATAACGACTAGTATCATTTTATGATTCCTATTTTGTGGAGCAAAATTTCTCATCTCCGCAAGATCCATATGCCAGAGGTCGTCAAGGCCCTTAATGATAGTGCGTCTCCGAGGGAATTTTTTCCGTATCGGTTTGTGGAGCTCGTTTACAAGCTGAATTTTTACTTTAGAATACATATTATTACGTACTACCAGCTAGCTTCAGCTCCAGACTGTTAATGCGGTTAACGGTATTCGTATTCATAACCTTAATATTGTCTACAATGCCCGAAACGTTAGTTTTCATATCAGAGACGGATCTGATATTTTCTGTAATTTCTTTTTGTAACTCACGTATGCCTTCAACACACATGTTAATAGAAGCAGTGAATTCTTTTCGAATAAATACTCTGGCTGTGGCAATTGAATCGTCAACGTATTTCTTCGTAGCCATATCCCTACCTGCTACAGGGGAATTTCGCGAAATAAATACATCAATTTCGTTAGTTTTATTTTGTAAGTTGGTAATGTGCGCCTGTAATATGGGGATTTTTGTCTTATGAAGCTCTTTTCTTATTTCGTTCAATCCTACTGCTAAATCCTTTATATCATGGTCTTGTTGCTGCAGCACCACACCATGTGTTTGAATTAATGGTGAGTTGATAGTACGTAGGTCATTCAATTGAACATCAACATATTTTTTTGTTGCAGCGTCACTATTTGTTGTCGGTTCCTTAACATTACAAATTTTCACATTTTCAATATCAATATTACCGTCCGGTGTATGAGGAAACGTAATTTTCGCTGGTAAACGCGCATAAGGCGTTTGATGTCTATGTCCGAATTTATCGACAGGCATAATTGAAATGAACAAGTTTCAGCTTGTATTATTCTATTATATCAGCCTCCTTGAGCTCATTGATAATTGCTACTATTTCGTTGTCGTGTGACGTATTACCTGCCTCTTTTGAAGCAATCAACAATTTCAAACGATCCACCAATTCATTGGCATCGTCCCAATAAATATACTCCATAGGTTTATCATTATATGTTAAACGATCGATACCTTTTCCTTTTGCTGAAGGAATCGATTTTAGACGATTCAATACCTTGGACGATCTATCCGTTGTCGTTAGAGATTTTGTTTTGAATAAAGGTTTCATGATGTAGTGATATTTTTCAGTACTTGAGCCCTTGAGACGATCTAACGTGTCTAAGTGAACTTCAGTTTTTGCCAAAAGATTTTTATAGTTCTGTAAATCTTGATCATTGTAACTGGGGTCTCGGTAAAATAGAAGTTCATACAAGCCTGGTGTTCCAATCACATATCTTCCTACTTTGTTTTTCTCAGGAAGTATGTTTATATTACCGGTTTTTCCATCAAACGCAATTCGACGTTTGCCTAATGACCAACCGATTTCATCATTGTATATCGGACCATAATTTTTATCGATTTTATCATCTTTTTGGAAGTAATCTTCAATGAACTGATGACTGATGGCAGGATATAGGTCTAAATAGTCTGCGAAAGCTTCCTGGGAAATTTCGGGGCGCATCTCTTCTGGAGATTCAGAACGTGTGCCGGATTCATCGGTTTCGGCCACCGGTTCCGTTTCGAGAAAAGGTGTAAACACATCATCAGGTTCTTCCTTCTCCTCTTTTGGATTCAAATTTGTAATCGTTTTTTGTAATGTCTTTGAGGATTGCACAATTTCTTCAAGTGGTTTAGATATCGGCTTGAATAGTTTATTAATAGACTCATCTTGCTCTGATTTACGTAATTTCAACGCCAAGTATTTTTTGCGAATCGATCTGGCAAGTTCAGACACTTTTTTCAGCAGTAACCTTATCGCCGGACATATTGGTGCAGACTAAAGACATGCGCTACAATTTTATATATTTATCGAATCCTTTGCGATACCTGCCATCGTTGAAGGTGAAATCAATCACAATGACCAAAGTACCATAACGGTCAGACCAGCACGTTGAACACACATTTTTAAATGTGTCAAATGTCATGTCTGGAGATACGTGTTCGTCGAATATATGTTTCAAGTTCACCTCATCTTGCTTGAATAACACAATTACATTACAATTATCGCGTATAAGCTGTTTCGGTATTTTTGAGTATGTTTGACAAAGATATGCAGCATCGATATCTTTATGTCTGCACATGGAGTAGTATTCACGAATTTTCTGTTGACCATCACATGCAACGTCATCGAATAAAAAGACAGAATTAGGCCGAGCTTTATCTGGACTTATTATTTCCTCGTTGTCTTTAAATGGAAAATAGCCAACGCCCTTGACTTGTGCTATAACTTCTTGCAGCAATTGGTACTTTGGTTGGAATAACGATTTTGAATAAACATAAACGTTTTTGAATTTCGCGCCATTCGGATTGAATAGGAGCGCCAGCACGGCATTCGTCTTTCCACACCCGCTGGGACCGCATATAATGGCACGGAAAGAATTTGGTAACAATTTACCATGTTTGCCGATCGATGGCGTTGAGGTGAAATCTAGATTTTCAATGGGTATCGTCTGCTCTTGTTGAATTATCTTCATAGTGTGTGTCGTTTTTTCTTAGTGCTACTCTATAAATATAGGTGTCGCGCCACGCGTATCAGTCTTAATGTTGGTGTTTGAAGGAGAAGGTCTCTTAAATTCTCTCATCAATAAACTACCTATTGAACTTCACTTACCTAGCTATCAGTACTGTGGACGTAAGTACTCCCCCCCACCCCTTTTGTAAAAAATTAATTGTTTTTTTTTGTAGCCGGTACAAAATTGGAAAAACGTCTTGATCGTGGAGATCCAGGCATTAACCCCTTGGACGCTGCTTGTAAACAACACGATATTTCTTACTGGAAGAATAAGTCTCTCGAGGAACGACACAAAGCCGATCGAATACTTGAAGATAAAGCTTGGGCACGCGTCAAATCAAAAGACGCTTCTTTGGCAGAGAAAACTGCTGCATTACTTGTGACAGGCGGAATGAAGGTGAAAAGAAAGCTGGGGATGGGTTGTCGCCGCAAACGTCGTTCTTTCCATCGAGATGTCATTCTAAAAGTGGGAAAGTCCATGAAAAAAGGGGCATCTTTGAAAGACACTGCAACGTTTGCCTTACGAGCAGCCAAAGCACTTATTAAAGAATTTGGTGGGAAAAAAGAAGTCGAGGTTCCTCGAGTAATACCTGTAGCGAAATCCGGAGGTTTCCTACCACTTATCCCTTTGTTTGCTGGCCTTTCGGCACTTGGAGCTTTGTCAGGTGGTGCTGCTGGGATTGCTAAAACTGTCATTGACGCAAAGCATGCGCAAAAGAAATTGGAAGAAGATGTACGTCATAATAAGGCTATGGAACGTGTAGGATCTGGTCTGTATCTGAAAAAGTACCCAAAAGGCGGTTTTGGATTGTATTTAAAAAAGCAAAAAAACTAATAAAGCTACCCAATCACGCACTATCCGACATTGACATAACACATTACGCAAAATTGCGTAAAATACCACATTTTCGAGGAGTTTTCATGCGAGACACTCCCCAAAGCCGGTCCCCGAAAACAAGAATGCGCAGTGGTTAATTTGGATACCTCTAAGAATAGCGGAAGTCATTGGGTAGCTTACAGAAAGATAAACAACAATGTAGAGTATTTCGATTCATTTGGTAACTTGAAGCCGCCGAAAGAAGTTGTTAAATATTTTGGAAAGAGTGCGAGAATTTTCTACAACAATACCCAATATCAAAACTACGATCAAATCAATTGTGGTCATTTGTGTTTGAAATTTCTACAACAATGACGGAACTATTACTACAACATATCTACCATGGAAAAACATTGAGTAGTTTCACTGCCGAAGAACTAAAGCACTTTCCCATTGAGCAGCTAATAGAGTGTGTAAGGCCTTGTGAATTGCTTGATATGTGGCATAAACTTCCCAATGAATATCGAGCAAATTTTGAACTACAAATACGACTGCCTTGTTTCATCCATTACAACCGACCTGATTGGACGACGCATTGTGACGGCCCTCCGAGTTCTCAAGCCACATGTTTTCTTTGTAAAAATAAATAATTTAACATGTCGTGTGTGTTATTTAAATTCATACATCTCCCGAATTTCATTAGTCATCATGACACAGCTGTTGAGAGTAAACAGCACTAATCACGTGTTCACTTTCCAACCTCCTACGCCTATTGTGCTCGATCCTAAGAATGATTATGAAATAGCTCTACGATCTTTTCATTCCTATCACAGTATACCAAACATTGAAAATTGCATGTTTTACTACTACGATGCCAATAACAAGTTGCAAAGTTTTAATTTTCCCACTGGATGTTATGAAATTGCTGATCTTGAAGCGTTTATCAGTGATAAGTTGGGTGCTAGCAATTCAACTAGACCGGTATTTTCACTAAAACCCAATCACAATACGTTGAAATGTGAAATTTGCAGTAAATACAAAATTTCCTTCATGGAAGCTGATAGTCTTGGAAGAATATTGGGATTTTCACCGAAAATACTCGACGCCAACAAAATGCACTCTTCAGATCTCCCCGTCAAAATCATTAAAGTATCCAGTATCCGCTTCGATTGTAACATTTCCACTGGAGCCTTCGATGCAAACAGACCTGCTCATACTATCTATGAATTTGTCATACAAGTAGATCCAGGATATTCCATTGACGAAATTCCTCATTCTTTGCTATACTTACCTGTTATACCGCAACGTGAAATAACCAATATCACTGTCATAGCCGTAGACCAAGACGGTCAGCCTGTAAACTTTCGTGGAGAACTTAGTACTTTGGTGTTGGAGCTTAGAGTGCGAAGCAGATGGGACTAATAATCAATCATAAAAGACAGACTGCAGAGCTTCCAATTTCATTAGCTAAGCAGTCGCCAAAGCTGAAACAGCTCACGTTCGCAAACAAATTGGTTCTGCAATCGCTGGGGTTTAAATTGAAAAATGACAACCATGTATGGAAAACGGCTTCGTCAAAACGACAACATGGCTTCAATGTTTGATATATATCGTAAGCCGATGTTTGACGATTCAATTCGAAAGGCCGAATACAGAACCTATGCTCCATTCATAAAATCATTCAATTGCAGTGACATTGTGGAGTTTAGCATTAATCAAGTTGATTCGTTTTTTGCAATGAGCGATACTTTGTTGTGCATTAAAGGGTCGCTTGAAACACATGGAGCTGGTGACGTAAAATTAGCAAATAATGTTGGAGCCTTACTATTCGATTCTTGTACGTACAGTGAAAGTGCCAGGGAAATGGAAACAGTTCGGGATCCTGGAATAATAAGTGCCGTACGTGCCATGACTTGTTATAACCAAGAAGATTCCAATCATATGGCTATATCAGGCTGGAATTACCCGAAAGATCCCATTCTGAATGTCAGCGACAAGTCCTTTAACCTTCAAATACCTCTCAAACATATTTTCAACATTTTCAACGATTATCCCATGATTACATGTGGGCGTCAAACAATACGATTAGTTCGAGCACGAAACGATAATGATTGCATATATATCACGGAAAAGAATGTCTCTGGTACGCTCACTAGTACAACTGCTAAAATTAATATTACAACCATTGAACTAAAAGTTAAACATATCTTTCCTAATGACGATATAAAATTGAATCTCATGAAATCCATTCAAAAAGATCAACCTATAGTTATTCCATTTAGGAAGTGGGAGTTACACGAATTGCCTGCAATTACTAAGGGCGCAAGACGTGAATTATGGGCTGTTAAAACATCCACTTCAGTTGAAAGACCTCGTTTTGTTATTGTTTTCTTTCAAACCGATAAACGTAACGTGGGTACAGCTGACCCGACTTTATTTGACAATGCCGACGTGCAAAGTATAAGACTGTCACTTAACGGTGAATATTGGCCTAATGAAAGAATGCAATTGGACTTTGGTAAAACTGACTACAATGAGGCATATTTTAACTATACTGAATTCTATCCCAACTACGCAAACTCCACACAGAAGCGCCCCCTGCTGGATTATTCTTCTTTCAAACGTCGTGCATTGTTTGTTATCGATTGTTCGAAGCAGGAGGAAAGCATGAAGGCGTCCACAGTCGATGTGAAACTCGACATTGAAGCAAACATAGGCTTTCCCGAAAATACCAAAGTCTATTGCATCATAATTCACGATTGCGTCATGGAATACTTCCTCCTCACCGAAATTGTTAAAAGCCTAAACTAGCTGCTGATCAGAGTTAGTATTCGAGCAGACGTCAACATGAGAGTAGCATTTGTAGACATTCAAGGCTTTGTCGTAGATGGGATTTTCGTTGCCAAAGAACTCACCATAGAAATCGGCTTCAAAAGTTCGCATTACATATTTTTGCCGCCGCAACCGTTCTCCACATTAAGTAACGATGATAAAAAGACTACATCATACTTGGAAAGGAAGGTACATGGCATTCGATACTCTTCAGGAGATGTAGAATATTCCAAAGTAAACGAAATATTGGAAAGCAAGCTATTGTATGCTGCAGACTATATTTACATTCGAGGGCAACAAAAAGCGGAATTTCTGCTGAAGAAATGTCACGTATTTGGTGTTTTTCCACACATTATTGACGTTTGCAAATTTGATGGCACGCCGTGTGCAACAGGAAACTTTGTTCATGATCCAAATCCGTGCCACGCCTCTGGACTATATTCGTGTACCGAAAGAAATGTACAACGCCTCAGTCACTGGTTTTCAAATACTGTATTACCATTATAAATAAAGTTTTTAAAGTAACATGGGTTTTTTATTGAAACACTCTGTATATTCATCAACTTTTATATTACATGAAGATTCAAATTTTCGTTTCACAATTTTTAAAATAATTTTTAAAATTAAAACAAAGACAAATACTAATATTACACATGACATAGCAAAAACATTATTGATTTCATTTTTTATATCTTCTTCTGTTCTATTGAACATGGTTGAATACGTCTTAACGGATAAGTAATTTGTGGTAATTGTCTGCATGCTAGCTCTTAAGGTAACCAGTTTATACTAAGACTGCTCCACGCCTGTCGTACTTCTTCTTCCCCACTAGATAAACTGAGATTCTCTATTTGCCTTATAACCTCACTTTTATCCTCATAAAAAGCAATTCGATGACTGTACTCTTCTGAAGCCATATTACAAATGAGCCCACACGTTTGACGTAGCTTGTGACACGTGACGTTTGGCGTAGTATGTAACGTTCGCCGCTACACGTGACGTTTGACGTGACACGTGACGTTTGACGTGACACGTGACGTTTGACGTGACACGTTACGTTTGACGTGACACGTGACGTTTGACGTGACACGTGACGTTTGACGTGACACGTGACGTTTGACGTGACATGTGACGTTTGACGTGACGTTTGACGTGACGTTTGACGTGACACGTGACGTTTGACGTGACGTTTGACGTGACGTTTGACGTGACACGTGACGTTTGACGTGACACGTGACGTTTGACGTGACACGTGACGTTTGACGTGACACGTGACGTTTGACGTGACACGTGACGTTTGACGTGACACATGGCGTTTGACGTAGCACGTGACGTTTGGCGTAGTACGTAACGTTCACACGTGACGTGACACGTTGCGTTTGACGTAGCACGCGACGTGCCACTTCAGTTCAAATATTATATAGTATGTTACTTTTAAGCCCCCCGGTATATTACGAAATTCGTTAGTAATATTTCAACATAAGTTACTTTTAAGCCCCCCGGTATATTAGCGCGCGCCTGTTATCATCGCAACGGATCAGTCTCGATTACGTCACAACTTACGGCGCCTAGCGTACGGTGCGCGCGCGACCGTATTGCAGCATGTAATACCTTTCTTCGCATAGAATAAACAAGAGAGCTCATGGTCTACTGTGTTAAATCAATTGCTATTGACGCGTAGGTTGGCGGTTCGATCCGCACTCAAGTCAAAATTTTTTTAAAATTAAATTCGCCTCATGATGCGCGAAGCAGACTAAAAATGGCGAACTGCACTGCTCGGGGACTAAAAATGGCGGCCGCCTCATGATGCGCGAAGCAGACTAAAAATGGCGAACGATGCGCACGGCGCGGACTAAAAATGGCGGACGCCTCATGATGCGGACGACGGCGCTCTCTCTCACACACATTGCCTCCATGACTCTCTCTCTCTAACACACTGTTTTACCTATACTTATCGCTGAACTCTCTTAGCCCATCTACTAAGCTTTTGCTTTTCGACCTCTCTATCATTTATTTTTAACCATACAATGTATATATTTTTTTCTAAAAATGAATCTTGTCACTAGTACGAAATAAATATCTATCTATCTATCTATTTTGAGATTATTATGACTGATCAAAGCGATGTCATTTACATACTGCAATACGTATGTTTGCAAATGTAAATGTTCTATTGCTAAATCATAATTGTAACAGTACAAATAGATTGTAGAGCAAATAGGACAGTGAGCAGCACTGGAGAAGTCCTTAACCGATAAGCATAAAACTGTAATTCACTTTTACTGGTGGTGTCCTATCACTGAGGTAATTTTAAAGATTAATAGCAAGTATTTAGGACACATCATGTCATATATAATTGGCAAGTCTATCTGAAGCTACGCGGCATCGTTAAGGGGCGACGAAACATGGCAGATATCTGTCATAAACGTACCATTGGCGTACGGTACCTATTTTATAAAAGTATTAAAAATAATTATTATTATTATATAATAATTATATCTATATAGAAACTGATTTATGTTTTGCTTTAAACGTGAGGTATTTTCCAATACACGGTATTTGTTAAAAACAAATCATGTTAAAAATCGTACTTGAATTCAATATGGATACGAAATAATGAGATACCAAGTAAAACTGGGAATACGAAGGTAAATACTGACAATATAAACGCCACTGGATAATAAATGTCAGTAAATTGTCGAAGTGAGAGGGAAGAACACACGCACGCGCTTGCCAATAGGAAGTCAGGTGGTTACTTAGAAACGGCGGTTCGATAAATATTCACCAATTGAGTTAGTCTGGAGGGCGTGGTAATTATGATTTTCGCACGACGTTGCCGGCTTGAAGGAAACCCATAACAAAATTGGAAAAGTGTTCATCTTTCAATATTCAGAAATTGAAAAATAATGTTAATAGACAAAATCCATTGAAGAACTAACGACAGGCCAGGAATGTGGAACGCTATCAAATGCCCGTCTCGAAGTATGCTAGGGTAGTGATTCCGAGGCGGAGGTAACGGCGAGTTTGAGGTGGTTTTGGTTAGAAGGCATCCCCTTGGGGATCAGCCCAACACTGTTTGGGTCCTGGACCCATTCGAACATGAGTTTCCCATCTCGTCCCGAAAAAAAAACCGTCTCAACTGCATCATTGCAGAATCTGCGGTCCCCCCCCCCCAAAAAAAAACCTTCAGTGCTTTTGTATATGTCTGGTAAAAATATAGTCATAGACCTAATAGTGAACTTTTAAATGTTATTGAAATAATACATTCAATTATGATTCCGGTCTTACTTTATTGGTTAAAATATAAAATTCAATAGCTAAACGTGAACTCTATAGAGGCATAAATGCAAAAGAATGCAAACTTCTTCTTCTGTTTTATTCGTTGATTCGGAGAAATCTGGCAACGCTGTACCACGCCACGGAGTCTCCACTCCCACTCCGTGACAGAGTGAAAACCCTTCATTTGCTCGCTTGTTGCTTGCACATGCTTGGACAATCTGCTAATGTTATAACTCTGAAGCAGGTGTTACCAATGTAGATATAAAAGTGGAAGCGGGTAGTGACAAATAAAGAAGAACTCCCAGACCCTGTGCTGAAATTACTCGAAAACTGTGATATTGAGATGTATCCAACCATACATAAACTCCTACGGATTCTGGCAACCCTCCCCAATAGTGCTAAAAGATCTATCGTGCCCCATTACTTCTACTTAGTTCCTGAGGAAAGTCTCAGAGACTAGTAGCTTCTTTAATCCTATTTCCCGGAGGAATTTCAGAATATATGCAGGCTTTAACTTTTGTAAATGTCCCTATTCGATTCAATAATCTCCTGGGTGTTGTGCCCTAGGATTCTGAATTGCTGCGCAATTCGCAAGTATGTGGACGGAGGATTCATCTTCCATGTCACAAAATCTACATTCTTCTTCCTCCACTTTTTTGAGCTTTTTCAAGTGCCCATTCTAGTGACAATGTTTCGTTAGGATCCCTATTAAAACCCTTAGTGCAGTTTTACTTTGACTTATGCATTCATTTGATCTCAACAGGTTGTAGTCACCCAGAAACATCTTTGATTGTCTAAGCCCCACTAGATCTTTCCAATGGTCAGATCTTCTCTTTTTTCGCATTTGCCTATTTCTTCCAATATAACATTGGAACTGTTAACGCAAATGGGCTCTGGCCCCCAAAAGGGTGTTTCAGTCCCCCTCATTGCTAGTTCATCTGCTATTTTATTTCCTTCTATTCCAGTGTATCCTGCCTCTCCATGAAATTCAAACCACATTTGGACATCCAACCTTCCCCTCGCTTTCTAAATCTAAAGCAGGACAAAAAGAAATAATACAGAATCCATAGCCTGTTCTGTGAGCCATAGTAAATTCTCTGTATATTCACTTTTAATTTGTTTTTTTATTGTACCCAGTCTTTTACTTCGTGTCGATCCGTTCGCGACGATGTGCCTTGACGCAGCTTAGAGTTCTATGGTCGGTAAAAAAGTGGTTAGATCTGTAAGCGAATAACAATACTTTAAACAACTTTTTTGCTAGGCTCCCTCTGACACGTCCGTCGGCGGTCGTCGACATCGCCGTTGTCTATAACTCTACAGGTCACATATTTGGAAAACATGCAAACTTGCGATGTCCATTCGAATACAAAACCTCATTATAGAACCCCTCGACGCCACCGACTTGAAACTGTCAATCGGTTATGCATAATATTTTCGGTGCATACCAGTGCCGCCCTGGTAATGTGAGACGGGAACATACAATCCATATTTTGTTATTTTAATCTGTAATAATTTATATTTTCAGACACCTATGTTCAAATATAATGAATATTTAAACAAATTAAATTGTTTTATATCATCATGTCAGTATGATTCTTCATCAATTTATATTTTGATAAAATCATATTAGGCATTTCTTTAATTCCCAGTCAATAAAAGATGGACCTTTGGGATAATAGTCATAAATAGTTTATTTCTACTGTCATAATGTTGATGACGTTTCTACAGCAAACTAGTTGAAAATTCGATTGTAGATGGCATACAAGTCAAAAATGTACATTTCTGGCCTATTTGTGTAGGGAGTTCGATCATTTTTATGTCAAAAAGCATATACTCAACCAGACAAGTCGTTTTTGCTTTCAATTAATTTCAAATTCAACCGACTACTTCTTTAAATTGCGTTACAAATTAAAAAGTTATTTGCGGCTTTTTGTTTGCACCTCGACAAAACTTTTTTATGATGCAAATTACTTTACATCCAAAACATAGGTATATTATCACTGACTGGTTCCTTGCTTGAATGTACACCCATTTAAAAAAATTAAACAAATCTAATTGCACTTATTTTTATTACCTAAACTGTTACACATTTCTAGCCAAAGATAGAATACAACGTAAAACATCTTCTCCGTAATCCAAAATGTCCCTACTTTCGGAAACCTTCTCCTTATCTTTAATATTTAAAATATAAGAAAATTTGATATGCTTCCATTGAAATCTCAAAAAATCTATAACGGACCCAAATAATATACCGGATACATCATACAACGGTCCCACTTCGACCTGGATTAGTTTCATAACAGCTTGAGCAGACACAGCAGCATTTTCAATCTTGACTTCGTCAAATATTTATCCTGTACAAAAACCAAAAGGGCACACTAGACTTTTACCATTTTCTTGTAGAGATTCAAACAATTTTATTGAATGCTGGTTACAGTGTATAGCAGTGTAAATAGCTTCTGTAGCTGGAGCACCGAATCGTAGATTTCTCCTTAATTTTCCAATGGCTTTAAAAAATTCTTTGTTACTAATATCGTCCATACAGTTAGCGTCTAGTAAAATTGTAAATTATTGGTCAAATGCAACGAATCGTCATTTGTTCTGTTATTGATGATTATTATCAAAAGCATCTGGGTTTGAACACGGAATAATAATGTAATTCATAGTTTTGGCTAAATTTATATTGTTAGTGATAAAATCTACGAGATACAGGAATTTTGTAAGTGACTGTCTAATTGCGGTAATGGCTAGTCAAAAAAAAACCTGCCCGAACCAAACGTAATTCTAAAAAGTGCGCCAAACAAAGTTTACCCAAATCTCAGAAAAACCAAAATCTTTCAAAACCGAAAAAATTCATGTGAA
Source organism: Lochmaea crataegi (assembly GCA_947563755.1). Lineage (NCBI taxonomy): Eukaryota > Metazoa > Arthropoda > Insecta > Coleoptera > Chrysomelidae > Lochmaea > Lochmaea crataegi. The sequence continues at coordinate 75,529,044 of OX387422.1, read as the reverse complement.
GTGAATTCTAACAAATTAATATATTTAACACTCAGTATAGTGGTTTGTATAATAATTCCAAGGTATGTTTATTATTTTATTAATAAACATCACCTTGTGTTATTACAACAAATCGAGTGTACGTGATGAAAGAAAGTATAAATAGATATTTGTTAGTATTCACGAGGTTCCTTTTAACATAAACTAGAGAGTCAACCTTTGCCCTACTTGGGGCCAGTCATAATGTCTTGGGATGATACTTAAATTATATATATATATATATATATATTCATGAGTCGGGTACCTATTTAATTTTTCTGAAAGAAGGTTTGTTCTTAAAAAAATGAATTCTTACATTACTTTATTATTATATATATATATATATATATATATATATATATATATGTGTAGTGTAGATAATCCCAGTGAACAATAAAGTAATGTAAGAATTCATTTTTTTAAGAACAAACCTTCTTTCAGAAAAATTAAATAGGTACCCGACTCTGAAGAGAAATATGAATCACACGATAGACTAAACAAAGAAAAGGGCAAGCTCTTAGTATTTGTTTATGTTAACATAATATCTGTATCGATCGCATCAGCGTTAAAAAGAATATTTCGTCTTCATTTTAACCCAGTGCTTTATCGAGTAAAAGTGATTTTATTCTATTTAAAAGTTGGTTACCTAAGTGATTTGTAATAGTTGTGACTTTTGTGGTTGTGCTTGCTGTTTTACAAACTAGGTGAGTTTACTCACGGGCAAACCGAATTTACCTTTGCACATGTATTTTATTTAATTATTTCTCAATAGATATCCTACTGAGTTTTTATTAAACAATAAATTATTGATTACAATACTTAGACATTTTTATCTGTCGTTCAGATATTAGACACTGTCGTTCGTGTCAAGGCGCTGTCGTTCAGGGTCGCACTATTCCTGTCGTTCGGAATATTTTAGGCATTGTCGTTCATGCCGCATACTGTCGTTCAGTATTTTTGGTCCGTTGTAATTGTAATCACTAATATAATAATTAAAGAGCACATTATACCATAATAAGTCAAATTCATTTATTCAGACAAATTTTTTTAAAATGTAAGTAGTATTTAAAAAATTAAAATTCATTTAATACATGTTGTACAACATTTCAGACTGTAGAGGTGAATTTTATATACTATAGTAGCTCATATCCTAAAACTAATTGTTTGTAAATAGGTACTACCTACTTAATTTTCAATCACATAGGTAGTTGTTCTCTTTTGAAGTACTTTTATTTCCAACTGGCCAGGTTCATTTGAATTTAATTATACTTTGCTTCTGTGATTTCTTAGTTCGTTCAAATGGGCTAATATTCATTTAATTTAATCACAATATTTGGTAATTCGTCAGTAGTTCAAAGACGACAATTTTTTTTTTAAATAAGTTCTTTTATTTATTTTTATAATTGAGAAAACATCATTTTATTGGGTTGTGGATTAAGTTGGCTCCTGATTAGGTTAACCATGATTTATTATAAATAAAAATGAATAAACAGATTTCTAGGTTAGGTGCCATAACTGTGTATCTCATTATTTATTTAATTTCTAATATTCATAGCTACCCCTGTGAGAAAATACGAAAATAATCTTTTAATGTGAAGTTAGAAGATGCCTATGGTTTTTGCAAATAACTTTATTTGATATTAAACTTAATTTATATACACGCTATACTTAATGTCTACTAATTTATTTACACTCGGTATAATAGTTCTAATTTATTTTCACTGCTTGAATATTACACTATTTATCTGCACTATTTAATTCACTGTCCGATTACTAAGAACTTCTGTTGACTAACTCTTTACTGTTCGTTTCACTAATTCTCTCGAACTAACTAACTGTTTACGCACTCAAAAACCCGCGTATATATAGTCCTTATCGGTTCTGGAAACTTCTAGTATTTTATGACGCTCCTCATATGCGTATATACTGCAATAGACCAGAAGGTTCTAGAAAGCGCACTCACCAAAATTTATAATCGAGGGACAGGACCGGCTTTGAGTTGGTGACCTCGCAACATTATCATAATCTTAGTGGAGCACGGGAGTGACGATGATTGCTTCACTATAATTTTGGCATACAAGTGTATATCGTTATCGTTATCATAATATTAGTGGATTACAGTAGTGTGTGTGTGTGTGTGTGTGTTATTTCATCATGTCAGTATGGATCTTCATCAATTTATATTTTGATAAAATCATATTAGGCATTTCTTTAATCCCCAGTCAATAAAAGACGGACCTTTGGGATAATAGTCATAAATAGTTTATTTCTACTGTGATAATGTTGATGACGTTTCTACAGCAAACTAGTTGAAAATTCAATTGTAGATGGCATACAAGTCAAAAATTTACATGTCTGGCCTATTTGTGTAGGGAGTTCATCATTTTTATGTCAAAATACATATACTCAACGAGATCAAGTCGTTTATGCTTTTAACCCTTTCACTGCGGCATGCATATTCTGTAGTTCACTACCGTGTGCGGCTCCCGAACAGCTCCGCGGCTGGAAACGTTTCTCGCAGCTTGGGTCGGCAGATTTAGAGTGCCACTTTTAAACAGTAGCGTATCATTTAAATTATTTGGAATTAAAACACAGCATATATTACAATACTTTTATTAATGTTTATTTACAGATTCATAAAAATCAATTAAAAATAACAAAAAACAACTGTAAAATAATAATAATAATAATAATAATAATAAAAATTTAAAATAAAATTAGTAACTCATAATAAAAATAATGCAGAAATACAAACAAACTAATAAAACAAGTAGATGTTCTGTGAATACTAAACATTTTTTAAAGTGTGATATTGTTCAAAACATGGTACCGCACAAATTGCGACATTACATTTCAAACATCTGAAGGTGGTTTCTTTGCGCTTTTGCTTACTAGAACAAAGCACGCAACGTCTACAGATAAGTTTATTTTGTTCATTACGTTGATCTGTTATACTTGGGAAGTGCCTTTCAATTAGACGTAGGGGAGATTTTTCATTTTCGTTGCTTCCTACAGATCGATCCTTCACTTTTTTATGTTCTTCTACTAATTGCTTGATTAATTTTAATTGGAAATCAATAAGGGGCAACTTTTTCCCAAGTTTAAGTTGATACAAAGCATGTGCATTCAGTATTGACATGTCCAATAAATGAAAAAATATTTTTTTATAACATTTGATGGATTTTCGGACTGTTTCTGTGGAACTATAAAGCATATCGCATCGATCTACTGCACCCATATTCTTGTTGTATTCTAGGATACATGCAGGCTTACTAACTTCAATGCCCCGTTTATTTTCAAAAGGTACAACATCTGCAGCATGAAATGTCGTTAGCATAAAAACCTCTCTTTTATCCTTCCATTTTAATGCTAAGATTTTATCTGTCGACGCATGCTCTACTTCACCAATTTCTAATTTGTTTTTGAGGGAGGGCATATGAGCTCTATTTCTTTTGACCGTTCCACATGCATTAATTTCATTTTGATGAAGTACGGAAAAAAGCTTGGGACTTGTATACCAATTATCGAGGAATATATTATGTCCTTTATACATGTATGGTTAAAACTATATTTGCTCCCATTCCAAGATTGCCTTCATATTCCTGAATGTTAGTTGTATTGCCTGTATAGATGATAAAGTCTAATACATATCCAGTTTTGCAGTCACACAAAACAAAAAACTTTATTCCGAATCGATGTCGCTTCGATGGAATATATTGCTTGTAACTGATTCGTCCCTTGAACAGCATCAAACTCTCATCTATACATAGATTTTGGTATGGATGCAGATTTTTTTTAAAAGAAGATTTGAGAGAATCGACCACTGTTCTAATTTTGAAGAGACGATCATCGTTTGCATTGTTTTGTTCTTCGTTATTAGCAAAATGAAGATTACGCAGGAGAAGGATATATCTATCACGAGATATAATTTGACTGAATATTGGTGTAGCAATAAGGGGATCGGTGGCCCAATAGTCATTTATTTTTCGTTTCTTTGTCTGAGCCATTAACATTGAAACAGCCAGGTAAACATAGAGTTCATCATTATTAGTAGGCTTCCACTTACTTTGGCGAGAAGTGCTTGCTGACATTTGTGTGGTAAGATCAGCAAAACGATTTGTTTCGTTTACTATGTGTTCCAATAATGATTCAGAAAAAAATTGCTTGAAACACGTAATTGGACTTGCATTCTTATCAAGGGTGTTTTTTGATTCCGAATTAGCAGCATTGTAGTCGTGAATAGTGGGATTAAATATGTGGTTACCCCAGGAAAAGTCTTCAATAAACTTTGGTACTTTATTTGGTGGACCATCGTCTAAAACGCATTTGTTTATTTTTACTGATAATTATTAGAAACTTCAATTTCTTACCTGCGGAATCACCCTCGGTTTCTGACACATCTAAATAATTGTCTGTTGTCGGTACTTCTGAATCAGCTTCTGTTTCAGACGCTTCATCTTCGTCACTCATAGGCACGTCATCTGCATTTTCGTCAAATATTTCTTCATCGCTATTCATCAATATGTCCAATAGTTCTTCGTCAGTATAAAATTTTCGTTTTCCAGACATTATCTATCATTTAAATAATATGGCATTATTTATTATTCGTCACCCCACTATTGTAATATTAGTCAAACGGTAGCCAATTTAAATTCAGGTTATAATATTTTTGTTTTTATTTTATAATAATTATTTGCAATTTTTAATAATCTGGAGAAAAAGCCAACTTTAAATTCATGGCCAGCTTCATGAATCCACTTATAAAAAAAAACCAGCAATGCAATACATCGAAAATAATAAACACTTACCGTTGAATTTTACTATCCTGGCAATACACTGAATTAACTAAATGATCTACAATACGCAACAACCGAATGAACATAGCATGCACGGCACTGACAAGTTTTCACAAGTTTGGACGGTTCCCGCAGTGAAAGCACATAAAATTCTCATGACGCCTTCCGACATCTAGCGACCAGGGGAGGCAAGGATTAATAAGTAGAAATCTACTAACGAACGTCTGCGTTCGGTTCTCGTAGTTAAACCTTCCGGGGACCTCTGCGTTTATACACGGTTCCCGCACGTAGATTGCCACTTTCTGGTGCGGCTCCGAACGGTTCCCGCAGTGAAAGGGTTAATTAATTCCAAATTCAACCGAATACTTTTTTTAAATTGCGTTACAAATCAAAAAGTTATTTGCGGCTTCTTGTTTTAACCTCATCAAAACTTTTTTATGATAGAAATTACTTTACATCCAAAACATAGGTATATTATCACTGACTGTTTTCTTGCTCGAATGTACACCCCTTAAAAAATTAAACAAATCTAATTTCACTTATTTTTATTACCTAAACTGTTACACATTTCTAGCCAAATATAGAATACAACGTAAAACATCTTCTCCATAATCCAAAATGTCCTTACTTTCGGAAACCTTCTCCTTATCTTTAATATTTAAAATATAAGTAAATTCGATTTGCTTGCATTGACATCTCAAAAAATGTATAACGGACCCAAATAATATACCGGAAACATCATACAACGGTCCCACTTCGACCTGGATTCGTTTCATAACAGCTTGAGCAGACACAGCAGCATTTTCAATCTTGACTTCGTCAAATATTTGTCTTGTACAAAAACCAAAAGGGTACACTAGACTTTTACCATTTTCTTGTAGAGATACAAACAATTTTATTGAAAGCTGGTTACAGTGTATGGCAGTGTAAATAGTTTCTGTAGCTGGATCACCGAATCGTAGATTTGTTTTCCATTTTCCAATGGCTTTTAATAATTCTTCCATACTGATATCGTCCATGCAGTTAGCGCCTAGTAAAATAGGAAAGTTATTGGCCACATTCAACGAATCCGTCCTTTGTTCTGTATATTGATACTATTGTCATAAGCATCATGTAATTTGTAGTTTTGGCTAAATTTATATTGTTAGTGATAAAATCTACGAGATACAGAGCTGAAGCCATAGCTATTCGAATAAAATTATAGTTTTATCTTGCCTTCACGTTCAAAATCAAAAGGGGGCTGCGTTAGAATTTCTCCAGACAGTACTGCAGCTCTTTAAGTAAAAAAAAGAGGTCGTTCCCGAGGAAGCCGATCAAGAAAAAGTGATTCGAAAAAAGGCAGAAGAAGAACTCGTGGACGATCGCGAAGATGTCGATCTAGATTAGGACGCGGCCGAAGAAGCCGGACAAGAAGACGTGGAGGCTCTCGGAGACGATCGAAAAAAGGTATTCATGAAAAAAAGTGCAGTCGACCAGGTAGAAGCAAAAGCCGAAGCCAAAGCAAAAGCAGAGGAGGTAAAAGTAGACGACGCAAAAGTCAAAGTAAAGGCAGAAAACAGTTGATGTCGTGAGAGAAGAGAAGGTGAATTTTGAAAAATAAAAATTGTATGAATTTTGGTTTTTGTAATTTATATTTAAAATATGCCTAGCTTATACACAGTGGACAGTACAAGATTTTTTTTATTTTCCCGTTTTTTTTAAGAGATAAATGACTTTCTATAATTGGCTGGGTAAGCATATAAAAATTGTTGTGAGCGTTCTTTTGTAACGCCAGGGACTCGTGGTGTATTATATTCGTGTTCTCCACGGAATTAACAAAACGAGCATATCAGCCTGGCAATTATTACACTTCTTTACTTAATTACAGTTATAAATGTTCCTTCTAATCACAAACCAGAATGGTTGGTTATATCTTGCAGATATAACAACCACGTTTAACTTAGAAGTGTAATTCAATGTCTGTCGGTGCATATAGCCCGAGAAGTAGTTGTTGCTTCTTAGTGAAAAACATTTTTCAAAAATTTGCGAAGCGTTATAATAGTATTATAATAAACTATTAACTTTGACGTCTATTATTTGCACTTCTGTTTCAAAACCTAATTTACCGAAACATTTGTCGCGAAAAGTATCAAATCACGGCCGGGTAAGCGAATTAAAAGCTGGGGATCACCTGGCGCTGTATTTTCGAACTACAACCCGCTGTGGTAGTCGATTTTCAACAATGATTGTTTTTCTAATTCCATTAATAGATATTTACAACTATCACTAACATAGATGCTGCAATTTCAACGGTTTTGAATCATATTTTTTTGAAATCTGACCGATTTATTTTGATGGCATACATTCTGTATTTTTTTGGAAAATTTTATGATCAGTAGTTTCGAAGATGGAAATTTTACAATTTTGTTTATATGGTGTGCATTTAGCCTTTTGCAGGAGAGTTTTAAATATTCTGATTAAAGAAATAGAAGCTCACGTCGTAACTTTTTGCTTTTTTATAATGACAGACTTATTTTGAAGTTTTCATTATGCAATGTCAACTGATGACTTTTTACTATTAGGTTGATATTACACACTGCTACCAACATACTAACAGGGAAAGGGTCTTATTTTAAGATGGCGATTCGGGCTAAGATTGCAGCGCCGCGGACGGTGACAGTTGAAATCTAGCTATGGGCCATTATATTTGTTTATTTAACTGTGTTTGCGTCTGTTGATCTAGTTTAATGTGTTTATTTTTGGATTTGTGTTATTTTTTCTTTGAAAAATATCTCTTGTGGATTGACTTGATTTGGATTGTGTTCATATATCAACATAATTAGACATGAAGTTGAGCATAGTAGATTACATGAAATACAGTAATGATTCATTTTCATATAATGAAACTTCAGCAAATAAAACGAATAAAACGAAAACTAACTGGACTACAATGTAACAACTGTTAAAAAGCACTTAAATACAATGGAAAACACGACAAATGACTGATGACATGGCCCATAGCTCGGTTACCTGAACGTCCGGTAGGGGTCGTATCGCTTATCCCAATTAATCAATTAAAATAGCTTTGAAATCTCTGCAATTAGCTTTTTAATTTGTTATGTCACATGGCACACTTTGCAAAACTTTTTTAATTTTCTATTTCGCCCCCAAAAGGTGTTGAAAAATGATACATTTCTATTTATTATTGAATAACTTTCAAATTACTCGTTTTAAAAAAAAATTATAGAACAAAATATTTAAGCTCTACGGAATTAGCTTATTAATTTGATGTCACATGCTACACTTTGCAAAAAAATTATAGTTCGCCCCCCGAAAGATACCCCCATAACAAAAATTAATTCATTGTACTTGCGAGTTTTGAGTGACTTAATAAACAAATTTATGAGGGCGAATGAAGTGAGGAAGGGAAACGGATGATTGGTAGTGCGAATGGGAGACATGGTGGTGTACAGTGTGTATATAAGCCCAAATGTCAGCCTGGAAGAATATGAGAGGAGCATGACAGGATTGGAGGACGATCTGAGGGTGTCAAAAGGAAAAAGGAGGATCATAAGGAGTATGGTGACAGAGGACTTCAATGCTAAAAATACTGTATGGGGGGGGGGGGGGGGAAGAAAACGGACAGGAGAGGGGAGATCCTGGAGGAAGTGTTGAGAGCCAACGGGTTGGTGGTGCTGAATGATGGAGGATGAGGAAAGCTTGAGCTTGCATAGGTATGTGGAGATGGATATAAGAAAAGGGAGAAAGGAATTATTGGAAGAGTGGGGTCGGAGGTGGACGAAGGCCGAGGCAGAGAGTATGTGGAAGAAAGTAAGATAGGAGATAGAAAGGGGACTTGGACATGATGTAGATGAATTGTACAATGTGATACAGGGCTGTAAAAGAGAGGGAAAGTGGGGCAATAGGCGTGAGTGGAGGACCAATTACTGGTGGAATGAGAAAATAGAGGAGCTGTTGAGGGAGTGTAAGAAAGAACGAAGACGGATGCTGAGGGGAAGAGGATGGATAGAGGGAAAAGAGGGATACAAATAGAAGAAGGAGGAACTGGAGCCTAGGGAGGAGAGGGAAGAAAGAGGGAAGTGGGAAGAGTTACTGGAAGAGTTGGAAAACAATCCATGGGGGAAGGCGTATTAGATAGCGGTGAGGAGGATTGGGAGAAGGAGATTATAGGGAAATTGTTCACAGGGGGAGAAGGAGGAGTGGGGGCAGAATTCGAGAATTCCAGGATACTAGGGTAGGATACTAGTAGGGTATGGAAAATGAGGGAGATAAGGCCGGTAGAGAAGTGGGAAGTAGAGGAGGGGGGGAGAAACATTAAAGTAAGGAAATATCCAGGGATAGATGGCCTGAGGGGTGATATGATGAAGAGGCTGTTGGATGACTATGGTGATTACTTCTGGGAACTATTCAACATGGTGCTGAGGGAGGAAGAGTTTCCGGAAGGATGAAAGGTGGCCAAGGTGATACTGCTGAAGAAAGCGGGTAGAGAGGGGAAGTGGGCGGGGGACTACAGGCCCATCAGCCTGCTGAGTGGTACGGCTAAATTGATGGAGGGGATAATAAAGAATAGGATCGAGGAAGAAGTTGGGGATTTTAGGGTAAACCAGCACGGGTTTACGAAGGGGAAATCATGCATCTCGGCACTGGGCAGGGTGATGAGCTTGGTGGAAAGGGCTAAGGAGGGCATCTGGAGGAACAAGAAGGTAGAGCAGACTATGCTGTACGGTGCGTAGGTGTGGGGTGAAAGTGCGGGGGTGAATGCGAGGGCTAGGCCACTCCTGCGGGTGCAGAGAGGGATACTGCTGAGGGTGGCGCAGGGGTACAGGACAGTGGGTGGACTAGCAAGGTCCTACCCATTGGACGTGATGGCTAGAGCCAGGAATGAACGTTGGAGAGGTGCGACCAGAGAGGAAATACAGGTATGGATCGAGGAGGAAATGGAGAGAAGGTGGGTGGAGTATTAGGGCGCGCTCAAAGGAGCGATTGGGAATAGGAGAGATTAGATGGACCGGAAATTCGGGGAGGTGAACTACTTCTTGACACAGGTGTTCACTGGACATGGGTCGAGAGAAGGGTACTTCCACAAGATTGGGAAAAGAGAGACTGGAGTGTGCGAGAGGTGTGAAGTAGAGGATGATGTGGGGCATGTGTTAAGATGCTGGAAGAACGAGGAAGTGTTGAAGAAGTTGGAGAGGAAACTAGGGGAGGCGGTGTATTGGTAGAACATGGTGGAGATAATGTTGAGGGGGGAGAGGAATGGATGGAGGTGAGTGGCGTAGTAGAGAGAATGCTTAGGGGGAGAGAAGGACTCGATATGGCATGAGAGGTAGGAGTGATAGTTAGGGAGAAGACGACGTTGTGAGCGGAGAGTGTGCGGGGGACCGCCGCCCGTCTCGAAAGATGCTAGGGTAGTAATTCCGAGATGGGGGTAACGGCGAGTTTGAGGTGGTTTTGGTTGGTAGGCATCCCCTTGCGGATGCTCGTCCCGAAAAAAAAAACCGTCTCAACTGCATCATCGCAGAATCTGCGGCTCCCCCTAAAAAAAAACCTTCAGTGCTTTCATATATGCCTGGTAAAAATATAGTCATAGGCCTAAAAGTAAACTTTTAAATGTTATTGAAAAAGTACACTCAATTATGATTCCGGGTTCTGGTAGACTTCGCGACCCTCGGAATTTTATGTTAATTCCAAATTTGTTTGATAGCTACCCTTAAATAAAGTAGATTAGAACAAAAATTTCTTTGGATCATTCAGAAATTACTTTAAAAATCACGAATTTAGTTCAAAAAATGATACTTTTTCATCATTATTATTTAATGCTATTTACGATGAATATTTCCACTTTAAACTGTGAAGGTTATTATCTTTAACTAAATGTAAGTCTGTTTAACAGAAAAAACCGGAAGAAAATGCTTTAATTTTGCCAATTTTCAGAAATATGTTTAAGCATATTATTTTTACTCGACACTTATAGGTTATAAAACTACACACTTAAATCTTATGTCTAAGATACCTCACGATCACAAATCCTGATTGTTGTGATTAGGTGATAGCTAAGCGGCGTTGTCAAATGGTGTATATTTTCTTTTAGTTGAATTAATTTTGCATTGTAATAGATTACAGGAATATATTTATAATTATAAAAATTAAAATATTAAGCATCCTTAGAATATAATGTTTATTTTAGATTTGCTTTATTTCTTACATTAAATGTAAGAGTTTATAACAAACTTACTGCTGTACCTACCACATAGTTTTTTTCATATATGTATTATTACTCAATACATTACATTTATATAAAATAAATGAAATGATACTTCGAAGCTTAACCTCTCTAGTTTATTACATTGTTAAGTTTCATTTGGTTCATGTGAGTTAGGTTAGGTTTTGGTTCTAGTTACACTTTGATCTGTGTCAGTGTTGATATATCGCTAAAGACTTAATTGGTAGTCGCCAAAACTTGCCTAAATGATTGCGGCTGCCAAGTGTCATATGATTGACATAAGACAGTCAGTCGAACATGGTGGTTAATACAGGTAACTTGAATTGTACTCCATCGTCTTCTCATGTAACATTATATATATTAAATAAGTAAAAATGTGTTTATTAAACGAATCCGATCCACAAAATCCTTCAGGTTATGGGCCCAGTCTATAGAAATAAATCAATAAGTAAGACAAAGTAATATTTTTGGAGATTTCAAGTGAACCACGATGATGGCCGGTACAAATTCAAGTATAAATGTGGAACCGCTAAATAGTCGTAATTATTACAATTGGAAATGTAGAATTGACAGAATATTAGATGAACACAGAGTATTAGACATAATTAAAACAGAAATAGTTACACAAGGGCTAGAAGAAGGCGCTAAAGAAAAGGTACTGAAAAAGGATGCTAAAGCACAAAGTATAATTACACAATGTGTAGAAGATTCACAGTTAGAAAACCTAAGGGACAAAGGTAATGCTTTTAAAATGTGGCAAACGTTAGAAGAAATGTATGAGAAGAAAGGAGTACAAGGGCAATTGTTTTTGAAGAAAAAGTTGATGCAAATAAGAATGCAGGAAGGTCAGTCAATAGATCAGTTTTTGGTTAAATTTGAGGAAATAATAAGGCAATTGAAAGCAAGTGGACTCAAACTGGAAGAAGAAGACATAATATGCAACCTTCTGTTAGCACTCCCAAAATCCTATGAGACGGTAGTAACAATAATTGAAAACTTAGAAGGTAAACTTAGTTATGAACAAGTAAAAACTAAATTAAAAATTGAGGCAGAAAAGAGACAAAGTATGGGAAAAAGAACTGAGTCAAATGGATATGAAAATACAGCGTTTTTATCTGGTTGTTACAATTGCGGACAACCAGGTCACTTTAAACGAGAATGCAGAGCATACAGGGGACATAGAGGTAGTTATTCACATAACCAAAGTTTCAGTAGAAACAATGAAAGCTCTACTAATAGAGATAGAAGTGACAATCAAAGAAATCAAGCCCAATATGAAAATCAGACTAGAAGAGGAAAGAACAGTTTTAATAGATACAGGAAAAGAGAAGTAACAGGAAAATTTGATAATGGTAGTGCTATGTTGAATGAGCACAACGCAGAACAGCAAAATGAAGAAAGTTTTAGTTTTATGACACAAGTGAGTGGAAATGTAGAAGGTAATAATGATTTGTATTTTATTACTGACAGTGGGTGCACTGACCATATGGTCAACAAAAAAGAATATTTCACTGATTTTGCATATTTAGAAAATCCAATTAAGATAGCTATAGCAAAAAATGAAAATTATATTGAGGCAACAGGTACAGGGAACATTAAACTATATTCGAAAATTAACAATAAACAGATTCAATGCACAGTTAAAAATGTATTGTTTGTGCCAAACTTGAGAAAGAATTTATTGTCTGTGAAAAGGTTAGAAGACACAGGTATTAAAGTAGTATTCGAGAATGGTTTAGTAAAATTCTTTGAAGCTTATCGGGGCTTAATAGGTGTAGGTTGCAGAAATAATCTATATGAGATAAAATTTGAATTAATTAAACCTGCATGTTTAAATATAGAAATAATTAGTAATAATAGTTTATTGATTTGGCACAATAGATTTGCACACATTAATTTTGATAGTTTGAGAAATTTGATAAATATGATATGGTTTTAGGAATCAATAAGAATGAAAGCACATCTGAATTGGATTTTTGTGAAGGTTGTGTAGCAGGGAAAATGTCCAGGTTGCCTTTTAGCACTAGGTTTAAAAGTACACGATTTTTAGAAATAATACACACTGATGTATATGGGCCAATTAACCCAGAAACAATTGATGGCTATAAATATTTTGTAACGTTTATTGAAGACTTTTCTAACTTCACCATAACATATTTAATAAATACCAAAGATGAGGTATTCAATAAATTCAGGGAATATGTAAACATGGTAAATTCAAAATTTAATTCAAAAATTTCAAAATTGAGCTGTGACAATGGAGGGGAGTATGTTTCATCTCAATTTAAAGACTTTTTTAAATACCAGGGTATAATATTAGACTATACTACATCGTACACTCCACAATTAAATGGTAAAGCGGAACGTATGAATCGCACTTTAGTAGAACGAAGCAGGGCCATAGTTAATCAGGCAAATATGCCAAAACAATTTTGGGATGAAGCTATCAGGGTAACAACTTTTATTTTAAATAGAAGTCCTACTAGTAGTATTACTGAAAAAGTCACACCGTCGGAAATCTGGTATGATAGGAAACCAAATGTGTCGAATTTGAAAATATTTGGGTCAATTGCTTATTGTCATATACCAGAGCAATTTAGAAGTAAATTCGATTCGAAAGTTGAAAAATGTATTTTTGTAGGGTACACAGATAATGGGTATAGGCTATCGAGTATAGATAGGCATAAAATCATTGTTTCAAGAGATGTCAAGTTTGATGAGAACACATTTTATTATAAGAAAAGGGTAGATGAATTGGAAAATGAAGACAAAGAATTTCAAAGTGAAGATGATGATATAGTAAGTCCTCAAGATGAGACAACAGAGGAAAAAGGAGATGAAAATGGTACAGACAATGGAAACAACCTGAGAAGCAGTCAGGCAGACAACCGAAGAAGTAACCGAACAGTACACACACCCATCTGGCAACAAGACTATGAAATGTACATGTCTTTCAATGCAATAAATTATATAAATGACATACCAATAAGATACGAAGACTTAGATGAAAGGGAAGATAGGGAATTTTGGTTCATGGCAATGGAAAAGAAAATGAATTCATTAAACAGGAATGAGACTTGGTAGAGAAACCTGAAAACACTAAAATTATAGACACAAAATGGGTATACAATTACAAGCCGTTAGAAGATATAGACAAAGCACGATTGGTGGCTAGGGGGTTTGCACAGGATACAAATGAATTTGAATTATTATACTCACCAGTAGCGAGGTTAGGAACAATAAGAATGCTACTAATTATAGGGAATCAACGATCATTTTATTTTGAACAACTAGACGTGAGGTCTGCTTTTTTTAATGCAAAAATAAATGATGATGTTTATATTTACCCACCAAAGAGTTTAAAATGCAACTCAAACCAGGTTTTGAAAATAAAGAAATCTCTTTATGGTCTAAAAGACTCATATAAACACTGGAATAATGAAATAAACGATTATTTGTTAGAAATTGGTTTCACACGGTCAGAAAATGACTATTGTCTTTATATTCTATTATCACAGGAGGAAAGGGTTTATTTAATAATTTATGTTGATGACATAATTATGACCGGGCCAAATTTAAACATAATAAATGAAATAATTTTTAAAACTAATTTCAAAATTTGAGATAAAAATAAAAGGCAAACTGGAATATTTTCTTGGAATCAAAATTCAATATGACAGGGAAGTAGGGTCATTAAAATTAAGTCAATCAGAATATGCTAAAAATATTTTAAAACGATTCAGCATGGAAAACTGTAGTGGTACAAATATACCTATAGATCCGAAATTGAAATTAAATGTTTGTAGTAAAGATCAAGGTATAACTTCAAAACCGTTTAGGCAAATGATTGGAAGCCTTATGTATTTGATGCTTGGTACCAGACCAGATATATGTTTTGCTTTAAACCTTTTCAGTCGTTACCAGGACAAAGCTACAAATGAAATATATAATCACTTGAAAAGAATTCTAAAATATCTTAAATCAACAATAGACATGGGATTAGAGTATAAAAGTGGATATTTAGATACAAAGTTAGTGTGTTATGTAGATGCAGATTGGGGCAATGATGAAATTGATAGGAAATCAGTTTCGGGTTTTCTTTTCAAAATATTTGACAATACTGTAACATGGGAAACCAGAAAACAACATTGTGTTGCTTTATCAACCTCTGAGGCTTAACTGATTGCTCTTGCTACAGCTGTTTGTGAAGGTTTATGGCTCAAGAAGCTGATAAATGATTTTGATTTAAAAGTTGATATTATCACTGTATTTGAAGATAATCAAGGGACAATAGCTATAACTAAAAATCCTAGTAACAACCGAAGAGTAAAACATCTTGATCTAAAATATAATTTTATTTGTGAACATGTTAAAAACAAGTCAATTGAAATTATCTATGTTGATACAAAATGCCAACAGGCAGATATAAAGGGACTACCATATGTAACCTTTTCAAAATTCAGGGACAAACTTAATTTAAGAAACATTGTTTAAAGTAAATGTTATTTTATTAACTTCCTGGTATGTTTTTTCTTTTGTAAGATTTAGATAATAGTGAATATTTTGTTATTTTATATTTAGATACTACCATTTTATATTCTATTCAGAATTATATGTTTCAACTGTTTCTTTCTTTGCCAATTCAGGGGCAAGCTTAATTTAAGAAGCATTGTTTAAGGTAAATTTCATTTTACCAACTTTCCAGTATGTATTTCCTTTTTATATAGTTTAGCTAACAGTGAATAGTTTGTTATTTTATAATTAGATATTACCACCATTTTGTATTTTGATTGGCATTATATGATTTAACTGTTTCTTGTTGTGCCAATAAGTCTTCAACGCGGAGGAGTGTTGATATATCGCTAAAGAATTAATTGGAAGTCGCCAAAACTTGCCTAAATGATTGCGGCTGCGAATCGTCAACACAAAAAATAACAAAATTTCAGCACTTTGGCACTTAACTAGACTAAAATATGAAAAACATGATGACGATGAATGAAAAAACTAAACACCACGGCGCTTTTGACAGGTGAGCACTGAGCGCAAGAGCACCGAAGTTAGGACCTTAAACCGCGAAATTTAAATGTCAGAAATTCGAATACACAACACAAACACCGAATTCATCTTCGATTATTGAACGTTCAGAGAGATTTAGTTGATTTGAAGGAACCTCTAAGATCATGAAATGGCGTCTACCGCATGAACATTAAATGACCAAAGGTCAAGAGAATGGTTGCAATGGTTGCAATTGACAACTGCAAAAAGGGATGTATAAAATCAAATAAATGCAAAAGTAAGAAATGTTATGTAGATATCAAATTTAATATTAACAGATGTATAAATATCCTTTTTTCTATTTTCAAAAATATTGAATTAAAACAATTTAAATTAGATCAAAAATTATTCAAGAATTGGTGCCTCGATTTCAGTTGGTACTAGTATTGTTGGTTATAATGTATTTTTCTTAAAACAAGTATTTTATATTTTCGAGCTGATGACTTTTTTTATTATTTCTACACTATGAAAAACTTGCTCAGAGTTAAGTATCCAAAACAACTAGAATCAACAAAGATAAGAAGCCATGCAGTAAACAACTAAGAAGAGTTCCAATGTTTATCCAAGGTTATAATTAATATATATATAAACGTTAGATTTTAGATTTAGAACGACTTCAGTTCAAGACTTCGGTGAATAGCTTAGACTTCATTCAAAGACTTCAATCTGATACTTCAATCCAAGACTTCGGTAAAGAGTATAGTTACGGTCATAAATGTTAATTTAAATATATAATAAATATTAATGTATGAGTTAGTGACATACTGTATAATAATAATAAAATAAATTTTTAAAAAACGTTTTAACAAATTAAAAGTTAAAACTGGCGCAGTCAGTAGGATACGTGCGGTCGAAAAAGTGTCGCATTACGTCGGAAAGTCTTTAATCGATCTTGGTATTTTAATACCTTTGTGCGTATTCTGGACTAAGTTCCCTTCGACAAATCAACAATTAGTGCAACCCCAAGAGTAACCAAGTCAGAAGAAGGAAGAAACTGCTGAACGAATTGACGAACAGCTAAGTTCCTTTTTGCCTATTTCACCCGAGAACAAGGTAGGAATAGATAATTAAGTTGTAAATTGCAAATATTTTGATCATTTTCGTTGATCTTCTGTATGAACGAACTTGAAGAAGTTTTGAAACAATTAAATTCACTTGATATAAGCACTAATAAAACAAAAATGACCGAAAACAGAGTTAATTGGGATTTATTCAAATCCAAAATAGATAATATTAAGCCCTATGATGGCAATGTCAATACTTCGAATAAATTTATATTGCGTTGCGAAAACTTGATTGCCTCTTATCGTACGTATAACGATAATATTTTGAACGATCACATTTTCGAATGCATACAAGAAAAGCTAGTTGGACAAGCTGAAGCATTAGTAGGAAACCGTGCAGAATTGAGTAATTGGGACTCTCTAAAACATGCGCTGAAGCAATGTTTTTCAGATAGAAGAGATCTCGATTGCTTAATTCAAGAATTAACTATAATTAAACCCAATAAGAATGAAAATCTGATAGATTTTGGAACAAAATTACAATTATTAAGAAGTAGCATAATCCAACGTATAAGTAATGATACGGAATTGACAGCAAATGATAAAATTTGTGAAATGAACCATTGCGATAAGACAGCACTAAACACATTTATAGGAAGCTGTACCGGAGTATTAAGAAATAATATGCATTTAAAAAGACCTGATTCTTTAGAAAACGCTATTGCATATGCTAAAGAATTTTATAATTTTGAAAAACTATACGGTAATTGTATCGATAACGATACAAAATATATTCCTAAAAATAATTTTAATTATCCAAGAATAAATAACCAAAATAACAATAGCAATAACTATCAAAATTATCAAAGAAATAATATTGATAATTATCAAAATTATCAAAGATATAATACTAACGACAATTATTATCAAAGAAACAATTTCCCCAGTCAACCTATTAATATTCAACAAAGACCTTTACCACCTCGTAAATATCCCACAAATGCACAAGTATTTGGAAAACCACGAAACGTATTTAAACCAAACCAAATACCTGTAAATAATTTACCAAAACCTGAACCAATGTCTACAACATCTAGAAATGTTACAAGTAATTCTAGAGTAGCTAACAATAATAATTTTGCTTATAGAAATAATAATAATAATAGACCTCCATATAATAATAATTTTCGGCAAAAACCAAATTTCATAGCCGAAGAGCTATATAATAACGATTATGAAAAGGAAACTGACGAAAGTCATGAAATTAACGATTACAGTGATTATGATGACTATGAACCAGTAGACAACAATAGCAGAGTCAGAACTGTAGAATATGACTCAGAACAAAATGAAAATTTTCACAAAAAGCCTCCGAATCTCAAACAGAGATAGTAGAAATAAACACATTCTCAAATAACCCACTCCCCTATATAGAAATTAAACAACCTAAATTAAAACTTTTAGTAGACACAGGAAGTAGTAGATCAATAATTAAACCAATAATTGCAGAAAAATTTTATCTTAATAAAATATCTGATGATAATGTTGAAATAAAAACCTCCATTGGTAATAAAATAATAAAAAAACAAGCAACAATTCCAGCATTTGAAGAATTCAATAGTAATCATAATAGTAAATACATTTTGTTTGATTTTCACCATTTTTATGACGGAATCATAGGATTACAAGATTTAATAAAAATGGGATTCAACATAGATTTACAAAATAAAAAATTAATCAATAACAATACGACAATACCCATTAGATTCGGAAATTTAGAAGATATTGATTCAAAACCTGAAATAGGATATTTAGAAATAATTCCAGAGAAAGTATCAATCACAATACTGGGAGATGTAATAAATGAAATTGAATTAAAAAATCTAAAAATACCTGAAACTTTAAACAAACCAATCCCTGATTCATCTTTTATTCCCTCTAAACATGAAAAAACCAATGACCCAATATCAATAACTTTAAAACAACCAATCCCTGCTTCATCTTTTATTCCCTCTCATGAAACATTTAAAATTGAATATTTTAATAAAAACAAAAATAATAAAATAACTAACGAACTAGGAATTACAAGAAAAAACTGGAGAAGGTCTAAGAAAAAATGTTCATCGAAAAAAATATATGATTACTGGAAGCGGAGAAGAGAAAAGAAAAAAATTAGATTAGATTAAAAATTCAAATTGACAAATGTGAATTTCTTAGAAAAGAAGTAGAATTCTTAGGTCATGTAGTGACACCTGAAGGCATTAAGCCAAATCAGAAAAAGATTTTAGCCTTTAAACAATTCCCTATACCCCGAACACAAAAAGAAATAAAATCATTCCTAGGATTATTAGGATATTACAGAAAATTTATAAAAAACTTCGCCAAAATAACAAAACCAATGACAGTCTGTCTTAAAAAAGACCAAAAAGTAGTAAGTACATACTGAAGAATTTGTAGAATGTTTCGAAACATGTAAAAATTTATTAATATCAGAACCAGTATTAGCATATCCGGATTTTACAAAAAAATTCCAATTAATAACTGACGCATCAAACTATGCGATAGGTGCAGTATTAATGCAAGAAAACCATCCAATATGTTACGCTTCACGTACTCTTAATGAATCAGAAATAAATTATTCGACAATCGAAAAGGAATTACTCGCCATAGTGTACGGTTGTAAATATTTCAGACCATACTTATTTGGCAGACCTTTCCAAATATTTACCGACCATAAACCCCTTCAATGGTTTTTTTCATTAAAAGAACCCAATTCACGTTTAGTAAGATGGCGACTTAAGCTTGAAGAATTCGACTATACTATTCATTACTTAAAAGGTAAAAATAATAAAGTAGCTGACGCACTTTCCAGAATTCAAAACGATCCAAATTCAGATTTAAATGCCCTTGAAACAGCATCTTTAGACGTTAATTTAGACGATATTGACGATATAATAACTAAAGAATTATCAGACATACCTAATATTTCAGAAGATGACTTCCAGATATTAGTAGATGAGTTAAGACTATTAGACAATTCAGACAATGACAATCAGAAAAAATGTAATATTATATCAAACATTCAAATAAAACCACCCAACGCCCAACCAAATGAAATAGATCTAGAAACTGTACATACTTCATTAGAAAATCCAATACTTTCAATACCCATAAGTGAAAAATCTTTAAATACTTATAAAAATCAAATACTAATCATTAGCGGAGAAATTAATGATATAAAAGTCAAAGAAGAAAAGATTTTCGAAAATAAACGACTTTATGTAACAATTCCACAAAGAAACTTAGAACAAAACATTTTTAAATTTATAAAAGAATACATAGATCCGAAAAAGACTTATGCAATAAATTTTAGAAATCAATTATTACCAGAAAACTTTATAACCACTGTCCAAAAATATTTTAGAAACTCAGCATTTAAATTTATATACTGTCCAAAATTATTAGAAGACATTTCGCTCACAGACGAACAAAAAGAAAAAATCGAATACTATCATATTTTTAAGAAAGGACATCGCGGTATCAACGAAGTAAAAGCTTCTTTAGGAACTCGATATTACTGGCCCAAAATGAATGAAGACATTGAAAATTTCATAAACAGTTGTGAAACTTGTCTAAAAAACAAATACGATAGAAATCCACCAGTAGTAAAATTTAACCTCACCCCCACAGCATCGAAACCCTTTGATCACATACACATAGACGTTTCCAAAATATCGAATAAATCATATCTCACTATTATAGATTCTTTTTCTAGATATGGCCAAGCATATCCAATTCAAAGTACAAACGGTATTTCGGTAGTAGAAGGTTTATTAACTTATATAAGTCATCACGGACTACCATATAATTATGTTTTTCACTCACAAAACACCCAAAAATATTTATTGATTCGACAAACTACAGTGTGAAGTTTTTACTACAAAAATTATTTTATACAATTGAATCGTACAAGAATAAAGTAGAAAAATGAACTTAATCTAAATAATAGTCTTTGGTATTTATACAAAAGTATTATCTAACTAATTCTAAATAGATGTTAGAGGTTAATATAGGGTTAGGTGTTAATGGCACATTAGTTTTAATTAAAATAAAGTAATTGTTCATTACGTTTATCATATCTAAATCGATTCTCATTATTTTTAATGTCTTTAAATTATGGTGACATTTCTATATAAAATAACAGCTGATTTAGGATAAGAATTTAAAAACAACGATTTAAAAGACTTTTGCAAATTACACCATTTCGAATTACATTTCACCACTGCAAAAAATAGCAACTCGAATTCACCAGTAGAACGATTTCATTCCACGCTAATAGAACATTCTAGGTGTTTACGAGAAGAAAACAAAGAATTACTTTCAGACCAATTAATCAAACACGCAGATCTAAGTTATAATAATTCTATTCATTCAGTAACGAAATTTACACCATTTGAGATAATAAAAGGACATATATAAATAACCCTGACCCATTTGACTTGAATGACAATTTAATACTATCTTATTACGTTCAAAACCATAAACAAGCTAGTAAGCAATTATACCATAAAATTAAAGAAAGAAATGAACAAATAAAAGAAAACATTATAACAAAGCTTAATACAAAACGAAATGACCCTCCTGATTATAAAAATCAAACCACAGCCTACATACAGACGAAATCACGAGACAAAAAATTACCCAAATTCAAGAAAACTGAAATAATCAAAGACTCAGGCATAATACTTGAAACTGACAAAGGCAATTATCACAAAAGCATAATTAGAAAACCAAAAAATAACCCTCACATATTTTTACAGGAAAATGAAGACTACATTGACGACAATCATGACAATACTCCTAACACTTCAAACAAGATGTCAGACAGAAGACATCCAAATAACTATTTTAGGAAACTTATTATTACCCGTTAAGTTAGGCCCTTGTAAATTGATTTATTCTAAACATACTTTTATTCACTATTTAGATTTAAGCGAAGTAGTTAAGCAAATCGAGAATTTAAAACAATATTATTATACATTAAGAAATAGTTTAGAAAGAAGGAATGCAACTAACCCTATTTCATATCATAATTTAGCTGAACAAATGTTGGAAAGAACAAGAGTTTTAATAAGCACTTTAGAGAAAAAATCAGAAAACATCTACCCACATATCAGATCAAAAAGAGGTGTAATTAATGGCATAGGCAAAGCTAACAAATGGCTTTTCGGAAATTTAGACTCAGATGATGGAGAAAGATACGATAAGGCAATTGATATTCTGCAACAGAATCAAAAACGCATAATTTATGAAACAAATTCCCAAATATCACTGTATAAAAAATTACTAGACCATTATAATAAATCATTAACAGATTTATGGCAAAATCAGCAAAAACTTCGAAATAATTTAGAAAAATTCCATATATCAATAGAAAGCAAATTAATAACGCTAAATAATTATATTACATGTCATGGGACAATCTCACAAATTAATTTAGATTGTCAAAATTTAATCACATTCATTGACAATATTGAAAATTCAATTATATTTTCCAAATTAAACTCTCTTCATAGTTCCGTACTCTCTAGTCATGAGGTCGCGGAATTGATTGAATATTTGAAAACAATTTACAATGAGGAGCAAATTCCGAAATTCAAGAATTTGTTGACTTATTATCTATTTCTCGGTACCCAAGTTACCTTTTCCAAATCCAAATTAATCTTTGCAATTCATATCCCTATCCTAAAACCTGAAACTGCTGAATTCTACCACCTTTATCCTATTATACAAAAACATAAAATGTTCATCCCCTCTCAACCCTACTTAGCAAAAGTCGTAGAATCATCATTAATAAAAGAAGAATATCCAGAATTAGAAGAAACATTTTATTGCCGACAAGAATTTATATCAAAAGACAATTGCACAACAGAACTACTCGAAGGTCGTTTACCCAAACAATGTTACGCCACTGACGTAAATCTTCAAGAATCAATCGTAGAACAAATCACAAATAATGAAGTACTGATCATTCCAGATACAACTGTAAAAATATTATCAAAATGCAACTCGGAAGAATATTTAGAAATACATGAACCCTCCTTAATTCGAATTCCCGAAAAATGTGAAATAGAAATTGGAAGAGAGAAGTTTTCAAACAACATTCAAATTCAAAAAGGCAAATCAGTTATTTTAACAAAATCAGAAGCTATATTTTTAGAAGCTCAAATGTATCACCCTCTAAATTTAACTAAAATAGATTTTGATAAACTCTTTGAAATTAATAAAATTACAAAAAACTTGAAACCAGTTAAAGAAGTAAAACTTTCAGAAAAACCTATAATAATTTTTAGTACAGTTCCATTAATTTTAATTGTTTTAATTACTTTCACTACATTTTTCATCATAAGAAAATATAAGAAGATAAGGAAACATAAGAAGACAAGAAAAAGCACCCTAGAAGAAATTCCACTAGAAGAAGTAAAATCAAAACTCGAAAATAAATCCATTATTTTCTCGTCTTGAGGATGGAGGAGTTAAGTATCCAAAACAACTAGAATCAACAAAGATAAGCAGCCATGCTGTAAACAACTAAGAAGAGTACCATTGTTTATCCAAGGTTATAATTAATATATATATATAAACGTTAGATTTTAGATTTAGAACGACTTCAGTTCAAGACTTCGGTGAATAGTTTAGACTTCATTCAAAGACTTCAATCTGATACTTCAATCCAAGACTTCGGTAAAGAGTTTAGTTACGGTCATAAATGTTAAATATATAATAAATATTAATGTATAAGTAAGTGACATACTGTATAATAATAATAAAATAAATTTTTAAAAAACGTTTTAACAAATTAAAAGTTAAAACTTCAGTTACTTGTTTTGTGTAGTTTATAATGGAACCAAGATGACTGAATTTGTCATTTTCAACAATTTTAGTAGTTTTAATTTTTTTTTAAATATGGGAAAGTTTTAATAATAGTTTGTAAGATTAGTTTCCATGTTTGACAAACGAATTCACATTCTCAAAGGAATTAACTCACTTGCTAGTAAGTTGTGTCATAAAAAATATATTTTTTATCCAAATTGTAACAAATAATTTATACTTTCAGCCTTGAAAATGATAATAAATATTATCGAAAGCTTGGATTAGTAAAAAAGAGTCTTCTTTACCAACCACAAATCATTTTGGCTGTGTCCCATAAAAAGTTTATAGTATATATATATATATATATATATACATATTTATATATATGTATATATATATATATATATATTATATATTGTATTGATATATTATATGTAGGTTAGGTAAAGCAGATTGTAGAAAATTGGAAAATTTTATACCATTATAGTAACTATTATTAGATTTGAAAAGGAGAAGAGAGAATATTTTTGACAGGCAATATAAAAACAAAATAACCGGAAATTTTAAAATATTGGACTAAAAAATTTTAAAGCAATAAACAATTAAATAATATAGAAATGGAAATTGTACTACAAATGGCATATTTGGTGATTGTAAGGAGTTGAAGAATTGACGTTATACAAACCAGGGAAGTAATATTTCAATACTTATTACAATTATAAATAATAAGTCAATTTTGTATAGAATAATTAATATTTGGACATAATAGAAGTAAAAGACAGGTTGAAGATCGAATATCGAATAAATATAATATAATTGATGTAAAATTTTGAATTTTCATAAATTAGAAAATTTCATATTGGATAGGAATAAGAAAATTAATTAAGTGATTTAAACATAAAGTCAATTCTTTAAAGTAAAAATAATTCATTCATAAATCTAAAATTTGTAAACTTTCAATTAAAATTGTTTAATAAATAAGTATCTTTGAAACAGGATATTATTAAAAAAAAATAATTAAATATTGAACCCAACCCTGAGAAAGAGATTTTTGAAGTAAATTAACAATTAAATTGAATTAAAATAATAATATATGATTAATTAGATAAAATTTAATAAAACAAAATTTAATATATAATAATCAAAAAGGACAATTGTAAATATCAATATAATATGGTGCCCAACGTGAGTCTTTGTAGAATTTAGATTTTAGTTGAATTTGGAAAAGTGACAATTACAATAATAGTATTTTTTTTCAGAACTAATTATAGAAATAGTCTTAGTAAAGGGAGATAATTATTATTATTAATTGATAATTTGAAAATAAATTAAAAAAAAATATATATAAATAAATAAAAATGAATACCAGGAGTAAATGTTTAATGGATAGTTCTAAAGAGATGAATGAGGAAAGTGAAGAGAAAGTAAGTGGTAAAGTAGACTATATACAAGAAAAGGGACAAATAGTAGAAACAAATAAAAAATTACAAGAAAATACATTGGATGAGAAGGTAGATGAAACAAATGTGGTTGAATCAAGAAAGATGAGCAAAGAAGTTAATGTAATGGATATGCTAAATAAGTTGATGGAAAATATGAAACAAGGACAAGATGAATTAAAAAACAAAATAAAACAAGGACAAGATGAATTAAAAAACAGAATAGAACAAGGACAAGATGAATTGAAAAACAAAATAGAACAAGGACAAAGCAAACTGGAACAAATTGAAAACAAAATAGAATAAGTTGAAAACAAAATAGAACAAGGATTAACCAAAACAGAAAAAAAGATACAGGAAATAGAGACGACATTAGAAAAGAAATTTAAAGAGGGACAGAAAAAGTTGGAGAGAAATATAAAATTTCAAATTATGAATAATTTTGAGCAAATAAGAGAAAAGTTGGTGAAGAAACAAGAAAAAGTTATAGAAATAATGAACATAGAGATGATTTTAAGACATGAATTGGTTCCGAAACCCAAAGAAATCCAAACCCAGATAAAAGAATTAAAAATGGGAAACTTAGAGAAAATAAGAGAATTAAACATTGAATATGAAGAAGGTATTGACAATATTCGTAATCAAACTAAGGAAACAGAAAAAAGTATTATAAAATATCAGCAAACAATGGTAATAAAGGTGAAATATATAAAGCAACAGATCCAAGAACATGATGATAAAATAAAAATAATGGAACAAAAAGTAGATAATGATGAGTCACAAAGTAAACTAGTAAAATATCAAGGAACAAAAAGAAAATTGTACGAAATAAGAAAAGAAATGTTTATAGGAAAGGAAAATGGTTGCAGGAATTGGAAAAAGGAAGGAAAAAATATGGCAAAATGATAATATCTTGGCCTAATGGGGGAAATAATCACATGTTTGGTAGTAATATAAAAAAATTACATCCAAAGGTGTCTATAGATATTATTAAAAATAAGGCAAAGTATATAACTTTTGGGAAAAATAGAAAAATGAATCATGGGATGAAACAAACATATAATCAGATTGGAAGTTATTTGAATGAAAGAATAAATGAAAATAAGTTTGGGGGAAATGATCTTACTAGAAGTAATTTTAATAGGGGGAACAAAAAAAAATATAAATCTAAGAAACTATAAAATAGAAATTAGAATAGTTATAATGGTAATAAAGGGAAATTTTAATACAGTTAATAATAATAATTCAAATTTTAGATAGAATCAAACAAGAAGTCAGCAGGTTTCTGTAAGAACTAGTGCAAAACCATATAAACAAACAAATTACAAAAGAATGGAATCCAAATACATGTTCAATCCAGTAATGAAAATAATGAGGAATTTTGATTAAGAAGCCTCCGAAAGTAAATTTATATATAAGTTTATATGAACATCCTTCCGAATTGGTTAATTTAAATAAGAATTCCATTAGTTATGAAAAAAATTACCAAAGTTCCTTTTACTAGATTACAATAAGGATTTGGTAACAAAACATTTAAAAATGTAGATAGAAAATGAATTAAATATTAGCAATTGATGGGCAATAATAACAGAATGAAATGATGAATAAAAAAAATTTAAACAGGATAGGATATTAGTGTGGATAATATGGAGTATAGTAATTATAGTAATTGATTGGATAATAAGGAGAGTTCTGATAATGGTATGGTTTATAGGGAGTATAGGAATTATAATAATGGAATGGATGGTTAATAGGAGAATAATGATATGAGATTGGTAATTAATGGTAGATACGAAAAAAGAATGGATAATTTATAAGATGAGTATGAGTTTGAATGAAGTGGTAGATAGTAAAAAAAGGAGTAATAGATGTGAATAATATATTAGTTGGAATAATAATATGAAAATATAGATAAAAGAGGGAGATAATAAGAAAGAACTAGTTTATTTCGAGGGATTTTCAATATTAGAAATATATATAAATTTGAGGAGCAAAACTAAAAAAAAATTGCATTTGTTCTTGGTAGGAATCTGTTGAAGAAAATTAAGTTAATTGTTTTGTTATGTTGAAGAAAACTAAGTTAATTGCTTTGTTATGTTAAAGAAAATTAATTTTTATGTTGAAAGATAGAATAAGATGTTATTGTAATTGTTATATAGAAAAAAGTTATAAGTTATAGTTGTCAAAATAATGATTTCAAATTCAAAATTGTGACATACAGTGTGTGTCAAATATTTTAATTTGGAAAACATTAATTTCAGGGGAATTGTATTGATATATTATATGTAGGTTAGGTTACGTTAGATCTATGAAATTTGATGTGTAAAAATATGTCATTTGTTGTTATGATTAATGTCACATTGAAAGACATTTTTTTAATAGTTATCGGGGGATGAAATCAAAATTGAATGTGGGTAGTGATGGTAATGATTATTGATAATTGATAGAATATTTTTGACAGGCGGAGAGATATAATAATAAAAAAATAACCTAAAATTAAAAAGATTGGACTAAAATTTATAAAGCAGATTGTAGAAAATTGGAAAATTTTATACCATTATAGTAACTATTATTAGATTTGAAAAGGAGAAGAGAGAATATTTTTGACAGGCAATATAAAAATAAAATAACCGAAAATTTTAAAATACTGGACTAAAAAAATTTTAAAGCAGTAAACAATTAAATAATATAGAAATGGAAATTGTACTACAAATGGCATATTTGGTGATTGTAAGGAGTTGAAGAATTGACATTATACAAACCAGGGAAGTAATATTCCAATACTTATTACAATTATAAATAATAAGTCAATTTTGAATAGAATAATTAACATTTGGACAGTAAAAGACAGTTTGAAGATCGAATATCGAATAAATATAATATAATTGATGTGAAATTTTGAATTTTCATAAATTAGAAAATTTCATATTGGATAGGAATAAGAAAATTAATTAAGTGATTTAAACATAAAGTCAATTCTTTAAAGTAAAAATAATTCATTCATAAATCTAAAATTTGTAAACTTTCAATTAAAATTGTTTAATAAATAAATATCTTTGAAACAGGATATTATTAAAAAAAATAATTAAATATTGAACCCAACCCCGAGAAAGAGATTTTTGAAGTAAATTAACAATTAAATTAAATTAAAATAATAATATATGATTAATTAGATAAAATTTAATAAAACAAAATTTAATATATAATAATCAAAAAGGACAATTGTAAATATCAATATAATATATATATTTTGTATAGCTTCTTCTATATTTACATTTTTTTTATTAAATGACAATATTGTACATTTAATAACGTAGTTCATATTTTTTATTCCCCTTCCAAATTTCCAGGGTTTATCGTTGATACAGTTGATGTGATTGAACGCGAGATAATAATATTCAAGATGGCGCCCACTTACCTTCTCTTCCATTAAATTTCTTCTGCAAGTAAATAAAGTAAAATTACCCGAGAACCGGTAAGAGCTACTCCTTGAATATTATTAGATCTAGTCAAGAATCCTACACCTGAGGTGCTCTTTACCTGAGTAGCCGTTAGAAATAGTTATTTAATTTATTATTTTGATACTCTTATTTTTTTTATTATATCTTGTTTACTTTAGTAAATTTTGTTTCATTAGATTTTGCTCGGACTAATTATTTTATACCTCACATAATTTTTCAGAAGTGGGATAATAATTACAACAGCAAAAATAAAAATATAATACAAATAACAATAAATTCAATTCAATTCAATTACAAATATTTGTAAGACAATTTTTTTTCTCACCCTGTTATTCTTAAAATAGTTTTCGTTTCAAGTAAAATAAATTAAATTATGGGTATACCCTAATATTTCAGAAATGCATTTCTCGACAAAACAACCAATTGTCTGAAACAGATAAATGAAGTATCATAATGTCACGTCGGCGATAAAGTAGTTTTCGAGGCCACGAAAGGGGAAAGAAAATTTTAAGAACGATTCGAGTTTTAGTTCCCAGTAAATACCTGAAGTGTTCACTTGAGCCAAATAAATCTGTTTGAATATTTGAATATAGTGTGAATTGTGGTGCATTGTATAATAAAATATCAGGAGCTACTCACAGAGTAATTCAGTTTTGCCTGTTATTTGATATTTGATTTTAAAAGTTATTTTATCACATAGAGCAAAATCTTATGTCTAGATACCCTATATTCACAAATTAACATTGTTGTGTGATCAGGTGATAGTTTTAGCGGCGTTGTCAAATGCAGTTTATTTTCTTTTAGTTGCATTAATTTTGCATTGTAATAAATTACATGAATATATAAAAATATAAAATGATTTGCATTTATAATCATCAAAATTGAAATAATAAACATTCTCAGAATATAATGTTTATCTTAGAATTGCTTTATACCTTACATTAAATAAAAGAGTTTAAAACGCCGCTGGTAGTAGCCAGAAACGTTTGTTTAACATAATTTAGTAGGGTGTACAGTGTCTACACTTTCTGTCAAATATGAAATGAATACGTAAAACAGTTTTAAAGTACTGAGCACAAATAGTTTTTAAATTTTTAAACAAAACACCCTGTAACTAAGTAAGCAGCTACATTTTATTTAGGTGTTTTAGGTTAAATCTTCATAATTTGAAGTCAGGATTCTACTGTTAAATTATTTCCAATTAGTAATGAATCACCCTGTATATTTGCTAATTATTTTTAATAATTACTTTGTTTAAAGTTCTTTGATATTCAACGATATTAAGAACATCAATTTGTTGTTGCATTTCCTATTCATCCAATCCTACTGTACTGAGGAGAGTTTGTGCCACTTGCAGTTAACTCACATACCTATACTGTATTGTGGAGAGTTTGCGCCACTTGCGGTTTGCACTTCTCACGTCACCCATATCTCCTTCAACCCCCCTGTATTGTGGAGAGTTTGAGCCACTTGCAGTGTAACCTTATTTTTGCTGTACTGTGGAGAGTTTGTGCCACTTGCAGTTTAATTCGCAAACCTATACTGTATTGTGGAGAGTTTGCGCCACTTGTGGTTTGTCCACCCCTAATACTGGGTGACTTCTCACGTCACCCATATCTGCTTCAGCCCCCTGTATTGTGGAGAGTTTAGCCACTTGCAGTGTAACCTTATTTTTGCTGTGCTGTGGAGAGTTTGTGCCACTTGCAGTTTAACTCACAAACCTATACTGTATTGTGGAGAGTTTGCGCCACTTGCGGTTTGTCCATTCCTGATACTGGGTGACTTCTCACGTCACCCATATCTCCTTCCACCCCCCTGTATTGTGGAGAGTTTGAGCCACTTGCAGTGTAACCTTATTTTGCTGTACTGTGCAGAGTTTGTGCCACTTGCAGTGTATTATTATTTTGCTGTACTGTTGAGAGTTTGTGCCACTTGCAGTGTATTACTATTTTGCTGTACTGTGGAGAGTTTGTGCCACTTGCAGTGTAATATTATTTTGCTGTACTGTGGAGAGTTTGCGCCACTTACAGTGGTTATAATATTGTTTGTGGAGAGTTTGTGCCACATATTCCTTACATGCACTGGGGAGAGTTTGCGCCCCTTGCACCTTTCCTAATAACCCTAGATATTTACAATTAGGCATTCATTTTTGATCAAGTAAAGTTTTAACTTTACTTTAGTACTGATATGCATAATCACAATTCAAACACACTAGATGCACCTTGTATATTATTAATACTTTCATTAATTTTGATGATTTTTATTATACTGATCGTTAGTTAAATAATTAATCATTATTTATGGCAAATTGAATACTGAAAGTGTTTTTCTATCTATTTCCAGGTACGTCATCTCGGTTGTTCAACCTACTTGGATCATGTCCATATTGACTGTTCAATTAAATCCAGGCATCACGTCCAATGTCTTGTAAATAGTTTTTTTCAACATTTAGATTTGTTTTATTATCTATATTATAAACAATATAATGTAAGTACACAGTAAGTAATTAAAAGTTAAATTCTAATTAAATATATCAATCTTTACAAATCACTCATTCTCCTCAAGTGAAGTTTTTCCCTCCTTACATATTTCACAAAATTGAAAACAGATTCAATTCAACTTCTCTTGCCCTCTTAATCGAGATGACACACATAAATAGAATCGATAACATGTATTATTTTATTTCTTATTAAGAATCTGTGTGCGATGAATACTCGACGCGGAAGTAAACGACAGCTGACATCTAATAGTTCTCAAACAAGTTCTTTGCAAAATACTGACACTGATAGGAGTATCGATCGTTTAACGGCATTGATAACTACCCTTGTTGAGTCAAATGCGCAACAAGGAAAATCTAGCGTCCCTGTTATGCGTGGTGATATGGTACCGGTTTTAATCCGGAAGACCAAAATTTGCCTGTCATCGATTGGATTTCCAAAGTAGATCAATTGAGGGAATTTTTTGGGTGGTCCGAAGAAGCAACAATTTATTTCGGAATGTTAAAACTTAAAGGTATGGCAGAGGTGTGGTACAAAGTTCTACCCAGTATTAAATTTTCGTGGGAGGAATGGAAAGATAAATTGACCCAGAGTTTTCCAAGTAAACGTAATTTTTATGCAAGTTTACAGGAAATGAAATGATGAAAATTATTGCATAATATTTTTCAATAGATGCGAAATATCAGGAGAAATAGCAGTTTCTTGCATCCTTGTAGGAATTTACGACAACGTGGTCAAAACTGGGGCTATGGCTGGTAATCATATATCACCGGGGTCTTTATATGGTTACCTTTGCAGTTTGGATTTAGAACCAAACACTTCAATAGGAATGGATCATTCTAGAAATACGCACAAACGTAAGCCTGGTTAATTCAATGGTCATAATAAACACCTGTTGAGCTTTCATAATAATGAAATAATCAACTGGGTACAAATGTTTCTGTGCTTTGTGCTCATGCTAAGTAATGAGTCGTTTGTCGTAGCATTAATAATACTTATGCCTTAGACTTGTATGCACTAACTAATATAATCACATACGTTGATTCTGGTTAGCAACGCGATATGTACATAGTATTTGTTGTAAAAAAAAGATTTGTCAGAATGACTTTTTAATATATATTCTCAAACTTTAGTTGGAGTTTAGAATTAAATTAATACTGTTCCTGTACATTTTGATCATTTTACATTCATTGAAACATAGTCGTATCATAATTTGCGACATATGGTCCTTCGAGACTTTGTAGATGGTCCTTACTCACCGTGAAAAATTTAGCGGCCTTTATACCTTTGAAAGCTTTGTTTGGATACAAAGATACTTAACTTGGAGGATATGGAAGAATAGAACATATATAACTTGTGAGTGGAATTGCAGTTATTCAACAAGTTTTTTAGTGGTTAAAACTAGAAGACGCAGAGTCAGAAACGAAGAAAAACAAAAACGTGAGTTTCATTTTTTGGACAGTAACATTTTTTATATTTGAGCATTTATTTTCCAAGTATTATTAATATCATCGTTCCCATTCTTTGTACATGTATTTTCTATTTTCCTTCTTGGTTGCTCTGTTGTATTTCAGGTGATCCTGAGATACGAAGGATATATAAAAAAAAGTTCTGTTGTTTTCTATTACATATTAATATAAGTTGTTATTTTGTTCAAAAAGACTTTGTAACTTTGGAACATTTCATTGTATTATTACAAGAATACATAAGCAAGGGCTCTTTCAAAAGTAGTATTTACTAATGCTCAAATATAACGTTGTTTGATCGGGAGTGAATATATATTTGTCGACTATAGAGACTATAAAAAGCGACTTGGAATATCTATTTTCAAGAAATTGCTCTGTTACTGTAATATTCATAAAATTGAATTCATTTGGTGTCCGAATTGTATAAAATGGAGTCACTGGTAAAACAACGTGCTTTGTGCAAGGGTCATTTCACAAGAATCACTAATTGGTTCGATAAGTTTAATTCTATAGAAACTGATAAAAACGCTTTTCAACTTAGACTTAATACTTTGGAGATTCAATTTGCAAAATACGGAGAGATTCAAGATTCAATTGAGTCTCTACTAAGTGATGAAACAACAGATGTTGAGAATAGAGAATCTATTGAAAATAAGGTTTATGAATTAAATTGTAAATTGCAGCAGGCAATAGCACGATTAGAGAATCCTATAAATGAAAATGTTATTAACAGTGGCCAAAATTTTAATAATGGTACTAAAATTAAATTGCCATTAATAAATATTAAAACTTTTACAGAAAGTTATGAAGTGTACCACGGCTTCATAGATTTATTTAATGCATTAATTGTAAATAATAGCAGTTTAACCTCAAAAGCAGAGAAATTTTTTTACTTTAAGTCTTATTTAAGTGGTGAACCATTAAGGTTAGTCGAAAATTTACAAGTAACGGAGCAAAATTTTGAAACCGCATTAGAATTATTGAAAAAGCGGTATGATAATAAAAGGCAGATTATTTCTGCGTTATTTAATGATGTATTAAGCTTAAATACAATTAATAAATGTAATGCTTCAGTGTTACGACAATTCACCACTACTGCCAAAGCAAAAATCAATGCACTACTTAACTTAAACATAGAAAAAAATGATTTATTTGATGCGCTACTAACTCATATTCTGAAACAGAAATTAGATTTTAACACCAAACGCACATTAGAGGAAAGTGAAATGTCAACAGGATGCCTTTTTTAATTTTCTTGAAAACAGGTGTAATATTTTGGAAAATTTAATAAACCAAGACCCGAAATGTTTCCAAGATAGAAAATTTTTACATAATTCAAATGCATCAAATTCACATACAAACACAGTATTACTAACATCTCAACATAATGCTCATTCACATCAAAAATCACATTCAACTCATAAGCAAAGTACGAATGTTAAGTCAAATCACAATAATACAGAGAATGATAAACAAGATTCTAACTCTAACTCTCTTACCTTTTCTAGATCCCAATATTGTTACTTTTGTAAATGCTCAGGTCATCGTATATTCATGCTCGAAATTTGGAGCGATGTCAGTGAAAGATAGGCAACAGTTTGTAAAAGATAATAAGATGTGTTTTGGATGTCTTGCATACAAACATATGCTTTCAAATTGTTTATCATCAGGTTCATGTTCAATATGCAGGACAAAACATCATGTTCTCCTTCATTCGCAATTAGAAAATCCCGAAAGAAATGTATGCATGGAGTAATCCTCCCATCTAGCCCATACCAGTCAAAATAGTAAACAGTCATATACAGATAACCAGAGTAATTTGCAGCATAAAAATGAAAGTTATTCAAATTATAACGTTTCTCAATTGTCAGCTTTAAACTTAAATGGTAGCCATGTTCTTTTAGCTACTGCAACTGTTCAGTTGTACTCTCATAAAGGGCGTCCTATTACAGCCAGAGCTCTATTAGACTCTGGAAGTCAACATTCATTCATCTGTTCTTCATTAGTAGATGACTTGCAGTGCGATACCTATAATCAACCTTTAGAAATTTCAGGCATTTTCAATGAATCTAAAAGTATAAATGTAATGACAGATATAAAATTTCACTCATTGGTTTATCCGACAAGAAGTTTTGAGACATCATGTGCAGTAGTGAATAAAATAACTCAACAACTTCCTCAATTACACTTACCTAAGCAATTTTCAAATTGTCTGGCAGATCCTGAATTTTTTAAGCCGTCTAACGTAGATATTCTTTTGGGAGCAGATATCTACTACTAAATCTAAATAATTTACCTATTTTAATTGATACATACCTAGTATGGGTGATTTCAGGTATAGTTCCTCCTCATTGTCTCAGAGCACGCACTACTTCAACTTCTCATACCTATTCTTTTCACATGTCTTCCTCGTGCCCCCCAGAAGAGTTGCCTGTGGATGCGCTATTGGAAAAATTCTGGGTACAAGAAGAAATTACCCCTGCTGCACACATGTCAGAAAACGACATTATGACAGAAAACTTTTTTAAATCAACCTTGAAAAGATTAAAAAATGGAAGATTTCAAGTTGACCTACCTTTAGTAAATCCGGATGCGCACAAAGAATTAGGAGATTCTTTTGTGACAGCCAAAAATCGTTTTTTATGTTTAGAAAAAAGACTTCCTAAAGACCAGAGTTTAAGATCAGAATATAGAAATTCGCTTTTCGAATATATTGAGTTAGGTCATGGAAAAATCGTGCCATTTTCTCTCCATAATTTAGAAAATGAACACAATTACTTCGTGCCTCATTTATGCATTTTCAGGGAACAGAGCACCAGTACGAAAGTCAGAATTGTTTTTGATTTTTCAGCTAAATCTTCTACAGGACTATCATTAAATGGTGTGTTATTAAAAGGATCCAGAGTACAACCTGAACTTATTGATATTTTAATTCGTTTTAGAAACTTTAAATATGCCTTGACTGCAGACATTGAAAAAATGTACCGGCAGATTGAAGTTAATCCTAAATTTCATTTTTTACAAAATGTCTTATGGAGAGATTCTCCTAATGATATTTTTTCTTGTCTACAGCTTCAAACTGTGTCCTTTGGTCAAAAAAGTGTGACTTACTTAGCCTGTGGGGTCCTTAAAGAAATTTCCTTAGAAAATGATCAATGTCCTGAATTTCAAGCAGCCCTTTTGCGTCAAACGTATGTAGACGACATTCTTACAGGAGCCGATTCCATTCATGATCTAGAAAAACTTCATTTGAACCTGGTTCGTATTCTTGATAATTATGGTTTTAAACTTCACAAGTTTTGTTCAAATTCCTCAGAAATTGCGGTAAAACATTCCTTTCAAGTTCCAACTTCTGAAGAATTAAACCTTGAATCGTATCCTTGTAAAGTTTTAGGAATAAAGTGGAATCCCACAAATGACTTTTTTCAAGTGTCTTCCCCTTCATCAAATTTAGATACTGATCCAACAAAGAGAAACATTTTGTCATTAATTTCGCAATGTTATGATCCCCTTGGTCTTGTTAATCCAGTTATGGTTATTGGCAAACTTATTATGCAACAGATTTGGCTGCTAAAACTTTCTTGGGATGAGAAGATAAGTGACCCCAAAATACTTAAAAATTGGCAAACGTTTGTAAACAGTATTTCATGTCTTAAACAACTTCAAATTCCCAGATATACCCTTTTGAATAAAAAAGTCTTCAAATTAGAGATTCATGGTTTTTGTGATGCTAGTTCACTAGCATATGGACGTTGTATTTATTTAAGAGCTATTTATGTTGACAATATTGCTTCTTCTCAACTATTAATCTCAAAGTCGAAAGTAGCTCCTTTGAACAAATCTATAACCATACTTAGCCCACCAGAAGAAAGAAAAAAATATTTAGTGAACAACAAATCCCATGAATTCCTGGATGTTATTCATTATCAGATTTTCTTCTTTCACCAAATTAGATCAATGTCATATATACTTCGTTTTGTTAGTAACACTAGGTCATTAAATAAAACATCATTACCTTTTCTTTAGACAGAATTGGATAATTCAATCACGTTCTTAGTAAAACAAGTACAAGAATCCTTCTTTTCTGATCTTATCAAAGCCATTAGAGCAAATAAGAGTCTGTCAGATAAGAAGTTGGCTTCCTTGAATATTTTCATTGTCAAAAACAACATCTTAAGAGTGGGTGGTCGTCTAAACCACGCTGATCTACCTTTCAACCAAAAACATCCAATTTTATCACCCGCTAAAAATCATTTCACCTCATTACTTCTTACCAAAGAACACTTAAGACTTGGCCATAGTGGTTCACAAAACGTACTTTACAGTGTCAGATTGAGCTATTGGCCTTTAGACAGCCTTAGGGAAATAAAAAGAATAATACATAATTGCGTTACTTGTCACCGTTTCAAAGCCATTACTGCTCAACAGAGGATTGCTGACTTACCTAAGATTAGAATTACCCCTTCTAGTCCCTTCCATCACGTGAGAATAGATTTTGGAGGACCCTTCAATGTTAAATCATATAATTTAAGAAAAGCTCCTATTGTAAAATGTTATCTTTCACTTTTTGTTTGTCTATCTACTAAAGCAGTTCATTTGGAACTAGTCTCCGATTTGACAACTGAAGCCTTCATAGCATCCCTTAAACGATTCGTATCTAGACGCGGACTATCATTATCTATATATAGCGATAATGGTACAAACTTTGTTGGAGCAAATAATCAGTTTAGAGATTTACAAATTTGTCTGAAAAATCATTTGTCTTCTATAAACGAGTTTTTAATAACTTGTTCCATAAATTGGAAGTTTATTCCTCCGAGGTCTCCCCATTGGGGCGGGATCTGGGAATCAGCAATTAAAAGTGCTAAGCATCATCTTTCCCGAATACTACGGAACTCTGTTTATACCTTTGAGCAGCTCTCTACAATTCTCACTCAAGTTGAAGCAATCATGAATTCTAGACCGCTGTTCCCTTTATCTATAGATCCCTTCGAGTTAATTCCTTCAACTCCTGGTCATTTTTTAATCGGACAATCTTTAATGTCTCTTCCCGAAAAAGACGTTTCATCCATACCTGACAACAGACTTAAGTTTTGGCAACATTGCACTTCAGTGCAACAGACCAAAATGGCAAGCCTTGTGTAAAGATCTCAAAGTAAACGAGACGGTGTTAGTCAAAGATGATGACTCACCACCTTTAAAATGGCCTTTACCCCGAATAACGGATATTATAACCGGGAAGGATGGAAAGGTTCGTGTTGTCCAGGTTCGAACGTCTTCTGGTACTCATATAAGACCTATAGTGAAAATAGCGCCTCTTCCCATTAGTGACAATTTCCATGCACCTGATCACAATAATACATTTACTTATATAATATAATTTGTTATGATTTACCTTTTTCATTTATTTACTCATTCTGGTGTGATTATTGATGGTCATTGCCTGCCGAGGTTTTGATGATGTGGTGGTATAATGAATATTCTGCACGGTGACCAATGGCTACTGTGGATGCTGAAAGGCAACACCTCAGAAAACAGTATACTTCCCAGTTCATCATCCTCGGCTGGTGAGGATTTTTTTTTTAGTTTCTCACATTATGAATGAATCCATTCGTTAACATTACCTCACTTTGCTTCTCATTGAAATACAGTCCACTTCAATATATATTATTTTTTAAGCCTTAAGTTTGCATTATTTGTTCATAAAGTATATTTAATTCAAGTTGCTGGAATTTAATTTGTTCCAAAATATTATTTTAATTAATTATTTATAATTGTTTTCTTTGTTGAGCCCCCAGTATGTTGAGCTTTCATAATAATGAAATCATCAACTGGGTACAAATGTTTCTGTGCTTTGTGCTCATGCTAAGTAATGAGTAGTTTGTCATAGCATTAATAATATTTATGCCTTAGACTTGTATGCACTAACTAATATAATCACGTACGTTGATTCAGGTTAGCAACGCGATATGTACATAGTTTTTGTTGTAAAAAAAAAGTTTTGTCAGAATGACTTTTTAATATATATTCTCAAACTTTAGTTGGAGTTTTGCTTTAAATTGATACTGTTCCTGTACATTTTGATCATTTTACATTCATTAAGACATAGTCGTATCATAATTTGCGACAACACCAGTGTCAAGAAAGAAATCGCAACCAAAACAAAAATACCGAGAAACGTTGTCAGTTTTGCAAACATGTTGGTCATTTGGAAAAACACTGTTTTATCAAAAATATATCTGAGAAAGCAAAGCAAACCATCTGATAATTGAGGGATACACAAAACCAGAAATTTTACAAAAATATCTTTATTAACCAAACACCGTCTTTAGCGTATATCCATTTAGGAAGTTCCTGCACAACCATTAAATTACAAGAAGTCTCGAGACTAGCCTTAAGTGTGGACACTACCAACAATATTATGTTGCATGGTTATGGAAACGGGCGTACTCGAACATTAGCTTCAACATCATTTAAAATAAAAGTTGATGAAGTGGAAGCAGATATATCAGCATATGTGCTTCCCATAGTAGATATACAAAGCCACCATGACTATAGATATGGGGAAAACAATGTGTTAGAGAGAGAGAGAGTCATGAGGAAATGTGTCAGAAAGAGATAGAACATATCTGTCACCTGTCACCTGTCATCTGTCACCGGCCATCTGTCACATGTCACTGGTCATCTGTCACCTATCATATGTCATCTGTCACATGTCTTTCACCTATTATCTGTCACCCATAATCTGTCACCTATCATCTGTCACCTGTCACCTACCATCTGTCACCTGTCACCTGCCACATGTCTGCCACCTGTCAGATACCATCTATCGCATCCGGCACACTTCCCAAGCTGGTGACGTCATAAAAGAATTAATGTAAAATTTCAAAAGCTTTCGTCAGTGTGGGGAAGCGAACCAGCAACCTTCTCGTCTATAGGATTACGCTCAACGTATATGGCTATCCCTCGCATAATATATGTTTAACTTGCGAAAAGAGGTATAAAAAAAATATGGTGAATGAGAGCGCGAATATGTTACCGGATGACGCTGATGATAACTGATAGCGCTGGCTGGGTCTGGTGAAATTTAATACCGGGTAACTTAAAAGTAACAATGTAATATTTCTAAGATACGGAGAGGTTAAAAAACGGATTTCGTAATATACCGGGGGACTTAAAAGTAACATACGATATATTTTTACAGGAGGAACTAAAATATGCTTTATATTGAAAATCATGATACGTCAAACGTCGCATGTCAAACGTCACGTGCTACGTCAAAGGTCACGTGTCAAACGTCACGCGCTACGTCAAACGTTACGTGCTACGTCAAACGTGTGAGTTCATTTGTAATATGTCTTCAGAAGAGTACAGACATCGAATTGAAGAGTTCATTGAAAACAATAAATACACCTTTTATGGTGTTGAGTGACACAAATGAATCGGTTCGATCAGAAAGTCCGTTTGGTTATATGTGTTTTGGAGCAGATATACAGTTTTATTGATGTCGAAAAGGCATTTGGTCGCGTAAAGAAAACCTGCATGGCGTTTCTTGAGGCAAATGCAATACAAATACGTCAAGATTTTCCTTATCGCACTCAGATCTCAAATTCCTCAAGATCAAACTGCGATAAGAGATTTAACAACACCAACTGCTTCCATAAATTACTACCACCATGCAGTTTCTCTCTTCTCAACCAAGAGGTTGAGGACCAAAGTCTCGGATTTTACTAAAATTTGACTGTAGTGTAGTTCAAAATGCTAATGATGAATTCGTTGTCAAAACAACCTTATCGCAACTTTTTCCTTATTTTTTGAGCTAGAGCAGCCAGTAATACCTCAAATTAAAGTCCTGGGCTACCAACAGATATTACAGGAGCAATACAGTACATGTACTTTTTTAAAAACACTACCTACTATAAATATAATGAGTTTACCAAAAAACTTGTTGCAGCCGGACCCTTTAATTGGAACGTATTTGATATCCCATGTCCGAATGGAGACCTTTTAAATAATCTCAAGATTTTATTAACGGAAATAATTTTTTTTTATCAATAATGTGTATATTTTTCAAATAAACTTTGCAAATAATTAAATTGTTTTTATGAAAAATTCCCATGAATAACGCCTGGGACAAGATAAGAAGTTTTTATCTACAATACCCATTGTAACAGGAAATTACAATCTAATTTTCAAACGCAAAAACAATCTTAAGATAAGAAGTTTACTTAATACAACAGGAAATCACACCGCAATAACCAATGCAAAAACTCACTATCTAAATCAAACGGAAATTTACAATATACTTCTTTTACTTTACATTCCGATGAAAATGATATTAAATTAAGACTTATAGATTCGTTTAGATTTATGGGAACTTCACTCGATGAATTGTCACCAATTTGAGATACTAAGAGAAAAAAATTTTAAAACAAGAATTTCGGGACGTAAATGACGAAGCTTTTAAGTTACTTAGATGTAAAGGGGTTTTTTGTTATGATTACATTGATAGTTCAGCTAGACTAGAAGAAACGTCATTACCACCAATTGATAATTTTTATAATAAATTATGTGATGAAGATATTAGTGAGGCAAAGTACGCTCATGCTAAAGAAGTTTGGACCACTTTCAATTGTAAAAATTTAGTCGAATATTCAGACATTTATTTAAAGACAGATATTTTGCTTCTTGTCGATGTTTTTGAACAATTCAGACAAAAATGCCGAGATACACACCATTTAGACCCTGCATGGTACTATACCATGCCAGCGTATACATGGGATTGTATGCTTAAATTTACAAAATACAAATTGGAATTACTCAAGGATGTAAATATGATTATGTTTATCGAAAAAGGTATCAGAGGCGGAATATCTGTATGCAGCAACCGATTTACGGAAGCTAACAATATATATATGCCAGAGTATGACCCAACAAAGCCCTCAAAATATCTAATGTACTTAGACGTAAATAACCTCTATGGTTGGGCCGTGAGTGAGCCCTTGCCCTACGGAGGGTTCAAATGGGAGGATGATGTTAGCAAATTTGGTGTTGGACCAAAATCCGCTATTGATATTTTGACAATACCTGATAATGCGCCAGAAGGCTATATTTTTCAAGTTGATCTCGAATATCCTCTTGAATTACATGACGCTCACAAAGATTTCCCATTTGCTGCCGAACATCGCATTCTGCCCTGATCAAAATTACCGAAATTGATGACGACACTTCATAATAAAGAAATAGTATTTTATGCAACGGTCATGTAATGATAGCCATTAAGACACGAGCATGTTGTAGGATACGAAACGAGCCGCAGGCGAGTTTCGTATATAATATGCGAGTGTATTAATGGCCATTACATGAAAGTTGCATACAATATTTTTTCTACTTCGATTAATAAGAATTATTTAGTTAATAATTATCATATATAGTTACTTTTGAAAATCAAAATTATTTGACAGCTGTCAAATTAAGTGTCACCTAATATAATTAATTTCAGAAATGTCAACCAGGTATCCATGGCTATATTAAATATTGTGCGAATGTCGCATTCCTATTGGCTTAAAAATCTGTATCATAATGAAAATTTGTATCATAATGAATATCAATATGATACAGATTTTAGTCTTTTAGTAAGTATATTATAAAACAGGAGTAGAAAAAATACATTATGCCCTATAGAAATTTGAAACAAGCTTTAAATAACGGATTAAAATTAACTAAAATTCATAAAGTCTTGCAATTTAAACAGTCAACGTGGCTGCAGCCTTACATCGAACTAAATACTCGTCTAAGGACCGTAGTCGCAAACGACTTTGAAAGAAATCTTTTTAAATTGATGAATAATGCAGTGTTTGGCAAGACAATGGAGATTATTAGACGTCACAGATCAGTGAAATTAGTGAAACAGTCGGGGGGACGTTATGGAGCCAAAAATTTAATTGCAAGTTTCCAGTTTCATAACAGAACAATTTTAGATGAAAATCTGGTAGCTATTGAATTGAACAAAGTCGAAGTCACTTTTAATAAACCTTTGTATATTGGCATGGAAATTCTAGAAATTTCCAAAGTATGCATGTATGATTTTCATTACAGTCACATGCTACCGAAATTGGGCACCGACCGTTGTAAATTGATGTACTTGGATACTGACAGTTTTGTCTACGAAAGGCAGTGCGAAGATGCATATAAAGAAGTATTAAATGCAGATTTATCTAAATTTGATACTTCTGATTATGCAGAAAATAATCCATATAACATGCCTCGTGTAAATAGAAAAATCATTGGTCTCATGAAGGATGTGTCAAAAGGGCAAATAATCACACATTTTGTTGGATTGAGATCAAAAATGTATACTTACAAGTTACAAGTGAGCGATGAAGATAAAGAAAAAGAGAAACTTCGTCTAGAGCGCAAACAACTCGGCAAAGCAAGAAAAAATAACGATTTGAAAAATTTGGGCGTAACGAAAATATCGAAGGGTATAAAATTGAATATTGTGAAAAATAAAATAACGTATGAGGATTATGGAACATGTTTAAAATATTTTAAAATGCAATCATCAATCCAACGATGTATTCGGGCATACGCATATAAAGTTTTTAGTATAGAACAAGCAAAAATTAGCCTAAGTCCTCATGATGATAAACGCTATTTAATAACGGGCATGTTTGACACGCTTCCTTGGAGGCACTATAGTCTAAAGTCTTAAGCCTCGCCACCAGGTTGATTCGATGCTGTATTGTAAACGACTGGCTTTGAAAAATTCTCTCTCGCCCTGCT
The DNA here is from genome assembly GCA_947563755.1 of Lochmaea crataegi. Lineage (NCBI taxonomy): Eukaryota > Metazoa > Arthropoda > Insecta > Coleoptera > Chrysomelidae > Lochmaea > Lochmaea crataegi. Next base: position 75,485,426 of record OX387422.1, on the reverse strand, counting down.
TTTTATAAATTAAGTTTTACTTTTGTATTTACTATTACTATTTAATGTTAAATTTAACTTTTTTCTAAAATTTTGTAACTACTATGTATATGAGTATTGCTTTAAATTTATATATGTATTTAAATGTATTTCTTTTTCAAATAAAAAAAATATTTCAATAGTTTTTCTTACAAGGTGCTAATATGGGGTTTGTGTAAGGGAGTCTCAGAAAACACCAATAATAGACAAGTTTTTATTTAAATCATTGATAACTTTAAGTTTATAAAAGTATACAAATTCTCTGAGAGCGGTGTTTAACATATCGTTTGGTGTTATGGAACAAAATGCATATAAAATTTTTAGAGGTCTCAAATTTTCAGAGGTGATATTTTTACAGAAATCCAAAACATTATAATAATATTCACAAAAATTCAAATTTTCCAACACCGACATACGTTGTAAAATCAAATTATTTAATTCTAAAATTTGGGATACTTCTTCTTCATCCATGTAATACTCGACGCCATGTTTCCTGACAAAAATTACCTTACAATCGTCATAATTTAATGGGGTAATGGTGCAGTACTCGCCACATGGAATCGAAACAGATTTGAACTCGTCGCCGTCTACGGTATGAAAGAAATTCATCTGTTGCGTCATTATTGAAATAAAGTTTTGCCATTCATAAATGCTGAAAGATATTTTGCTGAACTTGAGCTGCTGAGATAGAATAACAGCAGGCGAAAATGATCTTGCCGAACTAATTCCGCATTTTACTTCATAACCAGAAATTGAATATTGTGTTGAAAGCAAGTACACATTTTCAGACTTTGCAGCAAAATCATACTTTTTCAAAATTCTATCCAGCTCTGCAGTATACTTATTATCACTACTACTACTATCGTCACCACTACTGACATCTTGATAACTCATGTAGCTAACTGAGTTTGAGATCTGAAGCTCACTCCAATTTATAGCCCGCATTTTACGTTATAAAACATCAACTACATCAATCCAGCTGTTATGTTTTTTGTCTAAGTCTAACCATTTCACGAACATTCTCTTGCCTTTACGTCTAAGAACTTTTTCCACCAAGTAAACGTCTGGATTCAATGTTTTCTGTAGTTCTTCATCAGAAGCAGCTGCTGATTGGTGTGCCTTGCATGTCTTCAAGTAAATACGTAGCAGGATTGGTAATTTTAACTTTGGTGATTTTGAATAGTTTTGTAGTCCAATTGGGTGTATATCCTTTTTCAAAGACATGTTTTGCCTTGGATATGCGCACAATGTCACCAACTTTAAATTTTCACGTGCCTGCTATCTTTAAATGACTATAGGTGTTATTCAAAATAGATTTTTCGTTGGATTTGTTGACTTGAGAAGGCTTATATTTTGTTGTAGAATGTTTTGTATTGTTATAGTTTTGAGTAATTTCAGGTAGAATGTCTATCCATTTGTGGGTGCCATTTAAACTGGAATGATTGTAGAGTTTCGATTTTAGCGTTCTTATAACACGCTCTGCCACGCGCTTCATTGTATATCGGACCGTAATTTTTATCGATTTTATCATCTTTTTGGAAGTAGTCTTCAATGAACCGATGACTGATGGCAGGATATTGATCCAAATAGTCTGCGAAAGCCTCCTGAGAAATTTCGGGAAGCATCTCTTCTGGAGATTCAGAACGTGTAATATTGCCGGATTCATCGGTTTTGGCCACCGGTTCCGTTTTAAGAAAAGGTGTAAACACATCATCAGGTTCTTCTTCTTTCTTTATTACTTTTTTTGGATTTAAATTTGTAATAGTTTTTTGTGATGTCTTTGAGGATTGCATAATTTCTTCAAGTGGTTTAGATATTGGCTCGAATAGTTTACTAATATACTCATCTTGCTCTGATTTACCTAATTTCAACGCCAAGTATTTCTTGCGAATTGAACTAGCAAGTTCAGACACTTTTTTCTTGCGCAATGCAGCAGTAACCTTATCGTCAGACATATTGGTGTAGACTAAAGGCATGCACTACAATTTTATATATTTATCGAATCTTTTGCGATACCTACCATCGTTCACCTTCACAATTACTGAAGTACCATAGCGGTCAGACCAGCACTTTGAACAGATATTTTTAAATGTGTCAAATGTCATGTCTGGAGATACGTGTTCGTCAAATATATGTTTCAAATTTACCTCATCCTGCTTAAATAACACAATTACATTACAATTGTCACGTATGAGCTGTTTCGGTATTTTTGATTATGTTTGACAAAGATATGCAGCATCGATATCTTTATGCCTACACATTGAGAAGTATTCACGAATTTTCTGCTGGCCGTCACAGGCTACGTCATCGAATAAAAATATGAAATTTGGTCGATGTATATCTGGACTAATTATTCTCTCATTGTCTTTAAATGGAAAATACCCAACACCCTTGACTTACGCTATAACTTCTTGCAGCAATTGATACTTCGGTTGAAATAACGGTTTTGAATAAACATAAACATTTTTGAATTTCGTGCCATTCGGATTGAATAGGAGCGCCAGCACGGCATTCGTCTTTCCACACCCACTGGGGCCACATATAATAGCACGGAAAGAATTTGGTAACAATTTACCATGTTTGCCGATCGATGGTGTTGAGGTAAAATCTATATTTTCAATGGGTATCGTCTGCTCTTGTTAAATTATCTTCATCGTGTGAGTCGTTGTTTCTTAGTGCTGCTCTATAAATATAGGTTTAGCGCCACTTACGCGTATCAGTCTTAATGTTGGTGTTTGAAGGAGAAGGTCTTTTAAATTCTCTCATCAATAAACTACGTTTTGAACTTCACTTACCTAGCTATCACTACTGTGGTCGTAAGTACTCCTCCCACCCCTTTTTGTAGAAAATTATTTGCTTTTTTTTGGTAGCCGGTATAAAATTGTAAAAACGTCTTGATCGTGGAGATCCAGGCATTAACCCCTTGGACGCTGCTTGTAAACAACACGATAGTTTTTACTGGAAGAATAAGTCTCTCGAAGAACGGCACAAAGCCGATCAGATACTTGGAGATAAAGCTTGGGCCCGCGTCAAATCAAAAGACGCTTCTTTGGGAGAGAAAACTGCTGCATTACTTGTGACAGGCGGAATGAAGGTGAAAAGAAACCTAGGAATGGGATATCGCCGCCGCAAACGCCGTTCTTTTCATCGAGATGTTATTCTAAAAGTAGGAAAGTCCATGAAAAAAGGGGCATCTTTGAAAGACACTGCAACGTTTGCCTTACGAGCAGCCAAAGCACTTATTAAAGAATTTGGTGGAAAAAAAGAAGTTGAGGTTCCTCGAGTAATATCTGTAGCGAAATCCGGAGGTTCCCTACCACTTATCCCTTTGTTTGCTGGCCTTTCGGCACTTGGAACTTTGTCAGGTGGTGCTGCTGGCATTGCAAAAACTGTCATTGATGCTAAGCATGCGCAAAAGGAATTGGAAGGAGATGTACGTCATAATAAGGCTATGGAACGTGAAGGATCTGGTCTGTATCTGAAAAAGTACCCAAAAGGCGGGTTTCAAGTTGATTCGTTCTTTGCAATGAGCGATACTTTGTTGTGCATTGAAGGGTCTGTTGAAACACATGGGGCTGGTGACGTAAAATTATCAAATAATGTTGGAGCCTTCCTATTCGATTCATGTACGTACAGTGAAAGTGCCAGGGAAATGGAAACAGTTCGGGATCCTGGAATAATAAGTGCCGTACGTGCCATGACTTGTTATAACCAAGAAGATTCCAATCATATGGCTATAGCTGGCTGGAATTACCCGAAAGATCCTATTTTGAATGTCAGCGACAAGTCCTCCAACCTTCAAATACCTCTCAAACATATTTTTAAAGATTATCCCATGATTACATGTGGGCGGCAAACAATACGATTAGTTCGAGCAAATGATAATGATTGCATATATATCACGGAAAAAAATATCTCTGGTACGCTCACTAGTACAACTGCTAAAATTAACATTACAAGTGTTGAACTAAAAGTTAAACATATCTTTCCTAATGACGATATAAAATTTAATCTCATGAAATCCATTCAAAAAGATCAGCCTATATTTATTCCATATAGGAAGTGGGAGTTACACGAAAACATCCACTTCAGTTGAAAGACCTCGATTTGTTATTGTTTTCTTTCAAACCGACAAACGTAACGTGAGTACAGCTGACCCGACTTTATTTGACAATGCCGACGTGCAAAGTATAAGACTTTCACGTGACGGTGACTATTGGCGTAATGAAAGAATACAATTGGACTTTGGTAAAATTGACTACAATGAGGCATATTTTAACTATACTGAATTCTATCCCAACTACGCGAACTCCACACAAAAGCGCCCCCTGCTGGATTATTCTTCTTTCAAGAAACGTGCATTGTTTGTTATCAATTGTTTGAAACAGGAAGAAAGCATGAGGGCGTCCACAGTCGATGTGAAACTTGACATTGAAGCAAACATAGGCTTTCCCGAAAATACCAAAGTCTATTACATCATAATTCACAATTGCCACATGGAATACTTCTTCCTCACCGAAATTGTTAAAAGCTTGAACTAGATAGTGATCTGAGTTAGTGTTCGAGCAGGTGTCAACATGAGAGTAGCATTTGTAGACATTCAAGGCTTTGTCGTAGATGGGCTCTTCGTTGTCAAAGAACTCCCCATAGAAATTGGCTTCAAAAGTTCGCATTACATATTTTTGCTACCGCAACCGTTTGCCACATTAATTAACGATGATAAAAAGACCACATCATACTTGGAAAGGAATGTGCATGGCATTCGATACTCTTCTGGAGATGTAGAATATTCTAAAGTGAGTGAAATATTGGAAAGCAAGCTATTGTATACTGCAGACTACATTTACGTTCGAGGGCAACAAAAAGCGGAATTTCTGCTAAAGAACTGCCATGTATTCGGTGTTTTTCCACACATTATTGACGTTTGTAAATTTGGTGGTATGCCGTGTGCATCAGGAAACTTTGTCCAGAATCCAAACCCCTGCCACGCCTCTGGACTATATTCGTGTACCCAACGAAATGTACAAAGCCTCCGCCACTGGTTTTCAAATACTGTATTACCATTATAAATAAAGTTTTTTGAAGAAACATGGGTTTTTTATTGAAACACTATATATTCATCAACTTTTATATTACATGAAGATTCAAATTTTCGTTTTACAATTTTTAAAATAGTTTACAAAATTAAAACAAAGACAGATACTAATATTATGCATGTTATGGCAAAAACATTATTGATTTCATTTTTTATATTCTCTCCTGTTCTGTTGAACATGGTTGAATACGTCCTAATGGATACGTAACTTGCGGTAATTGTCTGCAGGCTAGCTCTTCAGGCACCCAGTTTATACGAAGCCTGCTCCACATCACGTCTTCCTTATCAGATAAACTGAGATTCTTTATTTGTTTCATAACCTTACTTTTGTCTTCATAAAAAGCAATGTTTTCATTTAATTTACCAATGTCCTCGATATGCTCTTCAATTCGATGTCTGTACTCTTCTGAAGCCATATTACAAATGAGCCCACACGTTTGACGTAGCACGTGAAGTTTGACGTTGCGCGTGACGTTTGACGTAGCACGTGACGTTTGACAGACGTTTGACGTAGCACGGAACGTTTGACGTAGCACGTGACGTTTGACACGTGACCTTTGACGTAGCAAGTGACGTTTGAAATGCGACGTTTGACGTATCATGTTTTTCAATACAAAGCATATTTTAGTTCCTTCTGTAAAAATATATCGTATGTTACTTTTAAGTCCCCCGGTTTATTTCGAAATCCGTTTTTTAACCTCCCCGTATCTTAGAAATATTACATTGTTACTTTTAAGTTACCCGGTACGAAATTTCAGCAGACCCAGCCAGCGCTATCCGTTATTATCAGCGTCATCCGGTAACATATTCGCGCTCTCATTCACCAGATTTTTTTTATACCTCTTTTCGCAAGTTAAACATATGCGAGGGATTAGACATACAGATACATTCAAATAAAAACGGAACATAGGGGTTTAGTGTATTGTCCGATCTAAATAGTCCACCAACAAAACATTTCTATAAGTTCACTTCAATGAATATCAAGTATTGATCTGGACAGCTAGATTCAGAATCACTGTAGAAAAGCCCGCCCCTTCTCCTATCAAAATTTGTTAGTTATGTGCGAGGTGTGTCCGAGTGCGATCTGCGATTTAGTATTGAATAATTATTTGATGGGGTTAGTAAACGTCGCTACATATGGAAACAATATGCTTACGTTTTATGTTGTTAAAATCGAAAATTAATTGTTAAATTCTCTTTAACAATTAATGTTTCGAGTTAAGATAATATGTTTTGATTTCTTTTGGCCATAACGGCTTGCAAAATAAAAATATATTCGTAAATAAAACAAAATAGGATTCGTTAAATTGAAACAAAATTATGGGCTTGAACACTCACCGATCGACTGACTGTCTGGCGCTAATTAAGGACCGCCCACAGTTGAGAATAGGGAGTGGTGGGAATTGTACGATATAGGTGTCCAAATAAACTATTGTAATAATCGTGTTTTTAATCTGTTGAAGCTGGATGTTGGTCGACTAGTTCAAAAGCAGTTCTGATACAATGCTTAAAATCCCTATGTTCCGTTTTTGTTTGAATGTATCTGAATACGTTAAGCGTAATACTATAGACGAGAAGGTTGCTGGTTCGCTTCCCCACATTGACAAAAGTTTTTTCAATTTTTAAATAATTCTACTATGACGTCACCAGCTTGGGAAGTGTGCCGGATGCGATAGATGGCATGTGACAGGTGTCAGACATGTGGCAGGTGACAGATGATAGATGACAGACATGTGACAGATGACATATGATAGGTGACAGATGGCCGGTGACAGGTGACATATGGCAGGTGACGGACACATTGTTTTCCCTATATCTATAGTCATGGTGGCTTTGTATATCTACTTCCCAATATTGCACAAGAAGTACCAATTTTGTTAAGCAGGCGTCTCACGATCAAATAGTTTGTCAAACTTGACTAATCAAACTGCATTGGTGACGTCAACATATGAATTTGATCAAATTTTCTCTATTTTAGGGCCGCCTGTAAAACGATCAGTCAGTTTGATAAAATCTGATTAACTTTTGGTCAATTTTGACACTAGAGAAATGACAGTTTTGACGTCAATAATTTGGTCCTTTGATCTCGTGTTTTATGGTGTTTTGCTGTTTTGTGGGTTTTCGCTTTCTAGTTTTCATTGTGTTGTGGTTTTCATTTTCACGTGTTGTTTTTGATAATTTTTAGTTTCATTACATATCAGGTCGATGTCTTTTACACGTGACCAAGTACTAGCGTTGATTGATTAGTATAGGAGCCATGAAATATTGTATGTGGTCAAAAATCCTTTATACCACAATAAAAATGCCCGACAGCAAATCTTGGAAACAATTACCGTCAAAATCAGTTTATTAATTGCGGCTTAAAGTGTCATACTATTATTATTTATTTTCATTAATAATCTATTAAATCTAGTAGCAAGATCGTCCAAATGAGATTTGATTATTGAATTTTTTTTATGATTTCATTTTCTTTTAATTCTATGACTGTCATGTGGGTTTTTAACAAGTCTACGTCTGAGTCGTCGGGGTTACCTGTAATGTATTTTATAGCTGTACCAAGGAAATTAAAAAGTGCTCTCTTTTGTTTTCTTGTTATCTTATGAAGGTAGTCGTAAGCTTGTTCGCGTAAGTGATTGTATTGAGCGTATAGGAGTGAGAGGGGTCAGTTTTGAATAGGAATTTCAAAGAAATTATTTAAGTTAGTGTTTAAAGTTTCCGCTAATAAGTCTAAATCTATGTGTAAAATGTGTCTATGATAATGTGAAATTTCTCTGGATTTTCCCAATTCCTCGGCATAATAACCATTATTCGGAATGCTCTGGATCTTGAGAAGATGTCCCAGGGATAGGGTTGTCCTGTAAAGAAGTTTTGTCTTGAGCTTTTTTATCGGTCAGTTTTCGAATTCTTTTCACAAATTTTAAATGGATACTAGTGACTTTTTGATTGTTGGTTTTTCCAATGATTTTTGTTTTGGTCTGTTTTTCAGGACGAATAGTTGTATAGGGTGCTTGTAATTTAGGTCTGTGCTTTTTCTTGGATACATACAGAGTTTGTGCAATGTTTATATCTGGTATATTTTCGACATTTTTATTTTGTTCATTTAAGATTTTCTCTCTTTTTTCTTTTTGTTTATTATATAAGTCTTTCATAAAGGGTTTTAATTCCTCTTTATGTCTTTTATTGTATGTTTCGTATACCGGAAGGTCGAAGTCATAATGAATCTCTTCAGCGTATGGGCCTTACAAAATTGAGAAGGGAGAATAATTTGTGGCAGAATGAATAGATTGATTATAAATTAGTATGTCATGAGTAAAAAGATCGTCTACAGGGTCATTTGGATTTTGTTCTTTTAAGGTTCTAACTTTTTCAGAAAGAGTCGAATGAAATCTTTCAACTGGGGAGTTTGAAAAAGAATTGTTTACTGTTGTGAAATGCATTCCAATTTTATGGATTTTCATGAATTCTTTAATTAGAGAGGAGTTAAACTCGGTACCACTGTCGGATACAATTTTCTTGGGATAGTTGTGGTGTGCAAAATAATGTCGTAATTTACTTAATATTGAGATTGATGTTTTGTCGGGTATTTTATAGCATTGTCCATATTTCGAAAATGAGCCCAAAATTGTCAGATACAAGTTTTTGTTACAATGAAATAAATCTATGTGCAAAATATCAAAAAGTTTTTGACCAAGAAGTGGTCCTAGTTGGGAAGTTTATAGGGGTGTCTTTCGTATTTGTTTTTTAGTCAAATTTTACATTTATTAATAAAGTTAGAGATAGTTGTTTGCATAGAAGGCCAGTAAAATTGATGTCTTAAATGTTTGTAGGTTTCTACTATTCCGTTATGATTTTCGGAATGGTATTTTTTCACGCATTCAATTTGTCTTTGTTCGTCTTCAATGTCCTGTAACATTGTTGTACAAAAAATAGCTTTAACAGTTGGGTCTAAGTTTTCTCCAAAGTAATTGCCAATAAAAGGTCTGTACTCTTGGTCTATTTTTATCGAAAACCTCTGATTTGGTCGTAGGATTTCTTTGAAAACATCTAGTATTTCAGATTTCCAATTTTCCTCAGTTAAGTGTATCGTGTATCTATGTTTATTAAAAATTTTCTTATAAGTTAAATCATAATTTTCTGATTCAGTAATAAATACTAATTGATTTGTCGATAAATTAATGGGTTCTTCGGAGATAAGTATTCCTGCAATTGGGTTTTCAACTGCAGTATGTTGTGTATTGTCGGATGATTGATTTTCATCAAAATGTTCGAGAAATTCGTCTACGTCAAATACGTCATTTAAATCTGGAGGTTCAGCACAATTTGAATTGTCCGTAAGGGCATTTATGTGAATTCTGGAAAGAGAATCGGCTACCTGGTTTTCTTTACCTAACTTATATTTCACCTCAAAATTATAATCCTCTAATTTAAGTCTCCAGCGTGCTAACCTAGAAGTGGGGTCTTTTATTTTATAGATCCAAACAAGGGGGTTGTGATCCGTTTCGATAAGAAATTTTTGTCCGTATAAATAGGGACGAAAATGTTTACAAGAATCGACAATAACTAATAGTTATTTTTCAATAGTTGAGTAGTTTTGCTCTGCGGAATTCAAAGTTCTAGAATAATAAGCAATTGGGTGATTATTCTGAGAAAGTACAGAGCCAATAGCTACATTCGAGGCATCTGTAGTTAGTACAAATGATTTTGAAAAATCGGGATATTGAAGGATGTGGGCGTTAATCAATAATTGCTTGCATTTTTCGAAACATTCTAAATAGTTAGGATTAGTGGGGTTGATTTTTGTTCCTTTTCGAGTGCATCTAGAAAATGGAGATGCCACTTTAGCGAAATTTGGGATGAATCTTCGATAGTAACCTATAAGTCCTAGAAATGATTTAATTTCTTTTAATGTTTTCGGCAGAGGAAATTTTTGGATAGCTTCTATCTTACAAGGATTCGGTTTGATACCATCGACGGTCACTAAGTGGCCGAGAAAAGAGACTTCCTTTTTAAGAAACTCGGATTTGTCCAATTGAATTTTAAGATTATTTTTTCGAAAAACATCAAAGATAGCGGCAATATGAACAAGATGTTCATGAAAAGATTTTGAGAAGATAATTACGTCGTCCATATAAACAAAGCAGGATTTCTATAAGAAGGGTCTTAAAATGTTAACCATTAATCTTTCAAATGTTGCTGGGCTATTTTTTAGTCCCATAGGAAGTTTCGTATATTCAAAATGACCATGTAGTACAGTAAAGGCTATTTTTTCGATTGAATTTGGATGAAGTTCGATCTGATGAAATCCTTGGGCTAAATCTAGGTTGTAAAATAGGTGGCTTTACCTAAATTGTCCAAAATTTCATCAATTTTGGGAATTGGATATTTATCGTCTATAGTATTTTCGTTAAGTTTTCGGTAATCAATTACCATTCGGAATTTTTTCTGACCGGAAGCATCGGCCTTTTTTGGGACGATCCACACAGGGGCGGAATATGGAGATGTAGAAGGTCTTATAATATTATTATCTGGAAACTTGTTTACTTGTTTAACAATTTCTTCTTGCATTATTTTGGGGTGTCTGTAACTTCTAACATAAATAGGGTTGTCGTCTCGTGTTTTTATTTCGTGTTTAATAGCAGAAGTAAAAGTCAGTTTTGTTTTGTCATCATAAAATAAATCTTTAAATTTTTTACACGAATTTTTAATTTTTTCTTTTTCTTCAATATTTAAATGGTCTGTCCGAATAGCAGACTCATCAAAATTGCACGTGGGATTTTTCATCTCATAATTTTCTACTACTACTGTTTTAATGTTAACAGGTCTTTGAAATGTGATATCGTCTATAAACCATACTTTACAGTGTGAATAGACTCTGGAATTCTCACGTTATTAATTACTGGGAATTAATGTCTGGGAATAATATTTCACCACTGCTTATGCTAACAGGAATTTTATTATATAAGGTTATAAATGGAATTGTAATACTCAAGTTTCTTAAGGTTAGAGTCTTTGTCGAATAATCTAAAATTGCGTTAAATCTTCCTAAGTCAGAATTACCAAGTAAAATATCGGAATCTTCACTCCTTTCAGCAATTCGAGCATCAATAAATTCGTTTATATTTTATTCTTTAAATATAGATGTGTCAATATTTAGATTGCATTTGTGAGTTAATTTCATAGAGGTCAATGTGAAAGGTTTATGATAAATATGGGATTTGTTAAAAAATGTTGCGGCTTTTGGGTAGATAATAGTATTAGACCCACCTGAATCTATTAAAACTTTTAATTTTGATTTGGACATTATGAAAAAATGAAAAAAGGTAATTGGGGGTAATCTCGAATATTATTTATGTTTATACAGGGGGCGGTTGTTCTTCGGAGGGTTCTCGTGAAAATCCTGAAAAGTTTCCTCATCGAAATTTTCCATTTCTTCATTATTTGAAGAGTTTATACTAAAATCATGTGTTCGTCTGGTAGAAATATTCATGGGTTCATTTCTGGATTGAATTGTTTGTACACCGCTCATAGGAGAGGAAGTATTTTGTTGATGTTGGGTGTTTCTAGGAATAGGAGATCTATTGAAATTTTGAGCGCTGTTACCAAAATTTGAAGGCTGAAACACATTTCTTTGGTTATTGTTTTGGAAATTAATCCGTGGAAAATTGAATTTTTGTTGTGCAGTATTACGAGGGGTCGGCGAAGAGTGGATTGGTTGTGAAAAATTTCGTTCGAATTGAAATTACGTTGCGGGGGATTATGGGGCTATGTAAAAAAGTTGCCGGATCTACTGTTAAAACGGTTTTGAGTGGGACCGCTAGAATTTTGTCTAGCAGAAGACGGTCCTCTGTTTTGTTGGTGCTTCAAGAAATTCATGTATTGTTGCTGATTTTAATGATTATCATATGCTATACACTTTTGAAGAGCTTCTTCAAGGGAAGTGATTTGAAAATGTGATAAATACTCACAATAGGGTTCATTTTGGCGGCGTTGGCTGGTGCACCCAGGAAGCGACTCAGTCGCCTCCTCAAGAGCGGGGTACCTTACCAATCCGCCTTGAACCAAATTCTAGAGCATCGGAAGCAGGATCAGTCGCAAGAGGTGAAGAATATTCCCTATGTGGCTGGTTCAAGCAAGCGCTGACGCTCTAATGATGACTCACCCGGACAAGTGGCAAAAAAGCCCTACTCGGCTGAATCAGTTGTAACGTCAGATAAAATTGACTTACAAAAACCCTCTTATGGGCAGGCTGTATCCGGCATCAAGGTGGGAATATTACACCTTGAACATCCGACAACCTCCATAGCGACCAACCAACTGGAATCTCTTCAGTACGCTATTATGGCCGCTGTAGAGGATATTCCGGAAGGTGGTCCACAAGTGCAGTTCCAGAGCTGTACATTCCGGCAGGATGACTGCAGGTCACCTGTGTAGATCAGGAGAGTGTTTCGTGGTTGACTGGAGTAGTCAATACCCTTCAACCATGGGATGGTGCCTCCCTGAGATGCGTCTTGGGTGACCAACTTCCAAAGCCACACATCTGTGTGGCTTACATACCTGATGAGGGCAGTCTTAGACTAACCTCTGAACAGGTCCTCACTAGGCTGAGGAAAATGAACCATGGTGTGTTAACCTTGGAGTGGACTATTCTACACAAGGAAGTTACAGGCCCTGGCCAAACATTGACCTTCGCCATTGACGATGGATCTATGGCCGAGCTGGAGAGGGTGGGTTTTAAACCTTACCTGGGTTTTGGGCAGGTTGTTTTCCGCCCTAAAACCCGGTCTTCCCCCGTCCCTCGAAAGGATCTGAGAAAATCCACGGCCCAGAGCCGAGCGGAAAACTCCCTGTGGCAGTGAGGAGAACCAAAACTCCTCACAAGATCAGGGGTAGTGCACCGCCGGCACGTAGCCAAGGCACCAGGTAACCAAAAGCTGGATTTCCCAAGATGAAGACGGCTATCGTCCCTTCTAGGAAACCGGCAAAAGAGACTGGACCTGGTGTCCTGAAATCGAAGACCGTCATGGCCTCGACAAAGCCACCAAAAAAACCAGCTGGGCCGGCGACGAAAGGTGATCAAACCTCGTCGTCTACATCAAACACAGCCTCATCATTGACAGGAGCAGATGGTGGCGTCTTAATTGACCCACCGACTGATCCTTCCAATATTTAAGGAGATATAAGTTTGCCTGCGGCACTCAACACTCTGCCACATTCAATTGTTTACTGGCAAACTTACAGCATGCCAAGGCCGCTTCTTATATCCTTGGCAAAAGGTTCAAGGACGAATTAATCGACCTTGCCTTCCTGCAAGAACCATGGACAGGAAGCACAGACCGAGTAACCGGTCTCAGCAATATTCCTGGTGAGGTAATAGTCTGCCCTGGGGTGAAACCTTTTTTTTTTTCGGGCCGAGATGGGAAACTCATGTTCGAATGGGTCCAGGACCCAAACAGTGTTGGACTCATCCCCAAGGAGATGCCTACCAACCAAACCCACCTCAAACTCGCCGTTACCCCCGCCTCGGAATCACTACCCTAGCATACTTCGAGACAGGCGGCGGTCCCTCGCACACTCTCCGCTCACACTGTCATCTGCTCCCTCCTATCACTCCTGCCTCTCATGCCATATCGAGTCCTTCTCTCCCCCTTACCGTGCTCTCTACTACTCCACTCACCTCCACCCATTCCTCCTCCCCCCTCAACATTATCACCACCATGTTTTCCCAGTACACCGCCTCCCCTAGTTTCCTCTCCAACTTCTTCAGCACTTCCGCGTTCCTCCAGCATCTAAACACATGCCCCACATTATCCTCCACTTCACACCTCTCGCACACACCAGTCTCTCGTTTCCCAATCTTGTGGAGGTACCCTACTCTCGACCCATCCAGTGAGCACTTGTGTCAAGAAGTAGTTCACCTCCCCGAATTTCCGGTCCATCCAATCTCTCCTATTCCCAATCGCTCCTTTCAGCGCGCCCTCATACTCCTCCCACCTTCTCTCCATTTCCTCCTCCATCCATTCCCGTACCTCTTCTTTGGTCGCACCCCTCCAGCGTTTGCTCCTAGCTCTAGCCAACACGTGCAATGGGTAGGACCTTGCCAGCACCGCTGCTGCCAGTCCACCCACTGTCCTGTACCCCTGCACCACCCTCAGCAGTATCCCTCTCTGCACCCGCAGAAGTGGCCTAACCCTCGCATTCACCCCCGCTCTTTCACCCCACACCTCCGCACCGTACAGCATACTCTGCTCTACCGTCCTACCAATTACCCTCCTCTTCCACTCTCCCGGCCCTTTCACATTACACATCAATCTTCCCAGCCATGCTGCCCTCACTTTACCCTTCTCTGCCGCCTTCACCATATGGGTTTTGAAGGATAATTGGCTATCCAACCACACCCCTAGGTATTTCACAGACTCCTCCATGCGAATTCTCCTTCCCTTAACCATCACCCCCACTTCCCTTGCCCTGCTCCGTCCCTTCACTAGCAACCCCACCGTCTTCTCTTCCACCACTTCCAGTCCGCACCGCTCTATCTTCTCCACAATCTTCCTGCATATTCTCTCCGCCTTTCTTTCTATCTCCGCCTCTCCCTTTGCCGTACATACCAGACACACATCATCCGCATACACCGTAAACTCACATCCCTCTTCACATACTATCCCACAAACCTCATCAAACACACACTTCCAGAGCGTCGGTCCAAGAACCGAGCCCTGAGGCACTCCAGCCTCCATCTCATATCTCCTCCCTCTGGAGTCTACAATCACACGCCCCGTCAGGTAGTCCTCCACCAGGTTAACCAACCCCTGCTCCACTCCAAGCCTCAGCAAAGCGCTCAACACTGCCCGTTTGCTGACACTGTTGAACGCGTTCCCGACGTCGAAGAACACGAGTAGGGCCAATTGGGGTGAAACCTAGAGCATGTCTACTCACCAGGAAAAATATTAATTATTTTTTGCTTACAGGCCTTGGACTCCAGATGTAGTAGCCATTCAGATGTACTTACCGGAGAAGAATGGTATGACAAACATAGTCGCCTGCTCTGCATCCTTCCCAGGAGACATGGTTACTGTACCCCCTCTTGCTATACGGCGATTAATCGACTATAGCAAGAAGAACAGACTTCAGTTAGTCATGGGCTGTGACGCCAATTAACACCATACATCGTGGGGCAGCACGAATATAAATCGCAGAGGTGAGTTACTCTTTGATTATATACTAGGGGAAGCGCTATCTGTTATTAATAAGGGCTCCGAACCAACCTTTGTCACTAGAAACAGATCAGAGGTATTAGATTTAACTATCAGCTCAAACTTTCTGAGCAATAAGATACAGCATTGGGCTGTATCTACTGAACCTTCGTGTTCAGATCATAGACATATTCAATTCAACATTGAAATAGGCCAGAGGCCAGTAGTGGAATATCGCGACTCAGAGCTACTGATTGGAGTGGATATAAAAATTCCTCTCAACTGTACATTGAGGATGGTTTCACCACAATTAACAGTTGTGATGGGATATATACTGCGGCGGAAAAACTTCGCGAAGCAGTGATATCATGAAAACTGTCCACTCAAGACTAAAAGAGATAATCGCAACTCTACTTGGTGGAACAAATGCCTAAAAAAGCGAAGAAAAGAAGTTCGACGACTATTTAACCGAGCTAAAGAGTCAGGCAACTGGGAGCTTTACAGAACTACTCTAACAAGTTACAATAAAGAAATCAGAAAGGCAAAGCGGGAGTCTTGGAAAAAGTTCTGTGAGATTATTTCTGATATACCTCGTAGTACTAGAATCCACAAGATTCTCTCTATAGAGTCGATTGCCGAGATTGGATCGATAAAGCGATCTGATGGCACTTTAACGACCTCTAGAAAAGTAACGTTAGAGCTTTTGATTAAAAATCACTTTCCTTGAAGTTTGACTCTGGATAACAATCGACCTCCGCTCTTTGAAGGCGCAAGGCGGCCAAAAAAGATCGATTGGAAGGCCGCCAAGAAAGTTATCACAGCACCGGCAGTTGAATGGGCAATCAAATCTTTTCAGCCTTTCAAATCTCCCGGTGAGGATGGAATATTTCCAGCTCTACTGCAAAACGGACTGGAATTACTTTTACCCATCCTCATTAAACTGTATTGAGCTAGTCTGGCTTGGAATTACATACCACCCAGTTAGTTGGCGGCTAGGGTGGTATATATACCGAAAGTGGGCCGCACAGACCCACACCCTAAATCGGTCAGACCAATTAGCCTAACATCTTTCCTGCTTAAAGGACTTGAAAAAGCACTGGATTGCTACATTAGGCGAGTAGCCTTATATAATTCCCCCCTGAGCATCCACCAATATGCTTATCAAACTGGCAAATCAACAGAACAACCTTGTTGAGAAAATCACACAATCCCTTAACAACAAGGAGATTGCGGTGGCCATATTTCTTGACATTGAAGGAGCATTTGACAATGCACTACCGACCTCCATTGGTTCAGCTTTGACTGGAAATAGCATCAAACCAACCATTACCGGTTGGATATATGCCATGCTCACTATTAGGACAGCCACTACATCTCTTCAGGACGAGACTATTAGCTTTAAGGTTTCCAGGGGCTGCCCACAAGGCGGAGTACTATCTCCCCTACTATGGTCACTCTTGATGGATAACTTGCTTAGCGCTCTCGAAAGAAGAGGGGTAGAACTGCAATCGTATGCAGACGACCTTGTCATCTTGGCAAGGACCAAGTCAGGAAGGGTAGCATATAATATCCTCCAAAAGACGTTGGACGATGTCCACAGTTGGTGTCAGAGGGAACAGATGTCTGGTAAAACTGTTATGGTTCCCTTCACTAGGAAAAGAAAGTTGAAGGATCTTCCACTACTTTCCTACAATGGTGAGGTTATTCCATTTGCAGCGGAAGTAAAATATTTGGGGATTATCCTAGATATGAAACTTACTTGGAACGCTCACTTGGAAAAAGTTATCCATAAGGCCAGTCTATCCTTGTGGACATGTCGTAGGATCTGTGGAAAATCTTGGGGCTTGGGACCTAACCAAATCTATTGGATATATGTGATGATCGTTAGACCAATTATCACATATGGAGCTATTGCCCGGTGGCCAAAAGCTATACAGCGAAAGGCCCAAGCAAAGCTCTCTGGTTTACAGAGACAGGCTTTTGCCTGGCAATTACTGGTGCTATCAGCTCCACACCGTCAGCAGCCATGGAAATCCTTCTGGACCTACCTCCTCTCCATATATTTTTGGAAAGAGAGGCTAGATGGACAACATACAGAATTGTGCATATTTCTAAATGTACAAATCAGGCTTATACAGAACGAAGCAGAATGCTAGTGGACACTGAAAGTCACAGTATTCTGGGAATGACCTATGACATAATGCCTCCAACAGTAAACTACGACCTGCCTTATACCGTCCTAATTCCAAATAGAGATTAATGGGTCCTCCGTAAGGATCCTCCGTAAGGATGAACTATTAAGAGCAGACAGTTGTTGGTACACAGACGGTTCAAAAACACCCTCAGACTCTGGTGCAGGTGTATACGGGCGCAGACCTAGGACAGAAATCTCAACCTCTCTAGGATCCTATGCAACCGTATTTCCGGCGGAAATTTACGCCATTGTTTCATGTGTGGAGAGATTGAAGCAAGCCAATCTCATACATAGAACAATAAAAATTTTCTCGGATAGCCAAGCGGCTTTAAAAGCACTTAGCTCTCACCGTGTAACGTCGAAATTGGTTTTAGACTGCCAAAGAAGACTCTTCTCAATAGGAGAACTCAATAAAGTATTGCTGGTCAGGATCCCTGGCCATTCTGGCATGGAAGGAAACGAGAAGGCAGACTCTCTTGCAAGGGAGGGTGCCGTACGTGTTTCTATCGGACCAGAACCTATAATTGGCATCGCAATAAGTTTTACCAAACAAACACTGAATACCTGGACGGCAAGAAGAGCTTTAGACGTCTGGCATAATTTACCAGGATTGGTTCATTTAAAGACTTTCATACATCCTCAAAGAATGTCTCGAAACAAATGTTAGACTATAGCATGTCCTACGTTGTCTAACAGGTCTTTTAACAGGCCACTGTCATCTGATTCATCATATGCTAAAACTTGGACTGTCGGAAGATCCGACCTGCCGTCTTTGTCCGGAAGATGATGAATCAGCAGAGCAGATAATTTGTAGATATCGAAGAATAAAAATATATTATTCTAACGCTTACAACAATGTTTTGAAAAATATTTTTCAAATCAGTGACCGTTCAACGAAGAAAAAAACTACTACTTCCCGGGCTACATGCCCCGACAGACATTGAATTACACTTCTGTCAAACGGGGTTGGTAAATCTACAAGATTTAAACCAACCATTCTGGTCTGCAACTAGAAGGGACAACATAACTTGTAGACCGGTTTCGGCGTATTGCGCCTCATCAGTACAAGGTATATGTTATCGTCCGAGAGTTAATCCCGAACTGAATTTATCTCTACAATCGCCAACTATACATACCTTCCGCTGACGGAAATGTGTTAGTTGCGAAAGTAGCGACACCTTCACCTCCAAGTCACAAACCAAAATTCGAAAGTGACAAGAAACCCGCGAGCTTGAAACAAAAATGAATTATTACAGTTTCCTGTAAAATTGTCGTATTTAGTAAAGCGTTATACCAATAGATATCGAAGAATAAAAATATATTATTCTAACGCTTACAACAATGTTTTGAAAAATATTTTTCAAAAACAGTGACCGTTCAACGAAGAAGAAACAACTACTTCCCGGGCTACATGCCCCGACAGACATTGAATTACACTTCTAAGTCAAACGGGGTTGGTAAATCTACAAGATTTGAACCAACCATTCTGGTTTGCAACTAGAAGGGACAACATAACTTGTAGACTGGTTTCGGCGTATTGCGCCTCATCAGTACAAAGTATGTGTGAGCCACAATAGACTCTTGCGAGTCGCAGTGGAGGGCCTTATAGATCCACTCATCATAAACCTAACCTAACCTAGGGTTCATTTATGCCGGAGCAGAATGTCTTAAGGGCCATATTCTTAAAATAGGGAGTTTTGAAATTGATAGTTTCGATATTATTGTTTAATGTAATATGCTGGAGTAAGTCGTTTAGGTTTTTTTCGATACTCGCTGATGATATTGGTCATATGTCTCGTTAAATTTTTGAACAGTTGTTGATAATTGTGTCACTAAAATGTCTTCTGAACGTCGGTCGCCGAACCTAGCTAACAAGGCCGGTCGTACGTCTGTCCAAATAGTTTCATTAGAATAATTTAAAAAATCTCTTGGTTCACCTTTGATACGAGATAAAATATTGGCATTCAAAATAAATTCTTGAGCTGGAGTAACTGGAGTAATATGTATGTATGTATGTATGTATGTATGCATGTAAATTGGGGTGACATTCACTGAGACCTAAAAGATCTATTGTGCCCCCTTTCTTCTACTTAGTTCCTGAGGAAAGTCTCAGAGACTAGTAGCTCCTTCAGTCCTATTTCCCGGAGGAATTTTAGGATATTTGCAGGCTTCAACTTAGGTAAATGTCCCTCTTCTACCCAGTAGTCTCCAAGGTGTTGTGCCCTAGGATTCTGAATTGCTGTGCAGTTCGCAAGTATGTGGATGGAGGTTTCTTCTTACATGCCACATAATCTACATTCTTCTTCCTCCACTATATTGAGCTTTTTCAGGTGCGCATTCAGGCGACAATGTCCCGTGAGGACGCCTGTTAAAACTCTTAGTGCAGTTTTACTTTGACTTATGCATTCATTTGATCTCAGCGGGTTGTAATCACCCAGAAGAATCTTTGATTGCCCAAGTCCTACTAGATCATTCCAATGGTCGGATCTTCTCTTTTCTTCGGCGTTGCCTATTTCTTCCAATATTACATTGGGGCTGATACCGCAAAAGGGTTGCCCCCAAAAGGGTGTTCCAGTCACCCTCTTTGCTAGTTCCTGTGCTATCTCATTTCCTTCTATCCCTGTGTCTCCTGGAATCCACAGTAAGCTGACTATATTGTACTCGCCTAGTTCATTTAGTTTGCCTAGGCATTCCCACACCATTTTGGAACTGATAACACAAGAGCTCAGTGCTTTAATGGCTGCTTGACTATCCGACATTATGATAATCCTTTGCCTTCTATATCCTTTATCAATATTGAACTGGGCACACTTTCTTATGGCGTAAATTTCCACTTGAAAGATACTCGGGGTTTTTCCCAAGCTTTCAGAGTGTTTGGTTCCTGGCCCGTACACTCCTATCCCAGTTCCTTCTATTGCTTTTGAGCCGTCTGTGTACCATTGAATGGCATTCTTTCCAAGTCTGGCAATGGTATCTGTATCCCATTCCTTCTTGTTGCTTAATTCCATAACGAATTTCTTTGAAAAGTTATACCTTTTCATCATACCATCTTGTGGCATTTCCCAGGTTTTCTGATTTCTAAGAAGTAAGGAGGTGGTTTTTTTTAATGATTCCCTCTCTACTTAGTCTGTATCTTGTTTTTTCTGCAACACTTTCCACCACCATATGTAGTGGTGTGAGGTTGAGAATAACTTCCATGGCTGCCGTTGGGAATGTTCTCATTGCTCCTGTAATGCCTATGCAGGCTAGTCTTCGAATTTTGGAGAGGTTTTCTCTCGTTGTCAATAGGCTAGTTCTACTACTCCACGCAATGGCTCCATAAGTGATAATTGGTCTCACTATGGCAGTGTACATCCAGCTCAGGATTTTTGGGTTTCCCCCCCAATTTCTCCCTGCCAGATTCCTGCACACTCATGACCGACCAACCCTCGGGATAGGCGACGGATAAGGATCCAGCATGGGAACCTGAAGAATTGCCCGCGGATCAAAGGAATAGAGGAGTAAACCTCGATAAAAAACCAACAACACAGGGGTAAGCAGCTATGTTCGTGGTGTAGTGTAGGCTGTGGAAGCTACTTCGTCCGGAGGCAACCGTGAGAAAAAGTCTAGAGGGGTAAACCTCGATAAACATTCCCCAATATTAAGGTGTAAGGCATCGTGCTGAGGGTATGGAAGGTGCGAGGGTTAGAGCATCGCGGACGATCCCCTTGGGGTACCTGGCGAAACCCCTTTGTATTTTGCCTTAGCGGGGTAAGGGCGCACTGCCTCGCTGGACATACTTTCGACCCTATTCGTGGGATTCATATGGATAACTTGAACAAGGAAAAGGATGAAGAGAACAGGAGGATAGAGGAAGAGATTCGAGGAAGAACTTTTGGCAGGTCACAAAAGGACAAGGTTAGATAGGTCGACGGAGGTCAGGGCTATGAAGAAGCAATCGACTCTCATAGATAATTTAGAAGGTTCAGAAGAGGAAGAAATACCTGATGTACAGGAAAATTGGGAAGAGTTAGCGAAAGAAGATGAGATCTACAACAGTATCCTTAAGTCAATATTGTTTGACGACGAGGAAGACATAGCCGGCAAGAAGAGGAAGAGAATGAGTCCGTCGGAAAAAAATGAGAAAAAAAGAAAGTCACAACGAAAGTAGAGAGCATAAAGGGGGAAGTGTATTAGAAACAATATGCAGAAAGTTGGAGGAGCTGAAGCGGAAGCATGAAGAATTGGGCATAAAGGACGGGGACATGGATGAATAGAGAATCGGTCTTGGTAAGGACAGGGGAAGACCGTACGCGGAGGTACTGAGGGACATGGGGGCCAAGGTCGACATACAGGCCCTTGGCATTAAAGTAAACAACGTCGCGAAGACAAACAGCGGGGACCTGATAGTACGTCTAAACGGGAAGGGGACGGCTGAGAAGACTGAATTGAAGGAACGGGTTAAGGACGTTTCAGTTGCCGTTAGGAGGAGGGAAGTAAATTTTGATGTTTTAGACCTGGACCCCGCAATCACACCCAGGAAGATCAAAACGGCGCTAGAAAATCGCACGGGCCTTAGGGGGGAGGATATAGAGGTGAAGGGGGTTAACTACACGAGGTACGGGTGACAAATCGGCACCTTTGCGGTGTCCCCAGAGGTGGCAGCTATAATTGGAAGGGTAAGATCAGTCGAACTTTGCTGGTCCTCATGTAGAATTAGAGAAAGGGTAACACCACTCAGGATTATGGGCACGCCACCCATCAGTGCAAAGGGACGGATAGGTCGAGGCAATGCCTGAATTGCGGTAGGGACGGACATAGGGCACAGGACTGCAAAGCAGAATCAGAATGTCGAGCATGCGGGGCAGTGGGCCATCGCATGGACCGCGTGGATTGTCCTAATTTCAGGGAAATAGTATACGGTAGGAGAATATAGGAACGTTCGCAGACAACACTATATCTATAAATGGGGTTTTATTTATACATAGTAAGGGAAAACATGAAGAAAGCATACAACATGGCAAGAAACAGGCAAAAAACGACAAGGCACCAACCATATTGGTGGAACGACGAAATAGCCGATCTAAGGCAGATAAGATAAGCCAGAAGAAGAACCACTAGAAAACAGGGAGAGGAGACGTTACAACAACAATATAAAAATTATAAAAAAAGTCTAAAAAAAGCAATATGCACGGCTAAGAGAGATAGATGGCAGGCAATATGCGCCGATTTAGAGAACGACGTTTGGGGGGAAGCATATACAATAGCCACGAAGGCGCTGAAGATAATGGTTCCATTTAGGTTAGAAGAGGAGAAGAGATGGGAAGCGGCGGAGCTTCTATTCCCAGGAAAATCACTAAATGTTTTTGGAAAAATAAATGCCCAAGCTCTTGAATTTACGGAGAGAGAAATACAGGAGGCAGGGAGGGATTTGAAGCAAGGAAAAGCCCCAGGACCAGATGGTTTGCCGCCAGAGACCAGATCAGATCTTGGCTGCAACAAAACCGACAATACTGATGGATATGCTCAATGAATTATTGAGGAATCAGGTTTTCCCCAGAGAATTCAAGGAGGCCAATTTAGTGCTGCTTTTAAGGCCGGGAAACCCGCCGGAGCTTCCAGAGTCATATAGGCCGATTTGTCTCCTGGACTGCCTGGGGAAATATTTTGAGATTCTCATTAAGAATAGGTTGGAGCAGTTTTTAGCAGAGGAGGGAACATTATCAGACTCCCAATATGGGTTTAGGAAGGGCCGGTCAACGATCGACGCGGCGAAAGACATTAAAGACGCGGTAAGGGCAAGTAGGCGTAGGTGAGCGGTTTTAGTGTTATTAGACATAAAAAACGCATTCAATACGGCAAATTGGGGACGGATAGTAACCAGGCTGGAGGAGATGAAGACTCCTGGATACCTAGTAAATATCATTAAGGATTATCTATCGGATAGGAGTATAAATGTTAGTGAAAAAAGGAAGAAAAACGTTTACGGGGGGGTACCACAGGTTTCAGTCTTTGGACCAACGCTGTGGAATATATTATATAATAGCGTGTTAGAAAGGAAGCAGAGAAAATGGGTAAGGTCGTTTGCTTACGCGGATGACCTCGCAATTCTTATAGAAGATGACACAAATTGGGATCTTATTAAAAGGGTAAATAGGGAATTGGAGGCGGTTACAAAGTGGGAGGAGCGAAATGACCTTGAGCTAGCCTTCAATAAAACGGAGGCAATCATACTCAAAGGTCCGAGAGAAAGGGGAAATATAAAATTTAAAATAAGGGGAATCGAAATTACTCCCCAAAGTACGGTTAAATACTTAGGCATCATCCTCGTCGATAAGTTGAGATTCACAAAACACGTAGAGATGGCAGTAAGAAAGGCGGAAGACAGAATGTCTTCATTACAGAAAATTATGCCTAACGTAGGTGGCCCCGGGCTGCAGAAAAGGAGGATGTTGTTGGAAACGGTACACTCGGTGCTCTTATACGGGGCACCGGTTTGGGGGGAAGTGTTAAGGATGAAGAAGTATCGGGACATGATATTGAGGGCACAGAGAAAGCCGCTTATTAAAGTATGTAGTGCATATAGGACGGCATCGACAATTGCGCTCCAGGCCGGGGTAATGCCGGTGGACATTCTGGTAGACGAAAGGGCTAGGGTGCATAGCAGAAGAAATGGGGAGTTAAGTATCATCAGGTAGGAGGAGAGAGAAATAAGTATAGATAAATGGCAAGGATAATGGGCACTGGAGTAGGGAAAGGCCGCGTGGTCCCGGAATCTGATCCCTGACGTGGGAAAATGGTACAGGTGAGCTCACAGGCGCACTAACTATTTTTTCACGCAGTTCCTTACGGGTCACGGATCGTTCAGGGCATATACTTATGGGATAAGGAAAACCAGGGACGATTTGTGTCCCGTTTGTGGAGTGGTAGACGACGCGGAACACGCGGTTTTCCGCTGTGTTCAGTATCAAGAAGATAGGAACCAGATGGAGAAAGAGTTAGGGGTGAATCTGTGCAAACCAAGCAAGACCCTTGAAAAAATAATGCTAGACAAAAGGAGGTTTGAAATTTTTGTAAGGGGGGTCACAGGCCTAGTGAAAAAGAAGGAGGCCAGGGAAAGGGCCATTGAGGAGTATTAGGCGGCGGGAGGGGATACAACGAACAAAATGCCGGCTTCCCGATGGTATGTTCGCTAAGAATGGTTCCGGGGCGTCAGCAGGAGAAAAGAGGTGGGTTTTAGCTGGTAGGCGGTCAAGAGCGGCTCTTTCTCCTTTTCGTGTTTATTCCACAAAAGTTTACTGTCTAGAGTCAAACCTAGATACTTGACTTCTTGTCTCCATTCAACATCGCTCCCATCAAGTTTAATGGTTTTGAGGATGAGCTTTCTTTTCTTAGTGAAGGCTATTAAGATGGTTTTGGTGAGGTTGATGTTAAGTCCCACTTGCCTACACCAGCTATTTGTATAGTTCAGACCCTTTTTTACGATGTCACAAAGGGTATTTTCGAATTTTTCCCTGGCTGTTATGACAATATCATCAGCATATCCTAGGCAGGATATTCCGAGGTCAGTCAAACCACACAGGAGTTCGTCAACCGTCAGGCTCCACATTGATGGGGATGCTACTCCTCCCTGTGGACATCCTCTGGTTGTACAGATGGAGACAATGTCTTTACTCGTTCTCGTCTCTGCTACTCTAGTGGTGAGCAGTTCCGACATCCATTTGGATGTTGTGCTGTATACACCTCTTCTATTTAATGCTTTTTTGACAGCCTCATGAGGAGTATTGTCAAAAGCTCCTTCTATATCCAAAAAGGCGCATACTACGGCTTCTTGGTTGTCTAGAGCACCTCGGATATCCTCCGTCAGTTGTACCAGTGCAGTCTCCGTAGATCTGCCTGCCCGGTAAGCATGCTGATGCGGGTGGAGAGGTAGTCTCTCTAGGATTTACGCTATAATGTAATTGTCAATAGCTTTTTCCATCGTTTTG
This sequence comes from Lochmaea crataegi, assembly GCA_947563755.1. Taxonomy (NCBI): domain Eukaryota; kingdom Metazoa; phylum Arthropoda; class Insecta; order Coleoptera; family Chrysomelidae; genus Lochmaea; species Lochmaea crataegi. The sequence goes on along the minus strand of OX387422.1, from coordinate 75,459,962 downwards.
AGCACAAACGATGTTAGGCTAATTGGTCTGAAGGATTTGGGGTTTGTTATGTCCCTTTTTCAAGCTTTGGGAATGGAGGTTACTATTGCCCTTCTCCATGCTTCTGGCATATAACCCAGTTCTAAGCTGCTTCGACTGATCCTAACCAAATGTGGTAGAATTTCGTCTTGTCCTTGCTGGAGCAATGCTGGGAAAATTCCATCAGCTCCAGGTGCCTTAAATGGTGAAAAGGTGTTCATAGCCCATTTTAACCTTTCGTTACTACAAATATGCTTGGTCATTGTAGTACTTTCTCTCGAAGGTGTGATATGACCTTCGAGAGGACTATCTCCCCTATTTGGGCGACTCCCAGGAAAATGAGTTTCAAGTAAGAGTTTCACTCTTTCTTCCTCATTTTCGGTATATTTACCGTCTGGCTTCCTCAAAGCCATATCTGTGTTGACCCTACTTTTTGCCATGACTTTGTAGAGTCTTGCCGCAGCAGGTGTTGTGTTTATATCTTCACAGAATTTCCTGAAGCTATTTCTTTTAGCTTTTCTAATTTCCTTATAGTAGGTGTTTCTCACCTCGGTGTATCTCTGCCAGACTCCGGTGAGTTTTGCTCTATTAAAAAGGTCCCGGGTTTGAGATCTTAATTCTGACAGATGTTTATTCCACCAGGGTGCATCTCTGCTGCTTCGTTGTTCTTGAAGAGGGCAGCTCGATTCAAATGCATCGATTATTGCCCTGTTCAGGTCCTCAAGCTCATTTTCCAGATCGAGATGGTGCTTAGCCCTCCCTTTTCTCTGGATATGTGCTAGGTTTTCTTTCAGACAGGTGTTATAGTTGCCCAATCTGTTTTTCTTGGTTTTCTTCTGGGGCTCACCTCAGGTTTGCCTAGTTCTAACTTGAATGTTATGATGCTATGATCGGAGAGAGATGGTTCGCCCGAAACTCTCCGATCTTTTACTATATGTTTTAGATCCTGTGTTGCCAGTGTGACATCTAAAACTTCTTGCCTTACCCTTGTTACAAATGTGGGGTATTCCTTATATTGTGAATATTAAGGTTTTTAATAAAGATATATTCTAAAAGTTGCTCACCTCTCTGGTTGGTATTACTACTGCCCCAAACAGTATTGTGTGCATTGGCATCACATGCTAAGAGTAGAGGTAGTCTCTTCTCTTCACAGTACTTCACCAGCCTTTGTACCTCGGGGGTGGTGCTATCCCGTCTCCCGCAAAGTAGCATGATGCTATTACTATCTCCTTGCCCTCCTTTTTGTGTTCGAAGAGTGCTCGAACTGGAACGAGGTCTCGAGTCATGTATTCCTAAAAACAGAAATAGTTGATATTGTTCCTTATCATAAAACATGTTCTTGGTATATCATTACCTGAGTGATATACTATTTTAGCATCTTTACATGCTAATCCTCTTACCTGGTTATTATTGACCCAAGGTTCTTGGATCAAACATATCCCCCATTGGTCCTTAGTGAACAATCTTGTGATCACCGCCGAAGCTCCTTTGGCATGGTGAGCATTAACCTGAGCTAAGTTAATCCCCGCCATCCTGTTGATTTTCAGGTTGGGTATTACCCTCTTTCATCAGGGTGAAGTCCCCTTCTGTAAGAGTGCTGTCCCCTTCCTCCGACCCAAACTCCATTCCCTCCTCGGACAGCGGCGACTCCTCCCCAAGGAGTTTAGAGATGTGTAGGATTTCTACACTACTCGAGTCGTCGTTGGCCTTGGAGGAGATAGAAACCTTCTCAGGGTTTTTTTCCTCTTCTTTTCTGAGGCCACGAACGGGGATTTTCCCAAACCGGTAATGAATGGTGAACCCGTTGTTCTTGATTTCTTGACAGGATAGATTGTCTATTCCTGCTCCCAAGACTAGGCCTTTGCCCTCTTCTTTAAGGTTGAGGACCTTCCACTGGTCTGTTACCAAACCATCATTCTGCGCTTTTATCAAGCGAAGAATTTTTCCTTCCTCTACGCCTTTGCTTCTTGGGAGAAAGATCGTAGCGGTATGCATTTTTGGGATGTTTTCTCCCTGGCACACCATCAGTTCTACTCCCTTTTCAGCTGTGGTATTATCAACTGGAGCCATTCTGCAGTCTGTGGTGTTTCACAGTCGATTAGAACGACTCCTGGTCTGAAATGTATGCCAGTAAACTGGAGCTTATGCTGGAGTAATGGGAAATGCTATTAAATTATCATCTGATTTTATAAAAGTGGAGAGATTGTCTTCGGTAGTAAATTCGGGCAAAGTAGTACAAATACTAGAAATATCACTGTTAGTCATAGGCATATTAGCTATTGAATTATCTAATAAATCTAAAGTACTACTATTTGGAGAAATATTTATGGAAAGATTTTCAAAAATTAGATGCAAATTTTTTCGAGAAATAGTAGGACTCTCGTCGAACAATTGAAATTGACCAGGAAACGGGTGGTTTCTGTACGAGGATCCTGTTCGCAGCGCCAGAAATGTTAATCGTTTCACTTTGTAACTTTTAAAAAAACTTTATTATCAAAACTATACAAAAAGGAAACTAAATTTGGAATTTATACAATAAAAATGATTTTATAAAACAAACTGTCATTATAAAGATCTATTTGTAAAAAGTCTGAAAACACCTGCTGCAATTGGATTTATAACATTTTATTGTTGACTATGCAGGTTGGTGTCTTTTGTCTATATACATTTGAAGTCCAATATCGCTCTGGACAACGAATGAGTCACGTCGACGCACTAAGTCGTAATCCAACTGCCAATGTTCGTACTGAAGAAGAGTGCGAAGTGATCTTACACATTGAAGAAGCCGACTGGGTTCTAGAAGGGCAGTTAACAGACGACAAAATAAAAGAGATGCACAAAATACTTTCAAAACCTCCAGAGACGGATAACGAAAAGAACATCTTCAAAAATTACTGTTTGCGAGATGGGAGAGTATATCGGATCACAGCTCGAGGAATACTTTGGGTTGTTCCAAGAGGAATGAGGCAGCGCATTTTAAAAGCAGCTCACGACGATTTTGGGCATTCCGGTCTGGAAAAACCTGTGTAGCGTACACAGGTTGTGTGATAATTATTGGTTTCCACATATGAAGAAATATGTAGAACAGTACATATCTTGCTGTATACCATGTTTATACAATAAAATAAACCATGGACAGAAGGAGGGATTCCTACATCCAATACCGAAAGGAGAAATACCTTTAAACATTTTCCATGTGGAATCTTTCTGTCACCAAAACAACATTAGACAAGTGCTGAACGCTCTAGCTACTCCCAGGGCAAACGGCCAAGTGGAACGTCTGAACAGTACAATTTTTGGTGCGTTTCTACCGTCTTTAGCCGAAGAAGAATTATGGGATGAGCAGGTACGTTCAGTACAATTTTCCATCAACAATGTGATGAATAAGAGTACTGGTAAAACACCTAGTCAACTACTTTTCGGTTTCACTCCACGAAGTAGCTCATTGGATTCGAATCTTAAAGATGAAATCAACACCATTGCTTAGTTATTTGAAGACCTTATTGGGGAGCGCGAACAAGCCGCAAATAAAATTAGAGCTGCGCAAATTGGACAAAAGAAACATTTTGATAAGAAAAGAAAGACACCAAAATCTTACAAGGAAGGCGATCTGGTTGTTATTTTAAAACAAGCTATTCCAACTGGGACCAGTCGAAAACTAAATGCTCCATACAGCGGGCCAATGATTGTTAAGACCGTTTTACCAAATGATCGATACATTGTCAAAGATATGGACAAATCCTATCGCACAAGAAAAGCATCGACCTATGAAAGAACTGTAGCCGTTGACCGTATGCGTCCATGGTGTCCATCAGGAGGTATTTCGGATACTACTGACAGCGAAAGTCAAGGAGCCGGAGTCGTTCTGACTTCGGATAATGACAGTGACTTTTCAGTGGTCTAAACTATCTCGGGACAAGGTATTTGCAGGATGGACGAACTGTCAGGGTAGTAAATTTTAAAATACGAACAAAATATTCTTCAAGGTTGAATTTGAACTTACATTATAAAATCTCTGCTATAACGAAGAATTAGAAGAAGGAATCTGAAATATGGACATTAAGGGCGATAACATAAACAAACCAATATTCGCGACGATTGTGTAAACAGTCTGGGACCCCACAAATAATTCGGGGGCTGATCATGTTAATCTATGCTCTAGATCACACAAGAAATATATACCAAAATTGCTTATAACGTCTCTTTCATACCAACTCGAGTAACGTTGCTTCCCGGTTTCTTAATAAGAAAGGTATCATTATTAAATAGAACAGAGTTAAATAAAGTTTTATAAAAGAATGTGTGGTGACTGTGAAAGTTGAAGAAAACGATCTTCAATAGCCTAGGTGAGTTTTTCTCACAGGGTAACCAATTTCATCTATTGTACTAATTATTTTTAATTTATTATCTGAGATTACAAACAATACATTAATTTGAGGTACGTCGCGAGTTGACCCTTCGTACTTCGCTAGTTGAAAGGAGTGGATACTTTGCGAGTTGATCCCTAGTATCTTAGTGAAGGCCTATTATACTGTTTATCATGATAAATACTCCGGACTAGCAATTTTGTGCTCTTGGAGAGGTATTTCGCGAGTTGACCCTTAATACCTATGACCTGAGAGACGTTTGAACCTTATTATGTGTTATTTGTATATTATTTTGAATATATCATTCTAATTATATTTTGGTTTTCAATATACGAATAATAAATACACTAGATTGATATATTAGACTTTTCTGACATTTATTTATGTTGTTGTAACCTAATTTCCAAATCTCTTATGAACTGGTTACTCAGGTATTTTTATTTTATTTTCAGATGTGTCATCTCGAGAGAGCGCTTCACCTGACAAACGCCCCACCTTTGTTTCTCTTTATATTAATTTAGAAATAGTTATTTAATTTACTATTTTGATACTCTTATTTTGTTTTATTATATCTTGTTTACTTTTGTAACGTAGATTTCAGAAGAAAGGGGGGGGCAATTAATGAAAAAGAGAAAATAGATATAAGAACCAAATGATATAGTAATAATATTCAAAACAAAATAAGAATTAAGAACAAAACTTTTACTCAATTGGAAAGGTCTTAGTGGATTGGTCGAGGCTCTACCATGTGCGCATAGTCGGGATCACCTATAACAAAGAAAATATGCGTGAGTGTCCGTCTTAATTAACTCTACTGATTAGTTAAATAATTATTCGATCAATCACCGGACACAAAGGGATTAAACTCGCATTGTGTTCTATCACTAATTTATCTACCAACGAGGCCTAGTACCTAGAAGTTTTACTTTATGGTACATGGGGGGATTAAACGCGCCACCATGACCCCTTCTAGGACCACCCTCTAGCGTAGAGGGATTAAACTCGCATTACGCTACACATTCTACTAGTACTGAGGGGTGCAATGAACATGAAGGGCTGACTCGCGACATGCTCGCTCCAGCTACTAGAGCTTGACCTATGGTCGAATCTGAGCGGTGCAATGGACAAAAGGGATTAAACACGCTTTTACCCGCTCCAGATACATTTGTCATGTGAGAACGAATTATTATTCAATCACTATCAAAGCTCAGATATTTTATATTCAATAAATTCAACAGGTAAATAACAATCAATAATCACGGCATTAATAAAGACATAAAACAATAAAGAAAGAACACTCAGTGAAAAAGCTCACCTGAATATCTTGCAGTTTATTCACCCACAAATTCAAAATCTCTAACAATAACAATAATTTCTCGGAACACTAAACAGAACCACAATTTTGAAACACAGTCAATAACAGAAATAATTTTTACTCAACTTGAGACCTTTTATAAAAGCCCAAAATTCATAAGTAGATAGTAATCGTAAATCAACTGTTTTCTTGGTGAGAAATATGAAAACGTCTGGGTTCGTGACAATTAATAATTGACAAACTCACTCAAATATACCTGAAAACAAGAACTAGCTGGCAATTCGACCATTTTCCATGCTCTACCTCTCAAATACAGACAAAACACGTATTGAGCCTAAATAGAGTCTAAAACAATGCAAAACACACAATGCGACGTTATTCATCCAAATACTCGGAATCTCCCGTTACAACTCTCCCAAAGGGTCAATGGAATTCGGAATCACTCAAAACTCCTCAATTGTACTATAAAGATCACAAGATAACTTAATAATTGACAAACTCACTCAAATATACCTAAACACAAGAACTAGCTTGCAATTCGACCATTTTCCATGCTCTACCTCTCAAATACAGACAAAAACACGTAATAAGTCTTAATAAAGTCTAAAACAACGCAAATACACCATTCGACGTTATTCCATCCAAATACGCGGAATCTCACGTTACAACTCTCCCAAAGGGTCAATGGAACTCGGAATCACTTGAAACTCCTAAATTCTACTATAAAGATCACAAGATAACTTAATAATTAACAAACTCACTCAAATATACCTGAAAACAAGAACTAGCTTGCAATTCGACCATTTTCCATGCTCTACCTCTCAAATACAGACAAGAGCACGTAAGAAGTCGCAATAGAGTCTAAAACAGCGCAAAACACACAACTCGACGTTATTCCAACCAAATACGCGGAATCTCACGTTAACACTATCCCAAAGGGTCAATGGAACTCGGAATCACTCAAAACTCCACAATTCTACTATAAAGATCACTAGATAACTTAAAAATTGACAAACTCACTCAAATATACCTGAAAACAAGAACTAGCTTGCAATTCGAACATTTTCCATGCTCTACCTCTCAAATACAGACAAAAATACTTCAGAAGCCTGAATAGAGTCTAAAACAATGCAAAACACACAATTCGACGTTATTCCATATAAATACGCGGAATCTCACGTTACAACTCTCCCAAAGGGTCAATGGAACTCGGAATCACTCAAAATTCCTCAATTCTACTATAAAGATGACAAGATAAGTTAATGATTGACAAAATCACTCAAATATGCCTAAAATCTGGAACTAGCTTGCAATTCGACCATTTTCCATGCTCCACCTCTCAAATACAGACAAAAACACGTAAGACGTCTCAATAGAGTCTAAAACAACGCAAAACACACAATTCGACGTTATTCCATCCGAATACGCGAAATCTCACGTTACAACTCTCCCAAAGGGTCAATGGAACTCGGAATTACTCAAAACTCCTCAATTCTACTATAAAGATCACTAGATAACTTAATAATTGACAAACTCACTCAAATATACCAGAAAACAAGAAATAGCTTGCAATTCGACCATTTTCCATGCTCTACCTCTCAAATACAGACAAAAACACGTAAGACGTCTCAATAGAGTCTAAAACAACGCAAAACACACAATTCGACGTTATTCCATACAAATACGCGGAATCTCACGTTACAACTCTCCCAAAGTGTCGATGGAACTCTGAATCACTCTCTACTCCTCAATTCTACTATAAAGATCACAAGATAACCTAATAATTGACAAAAACACTCAAATATACCTTAAAACAAGAACGATCTTGCAATTCGACCATTTTCCATGCTCTATCTCTCAAATACAGAGTCTAAATCTACGCAAATACACAATTTGACGTTATTCCATCCAAATACGCGGAATCTCACGTTACAACTCTCCCAAAGGGTCATGGAACTCGGAATCACTCAAAATTCCTAAATTCTACTATAAAGATCACAAGATAACTTAATAATTGACAAACTCACTCAAATGTACCTGAAAGCAAGAACGATCTTGCAATTCGACCATTTTCCATGCTCTATCTCTCAAATACAGAGTCTAAATCTACGCAAATACACAATTTGACGTTATTCCATCCAAATACGCGGAATCTCACGTTACAACTCTCCCAAAGGGTCATGGAACTCGGAATCACTCAAAACTCCTAAATTCTACTATAAAGATCACAAGATAACTTAATATTTGACAAACTCACTCAAATATACCTGAAAACAAGAACTAGCTTGCAATTCGAACATTTTCCATGCTCTACCTCTCAAATACAGACAAAAACACTTAAGAAGCCTAAATAGGGTCTAAAACAATGCAAAACACACAATTCGTACTTTGGCATAAGCTGCGAGAGGCTTTGGATCGTACCTGATTATTATTGTGGAGAAGAACACCTATACTTGGAAGCTATATTCATTAACCAAGTAAGATCTAATCTTTATTTTCTGGAAATATTGAACCGTCCTGCCTGGTTTGGTGCGCTTCCTAGACTGTGCCCCTTTGGTTTCGTAACTCTAGCTCAAGCTACTTTCTAATGGATTAGGTATCTTATTATTTTTTAATCACTGGATTTAAATATAAAGAGGCATCACTTATAGTTTAGTGGTTTCATCATAAAGTTGCTTAGTTTAGATAATAGAAGTACTAGTTTTATTAATTTCAACAAGATTTTTCAGTCCGCTTAATCTAAAAATAAATTGTAAACCAAATAGTACTACTTGGGAATTATATTGTATTGCTCAGCACTATTCTTGGTCAGTGTATACTCATCACTTTATTTCTTCAACTGTATATAGCAATATGAACGGGCACTCTGATTAAATACATACTTGGCATTGAACTAGAGATTTTTGATAAACCCACACCACTCTCCGAAAAGCATTAAATTAAGTAGCTAGCCAGCATCCGAAATAAAATTTAATATCACTGAAAAGATTAACTCCATTCCCTACCTGTTCCAATTGGGGTAACAAGGGTAGTATAAAGTAAAAATATAACAAGTGGCGCCCATAACGTGTAGATTAAAGGGTGAACAGTCTTTGAAGGTATCAGGTCTTTCTTAATGTACATTTTTTTTATAATTTGTTGTTTATGTAATAAAACTTCCATGAGCTTCTAATATATTGCTGTCAATTACTCTCGTCTTCTGAGTTGACAAGTGTAGTGTGGCCTCTTGCTATGCGGCTTAGTAGTTACTTAGCATATTTCGATTGGCCTTTACCTATCTCTGGCTGACAGCTATGCGGCTCAGGGAATTGTATTATTGTATATCTTTGACGTTCCAGATCTAGATAATAATTGCTACTTAAAACATTGTCTTCAAATTTTCTTTTCTTCACGTCTTAGGCATATTTTGCGGGTATTGATGATAATTTTCTTTGGTTTGTTTTGCTTTTTCTTTCTAAAGGAAAGGGAGGAGAAAAGGAGACCTTTTGTTTTTATTTTTTTGAACATCTACTAATGATTGAAGTAGGTATAGGTTTAAGTTAGGTTACTTATCTCTGGTTTACGTGTTTGCTAGGTACACAGAAATAAATAATACAGTTAGTTTGTTGAATTCGGAAAAAGGAGCTATACAAGTGGGTTCTTATTGAATATATAAGGAAGGATAAGCTATATTCATTGGAAACGGTACAAGTTGGAGTCCCTTTCATTAAAGTAAGCTGTTAACTTTAGTTAATTTATCACCACATTTACACTTAGAGTAAATTTTGGTGTAATACACTTATATAGGAGAAAAAAACTATATAAGTAACAAACTTTAGATTTAATAATAAATTAGGTACACACAGTAATTTTAACTTCTATCGGGGTTATAGGGTAAATATACATAGTTGGATTTGTTAATTTTTTTTTCCACTTATAGTATTAAAAAGAAAAAATACTTAGCGACTGTAAAAACAGACAAGAGCTGGTAAAGAAATTTAGTTAGGATTCTAATAGACTAGGGATATAGATAGAATATTTTGCGCACACTACTTCAAAATGTTTGAAGTAAACCGACTTTTAGGCGATGAGGTAGCCTATGAGTTAACAATAAGAGATTTGCCCATATGACCCAAATTACAGGAAAACCGAACTATATTAAGTACAGCCTTACGCATGGAACGAACGGGGCTTGTTTCGAGCGACATTTCGATTCCTGATTTGGTTCCATATGATGAGATAGAGATCTGCCAACAACAGTTGGACAGCTTAGGGAAGGATTTAACAGCATTCAACTATGCGAACAAGAACAATGAATATCGTCGAATATCATCAAGACTAACTCATCTTATTCTTCGACTGGAAAGAGTTCCAAAACAAGATTCAGAGCTGGAAGAAATTCGGAAAAATCTAATAGGAAGATGCATGTGCTATATGGAGGATCTTGGGGTTATTATGGATGATGAAGGGAAACAGGAAAGTGTAACGCAGGTTCGTGAATCTTCTGGAAGGGTCCATTCTGGATGAGCCTAACACCCTCATTCCAGAACTTGTTGAATCTCAGAGATATGGAAGTCAACTTCAGGATTCTGATACCGCTGCCGGTGATATCCGTTTTCCGACTATTTCTCAAACACAATCGAGTGGACAAGCTCCCGAAGGATTGAATCCGCCTAGCTCCCTAGGTAATCTGGCCAGGTCACTCCTGAGAGAGGCTCGTGACACTCGCGAGATAGTCCGACGTTCCCGTGACCAGGGCTTACAACAATTACGAGATACTGTTTTACCGAGATCCAGTATACATTCAGAGCTCCGTCCATACGACACATCGGCTGCTAGACAGAATCACCGAGGCGAATCTCCATCAAGGAATAAACCCACCTCTGTCCGAATTTCTGATGTGGGACCTACACGCACCGGGGTTCCTGACCATAGTGGATATAGTCGTTTCAAGCCGAAGCAGTATACTCATCTAAGTTAATCCGTTCGGACCCTCCTGATGGTCCAGACTCTTATCAAGAATTTATACCTCCGCGTTATGTACAATCTCCCGTTGAAAAACGGCAAACAATTGACCAAGTTCGGACACTACCGACTTTCAACTCTACTGTGGATCTAGAAAATCGTCTTCGAAATTTAGAGATGTCGTCAAAAGCTCAATCCCCATCTTATTTCGACACGTCTAGCAAATATTTTGACGTCACCAGGTGGAAAATATACTTCGATGGCGAGAATAGTGTGACACATTTCTTGGAGAGAGTCGAAGAACTGAGAGTATCTCGGGGCGTCTCCAAGGATCAGCTGTTGAGGTCTGCCTCTGAGCTGTTCAAGAAAGATACTTTAGCATGGTTCAGGACCCATACTTTTACCTCATGGGATAAATTAAGCCACCAATTACGACAAGACTATTTACCATACGATTATGAAAATGACTTGTGGGAAGAAATTCGCAAAAGGACGCAAGGAACTAAAGAAAAGGTAGTTTCCTATATCGCTATCATGGAGAACCTCTTGATCAAGCTTGATACTGCTAGACCAGATGAATTAACTCGTGTTAAACTCATCAGGCGCAATATTCTACCCTATATACAAACACAACTTGCCCTTCATACCACTACGTCCATTGCGGAGTTAAAATCCAAATGTAGGTTGATTGAGGAGGCTGCTTTAAAAGCCACGCGCTTTTGCCCTCCTCCCACGAATATCAGGCAGTTACTAGAGCCCGAATTGGCTTATAAGAGACCTGGTAGTGGTAAACAAAATACTACATACTCTGTTACTCCTGCATCCTCGGTGGCCGAACCAGAATTGTATGTTTGTGGTTCCCAATGTGAGAATCAAGTGTCGCCTGTACTCAGAGCCACAAGTAGTAATACTGCACCTCTCTGCTGGAACTGCAAAGAAACAGGACACCGATTTCGAAAATGTCCACAGCCTAAAAGAAGATTCTGCTACCATTGCGGAAAGGAAGGTGTAATTCTAAAGACTTGTCCGTCTTGTCAATCAAAAAACGCGAAGGAGGGTCAGCAGTAGGTCGGACGCCCCCCTCCTCTATTCCAACCACGACCTCTTACACTACAACTATGGCAGTTCTCAACTATGTGTTGGCACATGCCAAAGGTGACGTCCGCCCGTACTTAAAAGTAAAAATTTATGGTAAATAATTCACAGGTCTGTTAGATAGTGGTTGTAGTATCACGGTTATTGGTGGGAAAGGCTGGAAGCTCTTGAAGAATTTGTGTAAGTTGGATATTTGCTCTCACAAGGAGTGCACGGTTGCAAATGGTATATCCTGTCCGGTTTCAGGAAGTGTTACCCTCCCACTGGAGTTGGAAGGGCGTATCAATGTTTTTGAAGTACTGGTAGTTCCTTCTATACCACATGGACTTATATTAGGTGTCGATTTTTGGTCACGTATGGGCCTGGTTCCTGACTTATATTCAGATTTGTGGTGTTTTCGCACTGGCGATACCACTGAAGTTCAACATATGTGAGCAATTGAGCCCATTGAACATTTAAGTTCTGATCAACGTGCAGCTCTAACTTCATTAATAGAGCAAACTTTTCGTAACATGCCTACCACACCTGGGTGTACCCACCTGGTAGAACATGTCATCAGGACGGATAGTCCACCTATAAAACAGCGACACTATCCTTTATCTCCCGCTCTACAAAAGTTTGTAAATGAAGAACTAGATCAAATGCTAAAGGATGGTATAGTGGAACCTTCAGAATCTCCATGGGCTTCGCCTATTGTGATGGTCAAAAAACCAGACGGAAAGTATCGTTTCTGTGTCAACTACAAAAGGTTAAATGAAGTCAGCCTACCCGACGCATACCCTCTCCCATTTGTTGGAGCTACATTGGACAAACTTCGCGATGCGAAGTATTTAACCACTTTAGACATCAAGTCAGCCTACTGGCAAATTCCTGTGGCAGAAAGTTCACATCCCTTGACTGCCTTTGTCGTCCCTACTCGGGGACTATTTCAATTCAGGAGAATGCCGTTTGGCCTCCATAATGCTCCTGCCACCTGGCAAAGATTCATTGACAGGGTCATCGGCGTGGATTATGAAAAATTCGTTCTAGTGTATTTAGATGATATAATAATATGCACCCCAACTTTTGCTCAACATCTAGAAGTCCTACGCGAAGTTCTGGAAATAATCCGGGCAGCAGGATTAACTCTGAATAGAGATAAATGCAAGTTCTGTAAGGATGAGTTAAAATATCTTGGGTATGTGGTAAACGCTTCTGGGTTATTGGTTGATCCTGAGAAGGTGGAAGCTATCATGCGTATACCTGTACCGAAAAACGTAGCAGAGGTCAGGAGGATCGTCGGATTAGCTTCTTGGTATCGGCGCTTTGTGCCAAATTTTTTATCCGTTATATCCCCTTTGACCGCTCTTCTTTGTAAAAATGCGGAATTCCTCTGGAACGAAACTTGTGACATTTCTCTTAACACCATCAAAGAACACTTGGTGTCTGCCCCTGTTCTGTCCTGTCCCAACTTTGATATCCCTTTCTTTGTTCAAACTGATGCATCTGATTATGGCTTGGAAGCAGTGTTAAGTCAACTTCAGAATGGCGACGAGAAAGTCATTTGTTATCTGTCACGCTCTTTAACTAAGAGTGAACGAAAGTTCAGCACAACTGAGAAAGAGTGTTTGGCTGTACTTTTTGCGGTGGAAAAACTGCGACCATATCTTGAGGGTTCTCGGTTCACAGTCATAACGGATCACTATAGCCTGAAATGGTTATATAATATTAAAGACCCAGTGGGACGAATAGCTCGTTGGGCTCTTCGTCTCCAGCAGTACGACTTTGACATTATACATCGGAAGGGAAAAGACCATGTGGTTCCTGACACGTTGTCTCGGGCTGTCCCTGTTCTGGATGAAGTCAGAGTTGATGTTGGTGTAGAAGAACCAATTACCACCGACCAGTGGTTCCGTAAGATGTGGATGGGTGTTACCCAAGATCCTTCTAAATATCCGTTATGGCGGACCGAAGGCCCTAAACTATTTAAAAAAGGAAGAGTTAGCTTTACTACGTATCTTGATGGCGCAGAAGAACCCTGGCTAGAAGTAGTTCCTAAACCCGATCGTCGAGAGGTAATTCGAAATCACCATGATCCACCTACTTGTGGGCATCTAGGAGTGTACAAGACCGTTGGTCGTATAACTCAGAAATACTATTGGCCTAAACTTCGGGTTGATGTAGTCCGATACATTCGAAACTGTATTGTTTGCCTACAGACCAAACCACTACAAAAAGGCCCAGCAGGGCACATGTTAAGTAAAACACCAACTGTGTCAAAACCCTTCCAGTTGCTGAGTCTAGATTTTATCGGTCCCTTGCCGAGGACAAGTGCAGGTTATTCTTTTATATTTTAAGTATGTGACTGCTTTTCTAAATATGTCTTACTTTTCCCTTTAAGATCAGCGACTGCGGCAAATATGGTTAAGGTTTTTGAGGAACAAGTCATATTAACCTACGGTGCACCACGGAAGGTGATCACCGACAATGGAGTTCAGTTCCGCAGTGAAATCTTTCGAAAACTTACGTCGGGATATGATATTGAGATATCATTTACAGCCAATTATCATCCTCAGAGCAATCCTGTGGAGCGTGTCCACAGGGTCATCAAATCTATGCTGACCGCCTATATATCTGATCAACATAATAAATGGGATAAGGTGTTGTCCAAAGTGGCGTGGGCGATACGTTCCGCACGGCACGAAGTGACGGGATTCACACCTAATTTCCTCATGTTTGGGCGTGAACTAAATCTTTCTGGTAAAACCCAGTTACCCGTAGGTGATTTTATTATGATCGATCGCGACCGCAATAACCCAACATTAGACCAGGCTGCAGATATTTACAAAGAGGTGTCTAAACGTCTAGTAACGGCTTACGAACAGAGCAAGAAACACTATAACTTACGACATAGAGAGGAGAAACTGTGCGTAGGTCAAAGAGTGTGGAAGAAGAATTTTGCAATATCTGATGCAACAAGAGGATTTACCTCAAAATTTGCTAACATGTTTGTAGGGCCATATAAAATTAAACTCATCGTATCTCCGTGGACCTATGAACTGGAAAATAATGCTGGGGACAGCTTGGGCATCTGGCACGCCAAAGACCTCAAGGCTCATCCACCCGACAACGCTAGGTCTCACAAAGAATAGATTAGTTTTTTTAATCAGATTAGTTTTAAAAATTTAGTAGATAGGTAGATATAGTAGCTAGATCTTTTCTTTTCTTTCTTCCTTTTTAGAGTACCATTGTTTGCCCTAGTTTTTTTCTCTTCGCCAAGTTCTGTATGTATAATACCTTAAAAGTTTTTTTTTTGGAATGGAAAAAAAAACTTTCTTCTGAGGAAGAGGGGGTGTGTTACGGTTTGAAGAAACTTATAAAGTTGCATAAATGATTTTCCATTATTTTAGATTAAATTAAGAGGCTAAACACTCACCGCTGCTATCAATCAAGTCACTAAAACTGTTTTCAATTATTTATTAACCTTTCACAATGTTTACACTGTCAAGTACAATAGAGGTTGACCTTGAGAAAGGATCTTCTTCTGTTCCAAAATCTTCAAATTAACATAATTGTGCCTACCTTGGTTATGATTTAATTGATCAATTGATCACCACTAATTCCCTAGTTAAAAGAACTGACAGTTTCCGTGTGCTGTTCCTTGGTTTTTTTTTGCTTTGGTCGTTCAAAAAAAAAGGCTGGTTTTCCTTGAGCCATGAGGTCTTGTGAATTTAGATTGAAATCGGATTTTTAAAGCCAAAACTGGAAAAGTAGACAAAGTATTTTGTACAATATATCAAAGGTTGATTCCCACGTTAGTGGATTTGTATACTTTGCTACCTACCTGAAAGGCCAAATTTCAACTACGGTAAGTCATCATCGTCAACTACAATCTTTCCTTCTGCATAGTTATAACCAACCATGGGTTTTCAGGCCTTCTTTGTCCTCCTTCACTGCTACCCAACAAATTTTCCGGGCCGCACATCCTACAACCTCCTAGAGACGGTAACTTATGCATGACCTCCTAGATGGGCTTCAGGCAGATACATACTTTGGCATAAGCTGCGAGAGGCTTTGGATCGTACCTGATTATTATTGTGGAGAAGAACACCTATACTTGGAAGCTATATTCATTAACCAAGTAAGATCTAATCTTTACTTTCTGGAAATATTGAACCGTCCTGCCTGGTTTGGTGCGCTTCCTAGACTGTGCCCCTTTGGTTTCGTAATTCTAGCTCAAGCTACTTTCTATGGGATTAGGTATCTTATTATCTTTTAATCACTGGATTTAAATATAAAGAGGCATCACTTATAGTTTAGTGGTTTCATCATAAAGTTGCTTAGTTTAGATAATAGAAGTACTAGTTTTATTAATTTCAACAAGATTTTTCAGTCCGCTTAATCTAAAAATAAATTGTAAACCAAATAGTACTACTTGGGAATTATATTGTATTGCTCAGCACTATTCTTGGTCAGTGTATACTCATCACTTTATTTCTTCAACTGTATATAGCAATATGAACGGGCACTCTGATTAAATACATACTTGGCATTGAACTAGAAGTTTTTGATAAACCCACACCACTCTCCGGAAAGCATTGAATTAAGTAGCTAGCCAGCATCCGAAATAAAATGTAATATCACTGAAAAGATTAACTCCATTCCCTACCTGTTCCAATTGGGGTAACAAGGGTAGTATAAAGTAAAAATATAACAATTATTCCATACAAATACGCGAAATCTCACGTTACAACTCTCCCAAAGGGTCAATGGAACTGGGAATCACTCAAAACTCCTCAATTCTACTATAAAGATCACAAGATAACTTAATAATTGACAAAATCACTCAAATATACCTAAAAACTAGAACTAGCTTGCAAATCGACCATTTTCCATGCTCTACCTCTCAAATACAGACAAAAACACGTAAGAAGTCTCAATAGAGTCTAAAACAACGTAAAACACACAATTCGACGTCATTCCATCCAAATACGCGGATTCTCAAGTTACAACTCTGCCAAAGGGTCAATGGAACTCGGAATCACTCAAAACTCCTCAATTCTACTATAAAGAACACAAGATAACTTAATAATTGACAAACTCACTCAAATATACCTAAGAATAAGAACTAGCTTGCAATTCGACCATTTTCCATGCTCTACCTCTCAAATACAGAGTCTAAAACTACGCAAATACACAATTCGACGTTATCCCATCCAAATACGCGGAATCTCACGTTACAACTCTCCCAAAGGGTCATGGAACTCGGAATCACTCAAAACTCCTGAATTCTACCATAAAAATCACAAGATAACTTAATAATTGACAAACTCACTCAAATATACCTAAAAACAAGAACTGGCTTGCAATTCGACCATTTCCATGCTCTACCTCTCAAATACAGACAAAAACACGTAAGAAGTCTCAATAGAGTTTAAAACAACGCAAAACACACAATTCGACGTTATTCCATCCAAATACGCGGAATCTCAAGTTACAACTCTCCCAAAGGGTCAATGGAACTCTGAATCACTCTCAGCTCCTAAATTCTACTATAAAGATCACAAGATAACTTAATAATTGACAAAATCACTTAAATATACCTTAAAACTAGAACTAGCTTGCAATTTTGACCATTTTCCATTCTCTACCTCTCAAATACAGAAAAAAAAACACGTAAGAAGTCTCAATAGAGTCCTAAACAACGCAAAACATACAATTCGACGTTATTCTCTCCAAATACGCAGA